>CM055121.1:160242322-160632322 GCA_029206835.1 Rana muscosa | reverse complement strand
CTCAAATGTATGATCTCATTCACCTGAGCAGAAAGTGGCTACAGCCAGAGACTTTGTCCGCACCAAAGATTGTGGAACGTGTTGTAATGGATCGGTTTTTGAGAGCTCTTCCTACTGCCATCCAAAAGTGGGTAAGCCATGGAGACCCAGAGACGGCCGATGGTCTTGTGGATCGTGTGGAGAAATACTTGGCTGCAGAGAACCTGACGGCCTCTTCCAGAGACACTCGGACTTTCCACCCTAAGACCAGACCATCCCCAGGGGCGGATAAGAGGATTCCAAGGGGTGAGGGTGGAGAGAGTGAGAGGGTGGGAGCTCTACCCCAAGTTTGGCGAGAACAGCCTGGGAAATCAGCGGCTCAAGAGGCCGCAAGAAGGATCGTTTGCTACCGCTGCCGGCAAGCGGGACATATTGCAGCCAATTGCCCGGTTGTGGAGGAACCCATGCAGTGTGACTTTCTGACGGGCAGACGTCAGTCGCTGTGTGCGACAGTCGCATGCACTGCCATTCGAGGAACTGAGAAACATTTATGCAAAATGTGTGTTAATGGTAGAAATGTTGTGGTATTGCTGGATTCAGGTAGCCTTGTGACCCTGATAAAGGCTGAGTTAGTTAAAACAGAGGTCTCTGGGAATAGCAAGGTAGCTGTTATTTGTGTGCATGGGGACACCCGAGAGTATCCAGTGACTACAGTGTGTTTCGAGACCCCCAAAGGTACCCTCTCTCATCCAGTGGGCTTAGTATCTCAGTTACCGCATGACGCCATTGTGGGAAGGGATTTTCCGAAGTTCTGGGAACTGTGGGATGATCCTGAGCCCCCCACTGGTGCCCCTATGTACCAGGAATGTGATAGCCAGAACTCCCCTGAGAGTGGTGAGGACTCTCCAGAATTTCCCTTATCAGTATTGGCAGGGGAGACTCAAGAAACTGGAGAGGAGCCCACCTCCTCAGACGAAAACCTACCGTCTGTGGAGTTTTCTGATCTTGAGGTTCACAGGGAAAACTTTGCCACAGAACAGTTGAAAGACCCCGCCCTAATAAAGGCACGGGAAAACGTAGTGAAAATAGATGGCAAGTTAGTGAACCCAGATAATACCTGCACTTACCCATACTTCAGCGTAGAGAAGGACCTACTGTATCGGGTGGCAAAAAGGGCAGAAGAAACCGTTGAGCAGCTTGTGGTGCCCAAACCTTACAGGAAGTTGGTGTTGGAGTTGGCCCATGGGCACATTCTTGGAGGTCATCTGGGGACAGAGAAAACCCGAGAGAGGGTATTACAGAGATTCTATTGGCCGGGGGTGATGAAGAACATAGAAAATTATTGTTCCTCCTGCCCTGTGTGTCAGAGGTCGGCCCCGATGCCACATTTCCGTAGCCCGCTGGTCCCTCTACCCATCATTGAGGTCCCGTTTGAGAGGATCGCCATGGATTTGGTAGGTCCTATAATCAAGTCCGCTAGGGGGCACCAGTACATATTAGTTATAATAGACTATGCCACCCGTTATCCAGAAGCGATCCCTCTCCGAAATACCTCGGCCAAAACCATAGCCAAAGAGCTATCTCTTGTGTTTAGCCGGGTGGGTATTTGTAAAGAACTGCTTACGGACCAAGGTACACCCTTTATGTCCCGGGTTATGAAGGAGCTGTGTAAATTGTTCAAAGTGACGCAATTACGTACATCTGTGTATCACCTCCAAACCGATGGGCTGGTTGAAAGGTTCAACAAAACCCTAAAACAAATGTTGAAGAAAGTGGTGGATAGAGATGGAAAGGATTGGGACTGTCTACTTCCTTATCTGATGTTTGCTATTAGGGAGGTGCCCCAATCCTCTACGGGATTCTCCCCCTTTGAGTTACTGTATGGGAGACACCCAAGAGGGCTGTTGGATATTGCCAAGGAAACTTGGGAAAGTGAGAGTTCTCCCCACAGGAGTGTGATTGAGCATGTCGCCCTGATGCAAGACCGAATTGCACAGGTAATGCCCATCGTGAAGGAACATTTGGCCCAAGCGCAGTTAGCACAGCAGAGAGTGTACAACCGTGGAGCCAAGACCCGTACCTTTTCCCCGGGGGATAGGATACTGGTACTTGTCCCTACGGTTGAAAGTAAATTCCTTGCCAAATGGCAAGGCCCCTACGAGATAATGGAAAAAGTGAGCGAAGTGAATTACAAGGTCAGACAACCAGGAAGGCGAAAGCCCGAGCAGATCTATCACGTTAATCTGTTGAAAGCCTGGAGGGATAGAGAGTCCCTAGTCGCAGACACTTGGTCACCAGCTCAAACTGGTTGCGTGATTCCGGAGGTTGGAATAGCAGCCACCTTGTCACAACCCCAACAACAGGAGGTTAAGGAGTTTGTGCTTCGCAACAAGGAGGTATTCTCTGAGCTGCCGGGACAAACATCTGGGGTAGAGCATGACATCATTACCCCGCCCGGTGAAAGGGTGAAGTTAAAACCCTATCGGATCCCAGAGGCCCGACGGGAGGCAATACGGGAGGAAGTACAGAAAATGCTGAACTTAGGGGTGATAGAGGAGTCCCAAAGTGATTGGTCTAGTCCCATTGTGTTGGTGCCTAAACCGGATGGGAGCTGGCGATTTTGTAACGATTTTCGACAGTTGAACAAAGTTACAAAATTTGACACCTACCCCATGCCACGTATAGATGAGTTGATCGACCGGCTGGGAACAGCCCGATACATGACGACTCTTGACCTCACAAAAGGGTATTGGCAAATCCCCCTGGCCAAGTCGGCCAAAGAGAAAACCGCATTTGTAACCCCAGACGGGGCGTTCCAATATAAAAGAATGCCGTTCGGGTTACAGAATGCGCCGGCCACATTCCAGCGGAAAATGGACCAGATGCTGAGGCCCCATCGGAAGTATGCTGCGGCTTACCTGGATGACATAATTGTCCATAGCACAGATTGGGCCTCACATCTGCCAAAAGTGCAAGCAGTCCTGGACTCTGTTCGGGAAGCGGGGTTTACGGCTAACCCCAAGAAGTGTACCATTGGGCAGGAGGAGGCCAAATATCTTGGGTACACCATTGGGAGGGGAGTAATAAAACCCCAACTCAACAAAGTCGAGGCCATCCAGAGTTGGCCACGTCCCAACAGCAAGAAGCAGGTACGAGCCTTTCTGGGAATCGCTGGGTATTATCGGCGATTCATTCCCCACTTTGCTTCTAAGGCTGTGCCCCTAACCAACCTGACGAAGGGGAAAGGGTCGGTCATGATTAAATGGACCCCCGAGGCTGAGGCAGCATTCCAATTCTTGAAACAAGCCTTATGTAGCCAGCCAGTGTTGTACTCACCCGACTTCTCTAAAGACTTTGTCGTACAAAGTGATGCGTCAGATGTGGGGTTAGGAGCAGTATTGTCCCAGGTCTGGAACGGGGAAGAGCACCCAGTCATTTACCTCAGCAGGAAGTTGAAGTCCCATGAGGTAAATTACGCCACCGTTGAAAAGGAGTGTTTAGCGGTGAAGTGGGCTCTAGATTCCCTTCGGTACTACCTGCTAGGTAGGCACTTTGACATGGTTACGGATCACGCTCCGTTAAAGTGGATGGCTCAAAACAAAGAAACAAATAGAAGAGTGAATAGGTGGTTCCTGGCCCTCCAGGAATTCAACTTCACAGTAAAGCATCGCCCTGGCGTTCAAATGGGGAATGTGGATGCTTTGTCTCGAGTACATGAATGCCTGATTGCTGGTGTTCCAACCCCGAGGTTAAAACAAGAGGGGGGGGTATGTGACAGCAGGAAGGTAAAGTCACCTGGTTGCATCCAGGGGGGTAGATATATTTCGCCCAGATTCAGGCTTTACGCCGACTTATACAACTAGGTGGAGAGTTGTATAAGCCCAGCTAAGGCTAGTGGGCTCATGGATGACTCATACCTCTAGGGAGAGTGCTGGGCGTCGTGCAGACAGGAAGTTGATGAGACCAGCTGAAGCTTGTCAGCTCATTTAGGCCTCTATAAGAACTCCCAGCTTCATTAGATGTTAGCTCATGCCTGGAACCAGACCTGTGTGGACTGTCTAGGGAGAGTGAACCCCTGTGCGGTGAGACAAAGCCTGTGTGGCTATTTGCTTGGACATTTAAAACCAGGGACTTAGGGACTAGGACAGCACTAGGCTGATCCCAGTTGTTAGTTAGGAAACCTGTATGTTTAGTCAGAGGTCAAGTTGACCAGGATTTATTTTGTTTATGTTTCTTTTGCTTTGCTGTGTTTTGTCACTGTAAATAGAAAATAAACCGCACCTTTATGATTTTGAAAACCACAACCACCGTTTGCTGGGCCTGTTTTTGTGTAGGGAGCCCATCTCGGGGGTCACACACACCCGCTGCCGAGCTAACCCCCTCACAATATATATATATATATATATATATATAATTTATTTACGCTTTTTTTTTTTTGAAGGAACTCGGCAGGTAGGTTCTTCCAAACATCTTGGAGAACTAACCACAGATTTTCAGATCTTCTGTGAATGTAGGCTGCCTCAAATCCTTCTATCTCTAAATTGAAACCACAGACAGATACAATGATTTTGAGATTAGGGCTCTGTGGGGGCCAAACCATCACTCCCAAGATCCCTTGTTCTTGCTTACACTAAAGATATTTTTTAATGACATTGGCTGCATGTCTGGGGTCATTGTCCTTCTGCAGAATCAATTTGGAGCCAATCACACGTTGGTATGGCACAATGGATAAGTATCTACCTGTATTTCTCAGCATTGAGGACACCATTGATTCTGACCAAATCTCCAACTCCATTTGCACAAATGTAGCCCAAAGCTTGCCAGGAACCTCCACTGTTGCCTGCAGATACTCATTATTGCACAGCTATCGAGTCCTTCATGAACAAACTGCCTCCTGCTACAGCCGAATATTTTAAATGTTGACTCATCAGGCCAGAGCACCTGCTGCTATTTTTCTGCACCCCAGTTCATGTGTTTTCGTGCATAGTTAAGAAGTAGCTTAGCCTTGTTTATATGTCCTATGTAGGGATGAGCTGAACACCCCCCGGTTCGGTTCGCAGCAGAACATGCGAACAGGCAAAAAATTCGTTTGAACACTGCTGCAACATTGTCGATGTTGAGTTCCACCTGGTGAGCATGTCACAAATGAGGCGGTTGGTGGGCAGGTTGCATTCCCTTTGAATGTCAGCTAGCTGAGCACTGGCATTGTATGACCTGCGGAAATTACCACAGACTTTTCTGGCCTGCCCCAGGAGATCCTGTAAGCCTGGGTACCTGCTCAAGAACCGCTGCAGCACCAAATTCAGGACGTGTGCCAAACATGCTACATGGATCAAGTGTCCCTGTCAGAGGGCGGAGAGAAAGTTGGTGCCATTGTCGCATACAACCATTCCTGGCAGAAGCTGGCGTGGCGCCAACTACCTCTGAGCCTGCCCCTGCAGAGCGGACAGAATCTCTGCCCCAGTGTGGCTCCTGTCCCCTAGGCAGACCAACTCAAGCACCACATGGCATCTTTTAGCCTGACTGCTTGTGTAGCCCCTTGAACGCTTACGGAGCACCGCTGGTTCAGAAGACAAATCTGCAGAAGAGGCCATAGAGGAAGAAGAGGAGGGGGTGGAGGAGAGAGCTGTGGCAGAATCACCACTAGCATTTTGGAGGCATGGTGGCGGAACAAGCTCCAACAACACTGAACCCTGTCCTGCATCCTTCCCAGCAGTTACCCAGTGTGTCATGAAGGAAAGGTAATGTTCCTGCCCATGCCTGCTGGACCATGGGTCAGCGGTAATATGAACCTTACTGCTGGCCGCCCTGTCCAACAAGGCCAAAACATTGCCTTCCACATGCCGGTAGAGAGCCGGAATTGCCTTCCGTGAAAATAAATGGCTTTTCTTTCTCGTACATCACGGGACACAGAGCGACATAGTCATTACTAATGGGTTATATAGTTACCGTCAGGTGCTGGCACTGGCAACTTCCAAAACCGGAAGTACCCTCCCCTATATAAGCCCCTCCCATCCGGGAGCACCTCAGTTTTTTGCCAGTGTCTAAGGTGTTGGCCAAGAAGAAACATGTGTTTTTCACTGAGCTTGCGTACAGGTTCTTTTGGGCCTCAGTAAGCTATTCCGGATCCGACCAAAAAAGCTTCATAGCTAAACGGTCGGTACCCGGGCCTTGCAGAGAAGAGCAAGGTTCTGCCTGTAATGCTTCTCTTAGGAGAGCTGGACCCTGGGATCCAGAGCTCTGGTCATACCCACGACCAAGATGTTTTCTGTGCAGGGTGCTATACAGGTCCAGGGGAGTGGAATCCTTGGGAACCCGGTCCCTGAAGGTTTGATTACAATGCCTGCCGTGATAGGTGAAGTTTGGGCTTTTGTGGACCAAACAAAGTCCTGCGGCGGGGAACAGGTAAGTGGGGGCCCCCAGGAACTTGGTTCTATTGGGGGACCCCCAAGCCTAATTTGTCTTTCTGTCTGTTACCTAACGGTATTCCCGCTAATATCTGTGCATGCCTGTAACTACTAAAAAAATGTAATAATTTTTAATGGTGGTCAAGAAAAAAAAAAAAAAAAGAATGTTTTTTTATATATGTTTAGTATATTAAACTGCGGTACCTGTGTTTGTCCACTAGAGGCCGCTGTGGAATGTTTTTCTTGTCATATGGACTAGTTTCTTCTCAGAGAGCAAAGTCCAGGCAGCTGGTGAGTTCTCCTACAGGAAACTGTTTCCTCTGCCATGTTGCAGTGTTCGTCTATCCCCCGGCCTGCGGCAAAGGGGGCCCTGGCTCCTGTCCCTGGTTTCCATGTTTGAAAATTAGCGCCGAGGCGCACGTGGCCGCGCGCGTGCGCGTGCACGCGCCTCTATATATAGAGGTGGCCGGAAAAAGGGGCGGGGCCTGGGGGATGACGCTCTGTGCGCGCCGCAGCGCTTCTGCGCATGTGCGGGCGTCCCAGCAGGTTTTAAAAAGCCACATTATTGCAGTAAGCTGGCTATGAAGTACAGAGACAGAGCTGACAACATTTAAAGGCATACAGCAAGCGGTTGATACAGGCATCCCCTAGAAAGGCACATTAGTAGACACCAACTGTTTATTATAGCAGCATTTATGCTAGACTATTATCAGTAACTGGTGTATTTTCGGCTGGAATACCTCAGCTTTGTGGCTTAGGAATATGCCGTCTAAAAACTCCGGGACTAGAAATTCCAGGAGGAATAGGGGGTCTCCATCGGGCTCTGAGGATCTTGGGCATGCTTTGGCTGCACCAGTCTCCCCTGAAGAATCAGAGGTTAGTGACCGTAGGGCACCCCCAGGAGTACCTGGTACTGTGGCTGTCCCCAGTTCACCTGCTCCTGTGTATGTAACAGAGGAGGTTTTTTCCTCAGCTCTGGGAGGGCTGGAAGAGAGATTGTCAGCACTAATTGCTGCTTCCCTGTCACAGGAGAAAAGCGCTGGATCTCCGTCTCCTCCCTCAGAGTGCCTGTTAACAGAGCAACAGTCCCATACAGAGGTCGACCTACCTGAGGGGGATCAGGATGAGGTTGATTCGGTTGTAGAGGAATCAACAGTGGAGGAGCCGTTCTCAGCATCACATGCTGAGAGGTTATGGGTTCAGTCCCTGACTAATATGGTCCGATCAGCATTTAAAATGCCACTTGCGGAGCCATCCTCCTCTTCTGTCTCCTCGTTGGGGTCGCTAAAAGCTCCCCAGACTGTTTGTTCTTTCCCGATCCATCCTTTATTGGAGGGGCTCATTTACCAGGATTGGGAGCATCCTGACAAAATATTTACTCCCCCCAAGAGATTTCCGGTGGTCTATCCTATGGAGGATAAGTTCGTCAGAAAATGGAAGGTCCCTACAGTGGACGCAGCCATCTCTTGTGTGAATAAATCACTGACATGTCCGGTGGAAAATGTCCAAATGTTCAAGGACCCAATAGATAAAAAATTGGAGTCCTTATTGAAATCTGCTTTTTCTACAGCAGGATTGGTGACACAACCAGCAGTGGCAGCTATAGGGGTCTGCCAAGCAGTGAAGGATCAGTTGAAACAGGTCTTAAGGGACGTGCCAGATCAGCAGGCTCTTGCTCTAGCTGATCTACCTAGAGCCTTATGCTTTGCGGTGGACGCTATAAAGGATTCAATCCATCAGGCCTCCCGCCTTACGCTGTCTGTAGTACATATGCGCAGGCTTCTATGGCTCAAAAACTGGTCTGCTGAAGCTCCCTGTAAAAAATTGCTGGTCAGCTTCCCATTTCATGGGGAGCGTTTATTCGGGGAAGACCTGGACAAGTATATCCAGAGAATTTCCAGCGGTAAAAGTACACTCTTGCCGGTCAAAAATAGAGTTAGAGGTCCCTCTTTTAAGAGGCCGGCTTCTCCAGTCCCTAGGACATCGGCTGTGAAACAGTTCCGACGGCCTCCCCGGTCAAATCCCGGAGGTAAAAATCAGGGACAGTTGCAGGGTAACAAGAAGCCCTGGAGCAGGAGAGGTACAAAACCTCCCCCAAAGTCAAATGCATGAAGGGTTGCCCCCACCCAATCGGGTGGGGGGAAGACTTCAGTTGTTCACAGAGACCTGGCGGGACACGATCCGAGACAGATGGGTGCTCTCCGCAGTAAATCTGGGATACAAATTGGAGTTAAAAAACTCCCCTCCTTCCCGCTTTATAAGGTCGAACGTGCCAAGGGATCCCCAGAAGAGAGGATCCCTCCTGTTGGCACTGGAACAATTATTGCTTCAAGCAGTAATTATAGAGGTCCCCCTGGAAGAATGGGGGTTCGGGTTTTACTCAAACCTCTTTACAGTTCCGAAGCCAAACGGGGACGTAAGGCCCATATTAAATCTAAAAGGGCTAAACAAATTCCTGCATATCAGGACTTTCCGGATGGAGTCGATCCGATCGGTAGCCACTGCCCTACAAGGGGAGGAATGGTTAGCCTCGATCGACATCAAAGATGCGTATTTGCACATCCCCATCTTTCCAGCCCACCAAAAATTTCTACGCTTTGCGATAGAAGGGCGCCATTTTCAGTTCAGAGCCTTACCCTTCGGTCTGGCCACAGCACCAAGAGTGTTCACAAAAATTCTGGCCCCATTATTGGCCAATCTAAGAACACGAGGTGTAACGATAATGGCATATCTAGACGACTTGTTGCTGATAGACCACTCAGTGGAAAAACTAGAAGTGGTTGTTCACGAGACAATCAAGTATCTGGAATATCACGGTTGGATTATCAACCGAGACAAGTCAGCCCTAGAACCAGTCAAAAGTCTGGAATACCTGGGGCTAAGGCTGGATTCAGACCAGAGAAAAATTTTCTTGCCTCGAGAAAAGGGGTCGTCTTTGAGAGATTTGATCCACTTAGTGGGTTCAAAAAGACAGCCATCCATACGCCTGTGCATGAGGCTGCTGGGAAAAATGGTGGCATCATTCGAAGCAGTACCCTACGGTCAATTCCATTCAAGGAAGTTGCAAAGGGCCATACTGTCAGCCTGGAACAAAAAAGTTCAGGCTCTGGACGTACCAATGTCCTTGTCCCCTTCCGTTCGCAGAAGCCTCCGTTGGTGGTTGGTTCCCCGGAATCTGGAAAGAGGGAAATCCTTCAGTCCGATTTCCTGGAAGGTGGTCACTACAGATGCCAGCCTTTTAGGCTGGGGAGCAGTACTGGAGCAATGGTCTCTCCAGGGCAGATGGTCGGATGCGGAAAAGGCCCTGCCCATCAATCTCTTAGAGATACGAGCAGCCCGGTATGCCCTAGTAGCATGGACATCCAAACTCCAAGGGTCCCCTGTCAGAGTTCAGTCAGACAATGCCACAGCAGTGGCATATATCAATCGTCAGGGGGGCACCAGGAGTCGTGCAGCCCAAAGGGAAGTAAATTACATCCTGAGATGGGCAGAAAGATATGTCCCAGCCATATCTGCGGTATTCATTCCAGGGGTGGAGAATTGGAAGGCGGACTTTCTAAGTCGCCAACAATTATGCCCAGGGGAATGGTCCCTTCATCCCGAGGTTTTCCGGACAATATGTCAGCGGTGGGGAACACCGGATGTAGATCTGCTAGCATCCAGGTTCAACACGAAAGTGGACAGGTTTGTCTCTTGGACAAGGGATCCCCTAGCGTGCGGCTCGGATGCCCTAGTGTTCCCTTGGGATCAGTTCAAGCTGATATATGCATTCCCACCGCCACAATTGTTACCTCGATTACTCCGCAGAATCAGGGTAGAAAAGAAACCAGTGATTCTGGTGGCTCCAGCGTGGCCCCGAAGAGCATGGTATGCGGAGATCGTAAAAATGTCTGTGGGGAGCCCTTGGACCCTCCCACATCGTCCGGACCTGCTTTCGCAGGGACCGATATACCACCCTTCCTTACCAGCCCTAGGTTTGACG
Source organism: Rana muscosa (assembly GCA_029206835.1). Classification (NCBI taxonomy): domain Eukaryota; kingdom Metazoa; phylum Chordata; class Amphibia; order Anura; family Ranidae; genus Rana; species Rana muscosa. The sequence goes on along the minus strand of CM055121.1, from coordinate 160,621,954 downwards.
GCCTGGCTATTGAAGCCCACATTCTAAAAAAGAGAGGGCTCTCTAATGCTGTGGTGTCTACCATGATCAATGCCAGGAAACCGGTATCCAGGCAGATCTACTATAGAATCTGGAAGGCGTACATCGCCTGGTGTGAAGCCAAGAAATGGCATCCACGTAAATACGTAATAGGTAGAATTCTGGACTTCCTACAATGGGCTGTAGATGGGAAGCTTGCCTTGAGTACTATCAAAGGTCAGATTTCGGCCTTGTCAATATTTTTCAAAGGCCCTTGGCTTCGCATTCACTAGTCAAAGCCTTTATACAAGGAGTGATGCGTATTAGTCCTCCGGTTAATATTCCCATATGTCCATGGGATCTAAACTTGGTTCTGTCGGTTCTACAGAAACAACCATTTGAACCATTACAGCATATTTCCTTAGTGCTTCTCACCAGGAAATTGATTTTTCTAGTAGCCATTTGTTCGGCTAAAAGAGTATCGGAATTAGCAGCTATGTCCTGTAAGGAGCCATATCTGGTTATCCATAAGGACAGAGTAGTGTTACGTCCTCATCCAGCCTTTCTTCCTAAGGTGGTATCGAGTTTTCATTTGAACCAAGATGTGGTTCTTCCTTCTTTTTTCCCTAAGCCTACTTCGGTAGAGGAAAAATTATTGCATTCTTTGGATGTAGTAAGAGCAGTTAAAGCTTATCTAAAAGCCACTGCTCAGATTCGCAGAACGGATACTTTGTTTATTCTGCCGGAAGGCCCCAGAAAGGGTCAGGCAGCGTCAAAATCTACTTTAGCCAAGTGGATTCGACAGGTCATAATACAAGCCTATAGCTTGAGAAGTAGACCGCCTCCGTTCAAAGTTAGGGCGCACTCCACGAGAGCAGTTGGAACTTCATGGGCAGTGCATCACCAGGCCTCCCTGGCTCAAGTCTGTAAGGCCGCAACATGGTCTTCAGTACACACGTTTACTAGGTTCTACCAGGTGGACGTTAGAAGTCAGGAGGATGTCGCCTTTGGGCGCAGTGTGTTGCAGGTCGCAAAAGATCCTCATGTCTGATAGCGCTCAGCTTATATATGGTGTATCCCCCCCCCTCATTTGGCATTGCTTTAGGACATCCCATTAGTAATGACTATGTCGCTCTGTGTCCCGTGATGTACGAGAAAGAAAATAGGATTTTTATAACAGCTTACCTGTAAAATCCTTTTCTTGGAGTACATCACGGGACACAGAGCTCCCGCCCCTCTTTGGGGACACTTATTGCTTTGCTACAAAACTGAGGTGCTCCCGGATGGGAGGGGCTTATATAGGGGAGGGTACTTCCGGTTTTGGAAGTTGCCAGTGCCAGCACCTGACGGTAACTATATAACCCATTAGTAATGACTATGTCGCTCTGTGTCCCGTGATGTACTCCAAGAAAAGGATTTTACAGGTAAGCTGTTATAAAAATCCTATTTTTTGGAACCTGCCACCGAGGTACAGCACATTCCACAAATTCGCGAAAGGGGGCAGAGTCTACCAGCTGAAAAGGCAGCAGTTGCAGTGCTAGCAAGTTGGCCAAGCTAGCATTTAGACGCTGGGCTTGTGGATGGCTGGGACCGACATTCTTTTTACAGTTCAGCAATTGGGGAAGGGAAATTTGCTAAAATCAGATGGTGGTGCACTGCTAGCAGATTGGCTGCAAGTACTTGGGACACCTATTGCTATACCTTCATTCCTCTCAGTGAAGGTTTTTGAGAGGACTGGAGATATAATAGGGTTGGAGATCCCAGATGAGAAGCTAGGAGAAGTCCGCCTTTTTCTTTAATGTGGGTCTTCCAAGTGCTGTTGCCAACGGACTGCATGGCAGGTCGTCATATGTCTGGTCAAGCATGTTGTGCACTGTATTAGAAACTGTACTATGGCTGCACTGTATTGTGTACTGCGTTCACCACCAGAAGTGTAGTAGAAACTGTACACACTGTATTAGATACTGTGTACACTTCCTGCACTGTATTAGCAACTGTACTATGACTGCACTGCATTGTGTACTGTGTACACCACCAGAAGTGTAGTAGAAACTGTACACACTGTATTAGATACTGTGTACACTGCCTGCACTGTATTAGCAACTGTACTATGACTGCACTGCATTGTGTACTGTGTACACCACCAGAAGTGTAGTAGAAATTATACACACTGTATTAGATACTGTGTACACCACCAGAAAAGTAGTAGAAACTGTACACACTGTATAAGATACTGTGTACACCACCAGAAAAGTAGTAGAAACTGTACTACAGCTGCACTGTATTGTGTACGCCACCAGAAGTGTAGTAGAAACTGTACACACTGTATTAGATACTGTGTACACTGCCTGCACTGTATTAGAAACTGTACAATGGCTGCACTGTATTTTATACTGTGTACACAACCAGAAGTGTAGTAAACACTGTATTAATTAGATACTGTGTACACTGCCTGAAGTGTATTAGAAACAGTACACCACCAAATGCACTGTAAATATAGGCTACACTGGATGCAGAATATATATATATATATATATATATATATATATATATATTAATACACTGCCTGCACCGACTGAATATAGAGTAAACACTAAATATATAGTCTGTTAAATGCAGGATATATATATATATATATATATATATATATATATTAGACTGACTGTATATGTGTGTGTGTGTGCATATATATATATATATATATATATATATATATATATATCAAATACACTGCCACTAACTGAATAACCTGCCTGCTTAAGCTAAATAAAGCTATCTCTCTGTCCATGCCAACAACACTACACATGGCTGCCGTGTAAGCAGCCTTTTATAGTGTGGGGCGTGGACTTAGTCCCCCTGAGCCATGATTGGCCAACGGCACCCTGCCTTTGGCCAATTACGGCTCTCTTAGCAGAGCGCATTGTGATTGTTTTGGCCAATCATCATACAACAATGCACTGCGATCTCGCAGTGAAATATGGGGCGTTCAGCGGCGCTCAAATTTGCCACGAACTCCCCATAAGGTTAGCTCTTCGGCAAACGGGCGAACACCCGATGTTCGAGTCGAACTTATGTTCGACCCGAACATCAAGCTCATCCCTAGTCGTATGCAAAAAAAAAAAAGGAACTGGGGTGCAGAAAAATAGCAGCATAAGAACTGCAGAATTGATGCTGTTTTGCAAAGGGTGGTCAGACCACATTTAATTTACTTTCCATTTTGTTATTTTATAAAAATTAACTATTCACACTTCTATTTCTGAATGTATTTTAACATTATAGCATTTTTTCCACACCTGCCTAAGACTTTTGCACAGTACTGTATTTGAAACAATAATGTTACCAAATAATGTATAGTGATTATTGGTAATGATTATAGAACTGTTACAATGATGGCTAATTCAATCTTAACCTGAATAAATGCATAAGCAAAGACTGTCTTCAGTGAAAACGATGTGCCAAAATGATCAGTAGATCTAAACGTAACTGGAGTTAAAAACTTGTCCCAGTCCCTTCTCTGAGCCTCACTAAACATCAAGAATATAAGGAATATAGAATAAGAATATAACTGTAGCCGCCCATATATATATTTTTTCATCATATACTCAGTTTGAATTGCTTAGGTTCGTTGCAGGTTTACATTTTCTGATGGTATTGGTTAATTGCATGTTTTTTGTTTTTTTAGCCCACATCTTAAGTTCAACAATATCACTCTTGTTTCAACCCATGGCCTTCCTGGAAACAACCCCTCTGCCACTTGTATGAACACAGCATTTTTATCCAGCAGGTAGGTATGAAATGACTGTAAGTAGATCAGGGACTCATTACAAATGGAGAGGTGTCTGTGCTCAAACCCAAATAGCTTACATATTTTATATATATACAGTGTACAGTGAAAAAAGTATTTGATTCCCTGCTGATTTTGTACATTTGCCCACTGACAAATGATCAGTCTATAATTTTAATGGTAGGTTTATTGTAACAGTGAGTGACAGAATAGCAACAAAAATATCCAGAAAAAACGCATCTCAAAAAAGTTATACATTTATTTGCATTTTAGTAAGTGAAATAAGAATTTGATCCCTTATCAATCAGCAAGATTTCTGGCTCCCAGGTGTCTTCTATACAGGTAGCGAGCTGAGATTAGGAGCATTTTCTTAAAGAGTGCTCCTAATCTCAGCTTGTTACCTGTATAAAAGACACCTGTCCACAGAAGCAATCAATCAGATTCCAAACTCTCCACCATGGCCAAGACCAAAGAGCTGTCCAAGGATGTCAGGGACAAGATTGTAGACCTACACAAGGCTGGAATGGGCTACAAGACCATCGCCAAGCAGCTTGGTCAGAGGGTGACAACAGTTGGTGCGATTATTTGCAAATGGAAGAAACACAAAAGAACTGTCAATCTCCCTCGGTCTGGGGCTCCATGCCAGATCTCACCTTGTGGATTTTCAATGATCATGAGAATGGTGAGGAATCAGCCCAGAACTACACGGGAGAATCTTGTCAATGATCTCAAGGCAGTTGGGACCATAGTCACCAATAAACAATTGGTAACACACTACGCCGTGAATGACTGAAATCCTGCAGCACCCGCAAGGTCCCCCTGCTCAAGAAAGCACATGTACAGGCCCGTCTGAAGTTTGCTAATGAACATCTGAATGATTTAGAGGTGAAAGTGTTGTGGTCAGATGAGACCAAAATCAAGCTCTTTGGCATCAACCCAACTCGCCATGTTTGGAGGAGGAGGAATGCTGCCTTATGACCCCAAGAACACCATCCCCAACATCAAACATGGAGGTGAAAACATTATGCTTTGGGGGTGTTTTTCTGCTTAGGGAACAGGACAACTTCACCGCATCAAAGGGACGATGTACGGGGCTAAAAGAGGAGTGGGACAAAATCCCTCCTGAGATGTGTGCAAACCTGGTGGCCAACTACAAGAAATGTCTGATCTCTGTTATTGCCAACAAGGGTTTCGCCACCAAGTACTAAGCCATGTTTTGCAAAGGGGTCAAATACTTATTTCACTCATTAAAATGCAAATCAATTTATAACTTGTTTGAAATGCATTTTTCTGGATTTTTTTGTTATTATTCTGTCTCTCACTGTTAAAATAAACCTACAATTAAAATTATAGACTGATCATTTCTTTGTCAGTGTGCAAACATACAAAATCGTCAAGGAATCAAATACTTGTTTCCCTCACAGCCAAGTGTGGTTTTGTGTAATGCCGCGTACACACGACCGTTTTTCACGTCGTTAAAAATGCCATTTTTTAAATTGGTCATTAAAAACGATCGTGTGTATGCTCCTGAGCATTTTTAATGACGTGAAAAACGGCCCACAAAAAATTAGAACCTGCTCTATTTTTTTACGTCGTTTTTCATGTTGTTTTTTTTAACGTCATGGAAAACGGTAGTGTGTATGCTTTTACGAGGGGGAAAAAAAACACGCATGCTTAGAATCAAGTATGAGACGGGAGCGCTCCTTCTGGTAAAACTAGCGTTCGTAATGGAGATAGCACATTCGTCACGCTGTAACGGACTGAAAAGCACGAGGCTGAAAAGCGCGAATCGTCGCTCAACAAACTTTACTAACATGAATGGTGGCGCCATCCGAATGAAACTTCCCCTTTATAGTGCCGTCGTACGTGTTGTACGTCACCGTGCTTTGCTCAAGCGTTTTTTTTCATGAACGTGTGTATACAAGATAGGCTTGAGAGGAAACGAGAAAAATCACGTAGTGAAAAACTTTGTTTTTAAAAATGACATTAAAAACGTACGTGTGTACGCGGCATAAGATTCTTGTATCGCATATATTGCAATACATGTTCAAGTTGGTCAGCTGTGTCAAAGTGATCCCTCTCTGGCCAGTCCCTACTTTAATGTGTAAAATACCATATACTTATTTGCCGATAGCATACTTTAATGGACATATACAAGTGAATTTAATAAAGGGATTGAGAATGTTCATACAAAAAAGAGGGAAGAGTCCCATCAGTTATTCAATCATGTGCAGCTACAGTGCCTTAAAAAAGTATTCATAACTCCTGAAATTTTCCACATTTTGTCATGTTACAACCGAAAACATAAATGTATTTTATTGGGATTTTATGTGATAGACCAACACAAAGTGGCACATAATTGTGAAGTGGGAGGAAAATGATAAATGGTTTTCAAAATGTTTTACAAATATCTTAAAAGTGTGGTGTGCATTTGTATTCAGCCCCCTTTACTCTGATACCCCTAACTAAAATCGAGTGGAACCGATTGCCTTAAGAAGTCACCTTATTAGTAAATAGAGTCCACCTGTGTGTGTAATTTATTCTCAGTATAAATACAGCTGTTCTGTGCAGCCCACAGAGGTTTGTTAGAGAACCTTAGTGAACAAACAGCATCATGAAGGCCAAGGAATACACCAGACAGGTCAGGGATAAAGTTGTGGAGAAGTTTAAAGCAGGGCTAGGTTATAAGAAGATATCCCAAGCTTTGAACATCTCACGGAGCACTGTTCAATCCATCATCCGAAAATGGAAAGAGTATGGCACAACTACAAACCTACCAAGACATGGCTGTCCACCTAAACCAGGGGTCTTCAAACTACGGCCCTCCAGGTGTTCAGGAACTACAATTTCCATCATGCCTAGTCATGTCTGTGAATGTCAGAGTTTTACAATGCCTCATAGGATTTGTAGTTCCGCAACAGCTGGAGGGCCGTAGTTTGAGGATCCCTGACCTAAACTGACAGGCCGGGCAAGGAGAGCATTAATCAGAGAAGCAGCCAAGAGGCCCATGGTAACTCTGGAGGAGCTGGAGAGATCCACAGCTCAGGTGGGAGAATCTGTCCACAGGACAACTATTAGTCGTGCACTTTACAAATGTGGCCTTTATGGAAGAGTGGCAAGAAAAAAGCCATTGTTGAAAGAAAGCCATAAAAATTGTCCCGTTTGCAGTTTGCAAGAAGCCTTGTGGGGGACACAGCAAACATGTGGAAGAAGGTGCTCTGGTCAGATGAGACCAAAATTTAACTGTTTGGCCTAAAGGCAAAAGCTATGTGTGGTGGCAAACTAACACTGCACATAACCCTAAACACATCATCCCCACTGTGAAACATGGTGGTGGAAGCATCATGTTGTGGGGGTGCTTTTCTTCAGCAGGGACAGAGAAGCTGGTCAGAGTGGGTGGGAAGATGGATGAAGCCAAATACAGGGCAATCATTGAAGAAAACCTGTTAGTCATCTGCAAAAGACTTGAGACTGGGGTGGAGGTGCACCTTCCAGCAGGACAACGACCCTAAACATATTGCTAGAGCTACAATGGAATGGTTTAGATCAAAGCATATTCATGTGTTAGAATGGCCCAGTCAAAGTCCAGACCTAAATCCAATTGAAAATCTGTGGCAAGACTTGATAATTGTTGTTTACAGACGCTCTCCATCCAATCTAACAGAGCTTAAGCTATTTTGCAAGGAAGAATGGGCAAAAATGTCACTTCCTGGATGTGCAAAGCTGGTAGAGAGACATACTCAAAAAGACTTGCAGCTGTAATTGCAGCAAAAGATGGTTCTACAAAGTATTGACTCAGAGGGGCTGAATACAAATGCACGCCACGTTTTTCACATATTTATTTGTAAAAAAAATGTAAAACCATTTATCATTCTCCTCCCACTTCACAGTTATGTGCCACTTTGTGTTGATCTATCACAAAAAATCCCAATAAAATACATTTACATTTTTGGTTGTAACATGAAAAAACGGTATGAATACTTTTTCAAGGCACTGTAAATAAACAAGAATTTTCTGTAATTAAACAGTTGAAGTAAATCTTCAATTTTTTTTTCTTGTATGAACATAGCAAATTAGTATGTGTGGCAAAATAGAGCAGACAGAGGCAGTTGGAGGAAAGCTACAGACTCAGGTCACTGACTACTAGGGATGAACTCAGGCTTGTTTGCATCCCAGTCCGAACCGACCTCAGCTGTCCCACCAGGAAGCTGTCACTGCCCACTGCCAATTGTAAACAGTGGAGGTATTCCTCACCCCACAGCTGAACATACAAAAGGGGTGTGTGTATATGGGGGGTGGGAAATGCCCAGGCCGCTTATGATTGATAGTGTGCAGTGACAGCTTCCTGGCAATTTAGCTCAGGTGGATTCGGACTAGGATCCTATTACTCCTGAGCTCATCTCTGCTGACCACTATTCATGTCTTGGTGCTGGGATGAACTAACTTCCGTACACATGTATGGTAGTTTTCTCATCTGGATGGCCAAAGACACTGAACCCAGAATAGGACCAGGCAAACATAATAGTGCAGGTGAGGGAGCTTGCATCACTGGAGGGAGGTAAGTACAGCAGACATAAGTTCTGCTTTTGGCGAGAATAATGGCCTGTACACACGATCCGAAAATCTGACGAAAAATACCGCTTTCGACGCGATCGTACGATAATCGGATCGTTAGTACAGAGCTTTTGAGAGCCGATCACAACAATTCATCCAATATTATTTTATCAGACAAGCACGAAAATTTTCCTCGTACGATACTAGATCTTACGGTTTTCGTTCGTCAGTATATTTGTCATCCGAAAATACAATACAAATACATTACAACACATGACATCACTTCCGTTTTTTTTTTTTTCTGTCGTACGAGAATTTTCGTGACTTTAGTAACCTATTCAATTTCTACTTGCGACTATTAAGCAAAAAAAGTCGGACGATCTGTCGTCCGATTTTTGGATCGTGTGTACGGGCCTTTAGGGAGGATTAAACCCCCTATCACTAGGGTTACCACAACTAATGTCCCCACTGGAATGTTTCCCCTCCTATCCTGTTCTGGGGACCACTAAAAATTTGGGATTTTCTTTCCCTTTCTGTGAAAATGGTACCCAGGACAAATAGTAAAAACGAATCTCCTTAACGGGGACAGAGACAGCGATGAAAACCTGGCATGTCTCAATCTCTCTCCATTTGTGGAGCTCATGATAGGCTACAGGAGAAAGTACACACTGTGACCTTAACTGATCTCAAAATCCCATGTATGCTAGCTCTAAAATGGTTTATGAGGACCCATTCAGATTAGGCCAAATTAACTTCTTAGAAGAACAAAGTTTGAGCAAATACTGTAACTTGTTGGCATTTGTGTATAATCAGTGTTACAAAATCAAAATGTTACAACTAAAAGAGATTTCTGTTTCTATGAAAACCATCAGAAATCAGTAGGAATAGGAAGAATTTCTGCATGTGGCCTTTTTTGAGGTATTGACTGTTTTATTTCACGGCTGTCAGTTATTCCACACAGAGCAGAATTATGAACAAGCTCTTGCTATAGGCTTTTGGAACGCTCAGTGAAGACAACAGGCTTAAACCACTAGAGACCCTCTACTATACCGGCAGATGTCTAATTAATGCCTGCTGTCAGCTGCTAAAATGTCATTTACGGCTTTTCTCTCTTCCCAGCCACTGTTATAATGATAAAGATTACGCACTGATGTCACTTCGATCCTGGGTTAATGTTGTGGTTGGTAAAATGACTGGCATAGACAGAGCTGCCAAGTTTGTGATTGTTTCCAATGGCAGAAAGGTGCCTTATGACCATCTCATTCTTTGTACTGGCCAACAATACCAGGTAAGACACAGCTTTCCATTGTGGGACTGTATGTATTTCACTGTGTTCTAAAATTTGGCTTAGCGCAAACAGTTTTATAGCCAGTAAAAACCTTTCTTTTTTAATCCTGAGCTTGACTTTGAACTTTGCTGTTTGGCAGTCTCTGCTCCATAACCATATGTTGAAGCAAGCCCACAAAAGAATACAAGTCCTATTTGAATAGGGATATACAGACAGTGAAAGCATTGTAAAATTACAGGGTTCAATACAGGGTATCATATTTTATATGTAGCGGGGGTTCCACATTTAGGGATTGCTATACCAAATTTAAGGGTGATTCGAGTGGTAGTTGGCTTGAATCTTTCAATTTGCTGGACTCTGCCTTGCTGCTGTTTTGCCGGGTGTTAAGTTCCCCTTAGAAGTATGGGTGGCGCTGTCACTTGTACACGGGGTTGAACCACAGGTAATGAGGCAGTGATTTGGTGTCCTCTCTCGGCAGCCGTGCAGTGGGTGTGGTCTACCTGCTGTGCATGCGGGAGAGGATACATAAGTGGCAGACGCCGCCTGGGAGGGGTTGGTTCTTCTTGATTCCAGAGTCGGAGTCCTGGTGCGTGGCGCATGGCCCTCCAGGCCATGGGGCCACGTGTACTTCAGTCCCAGGCACCTTTAGTCCTGGGACTGCAACTTCAGCCCTGGGCCCAGCACCTTTAGCTGGAGCCCACTTCGGGAGGAGGAATCCCAGGGTGCCGCCTTGCGAGGGGACCTGTTTCTAGAAGAGAAGGCTGGGGGAGGACCGTTCCGAAGAACTGGTGAGAAATCACAGTGAAGGAAGGGGCCCAGTAACTCTCTGGAGGGATGTCATCCATCCGAAAACAGGGATCTAAACAACGGGACCAGTAGGAGGTTTGGGACACCATAGATTCTGTGGCAGAGGATCTCCTGAACGCATCCATTAGGGAATCTAATAGACTGTTCGAGTTACACGCCGGCTGCTAGTGCCTTCGGATGACTATCCGGGCGAGCTATACCCACTCGGGATCGAGTGGCGAAGAAACAAGAGTGCCTGAACTGATCTGTCTTCCTAACACCTTTCTCTCTCCTCCTCCATTTTGTGGATGTTCATGCATAAACAAATAAACTCTATGTTGGAGTTGACGCTGGTGTGGACCTTGGAGTTACTTGGGGTATAGAGACTTTGTCCTTACATTCTAGGGACGGAAGCCAATGCTGAGGGGGAGCCCTGCTACAAAGACCCATAGGTGAAAACAAGTGCGCTTAACCTCTGCAACCCAGGGGGTACGGCCATGGTGGAGACCGTGTGCCTTCTTCTCCTGTGAGCGAGCCAAAGAGTGGAGAAGGAGGGCCGGTGTGCTACATATATTATACTAATAAATAAATATGCATACTTTATTTAACCACTTGTCATCTGTAGGCTGTATAAAAATTTCCAAGTTAAAATAAGCTCATGGCCATAGGCGTGCGCACAGGGTGTGCCGGATGTGCCCATGCACACCCTAATAACTCTGTTTAGAACAGATTCCCCCTACTACCCTGGCTCCCCCCTCCTTCCCTCTGCAGCACTACCAGCTTCCCACCTTCCCTCTCCTGTCAGCTGTTGTTGCGGGGATGTTTTAGGATGAGTGAGGGAAGGGGCTGGTAAATATGTATTTATCAGCCCCTTCCCTTTCTGAATGAACATGGTGAGTGATCGGTAGTGTGTGTTTGAGCTTTGGGGTGCACACCCTAATGCTATAGGCTGCGCACACCTATGCTCATGGCCACTGCCCGCTGTGTTCTCCAAGTGCTCCCATTCCTCCAGTGAGCCCAGGACTACAGTAATTCAAGGATAGGAGTATATATAATGGGACTATGAATACCTCTCCAATAGACAGATATACACAACAGAATGTGTTAAAAAGTTTACATGCCTTTATTACATTGGTTTAAAAAATGTTTAAACCAATGTAATAAAGACATGTAAACTTTTCAACACATTCTGTTGTGTATATCTTTCTATTGGAGAGGTATTCATAGTCCCATTATATATACTCCTATCCTTGAATTGTTCTATTTAGGGATGAAACTCTCCCAATGACAACATCAGTAATATAGCATAATTCCCACATATATAATATCCCTGGAGCAGAACTACAGTAAACTTTATCAGGATAGAGAGCCTGGTTCAAGGCTGGAATTCCCCAGCTCCTATGGCCCACTAAGCAGCTAATCAAGTTTGACCTTTGCTTGATTATGTGTAGTGGAGGGCAAAGGTGATATTGGAGGTCTAATAAACTCCTAATGCCTCCATAAAGACAACCTGTCACCTTACAGTGCTATTACATAGGGGGTTGTTGTTAATGAAAAAAAGCTAAACTAAAAAAAGGTGTTAATTAAATTCTAAAGCAACTCTACAACAGGCATGTAGGTGCGCACATGTATGTAAACAGCAGTTATGCCACACATGTGAGATATCACCATAAATATCATGTGACAGGAATAATTCTAGAGCTGTAATTCATGGTTAACTTTAAAACGTTGCCTATGGACAACTTTGGGTACTGTTGTTTTGTTTTTTTTTAGTTTTTTTGCCATTATACGAGATTGTACATGTTTCATGTCTATTTACTCACCACAACTCCATCTTTTATATTTGATCAAAACAGTGGGTATTAAATTGTGCTTGTGTGCACTAAAACTCAATTTACTGTATTTTTCCAGAGAATATAAAACTAACAAACAGTTGCGCAAATATCATGAAAAATAAATAAATAGCAACAGCCACCATTTTATTCTAGAGGGCCTCTGCTTTCAGAAAATACATAATTGTTTGGGGGTTTTAAGTAATTTTTGGGCAAAAAAAAAATGCAGGTTTTAATGTGAATGAAAAATTTGAATTTTTCTGTGGACTTCAAGTGGTTGAATAACTCCTGGTAACAAGTAAACGCAATTACTGAACTGCCAAAGCTATCGTGAAAACAGTGTTATTTGTCTTTAGGTAAAGCTGTTCTTTACAACTCTCTTACCCCTAACCACAAGTATGAAATACTTTCCTTTAGCATCGCTCTCGGATCTTCATCCAGGCCCAGTTCTTCAAAGCTTTTGCTAATAAATAGTCACAGCTGGGTCGTGCCCACTCCACATACCCTATCCGTTCCTATGGATGGCACTGTGCTCATGAGGATCACCACCATCGCTAGGAGTATGATTATATCCATAAGAGTTTATAGTGTAAGCAACAGGCATGCTCAGTTCATGTATGACCCAACTGAAACTTTTTACAAGCAAAGCAGACCTTGCCGTGAAACTTTTTTGAACAGAGGCTGAAAGTATTTTGCATGGGTGGGCATACTAAGGATGGAGTCTGGGATGTGTGTTGTAAAGAAAGATTTTACTAAAAGTAAAGAGGACCTTTATAGTGAACCTGTGCCCAGATCATGCACACCAAAGTATTTTTACAGTGCCTTGAAAAAGTATTCATACCCCTTTGAATTTTCCACATTTTGTCATATTACAACCAAAAACGTAAATGTATTTTATTGAGATTTTATGTGGTAGACCAACACAAAGTGGCACTTAATTGTGAAGTGGAAGGAAAATGATAAATGGTTTTCACATTTTTTTACAGATAAATATCTGAAAAGTGTGACGTGCATTTGTATTCAGCCCCCCTGAGTTTACTTTGTAGAACCACCTTTTGCTGCAATTGCAGCTGCGACTCTTTTGGGGGATGTCTCTACCAGCTTTGCACATCTAGAGTGAATTTTTTGCCCATTCTTCTTTGCAAAATAACTCAAGCTCTGTGAGATTGGATGTAGAGCATTTGTGAACAGCAATTTTCAAGTCTTGCCACAGATACCCAATTGGATTTAGGTCTGGACTTTGATTGGGCCATTCTAACACATGAATATGCTTTGATCTAAACCATTCCATTGTAGTTCTGGCTCTATGTTTAGGGACTTTTTATGGCTTTCTTTCAACAATGGCTTTCTTCTTGCAACTCTTCCATAAAGGCCGAATTTGTGGAGTGCACGACTAATGCCGCGTACACACGACCATTTTTCTCGTCGGGAAAAATGTAATTTTTTCTCTTTGACGAGAAAAACGACCATGTGTGGGCTTTCCAGCATTTTTCCCGATGAGAAAAACGGCAAGAATCACGACGAGAAAAATTAGAACATGCTCTAATTTTTCTCGTCGTGATTCACGGCAATTTTTTCCGCTGCAGTTTTCCCATAGGGAAACACTGCCAGGGAGCCTACACACGGTCGTTTTTCTCGACCAAGAGAAAAAATGTCATGAAAACCGGCCGTGTGTAGGGGACCAAGCCGTTCCTCATTTTTCCCGTCGATTTTCTCGATGGTGTTTTCACCGTCGAGAAAATCGATAGTGTGTACGCGGCATAATAGTTGCCCTGTAGACAGATTCTCCCACCTGAGCTGTGGATCTCTGCAGCTCCTCCAGAGTTACCATGGACCTCTTGGCTGCTTCTCTGAATAATGCTCTCCTTGTCTGGCCTGTCAGTTTAGGTGGACAGCCATGTCTTGGTAAGTTTGCAGTTGTGCTATAGTCTTTCCATTTTCGGGTGATGGATTGAACAGTGCTCCATGAGACGTTCAAAGCTTGGGATATTTTTTTTTATACCCTAACTCTGCTTTAAACTTCTTCACAACTTTATCCCTGACCTGTCTGGTGTGTTCCTTGGCCTTTAAAATGTAACTGTATATTTCGTGCTACTGCCTTAACCTACCACCAAAGATCAAGCCAAAATAACTTCTCCTGCTCCTGATGATCCAGCTATACCACATGTGTTTATGTTAGTTGTTTGTACCCGTAGCGCAGCCCAGAAACAATAGTGCAAATTTTGCTTTTTATTATCCTGCCTAAAACACACTGACACTGACCCTGATACTACTTAAAAATCCTGTTCAAAAAATACTGACCCTGTCCTTTGACCTTGATCGTTGACCTTGACCCAAACACTAACCCTGGGGCTGACCTAGAACAAACCTTGCTCTAGGTTTTTTTTTTTTTGTTTTGTTTTTTTAATTATTATTTATTTTTATCTTTTTCCACACACACTTTTTTTTCTATCTATGCAAGGACAGAGAGATATACACATGAGTTGGTGAAACATGTCGGATGAACTTTTACCACAGTGACGTTTTTTTCGTCACGGACTACTACGTCACGACGGCGCATGCGCTATGCAGGGCTCGGCACGCTACGCACGGCTTTCGGAACTAGCAACTGACATACCGATGTGAGCTGATGGGCTTTGAACAATCAGTCGTTGCTATACACTGACCGGCTGAATCCCCAGCTAGCTTTCTTGGAGAGATTACACATATACCATCAACCCCAGCTGTATTAATCCAACCGCAGTCCGTGACTGCCAGCTTTATATGGAAGGATATGGAGATACAGAGGAAACAGTCTGAACTTCAAGGCTCCCTCTGTGTACAATGAGGCTGGGTGAGCGGACCGGTGGTCCTTGTGTATATGCCATATGATCGTTAACCTCAGAGGGCTAGCATGAAGTTATATCTACCCTCAGTTGCTCATACTCCGGGACTGTATTCCTCCTTGATTTTGCTTTTGCCTTTGCTTTACTTTACAACGCTCTGTCCTACTGTGACAGTTTGACTGAACTGCTTTGACACTTGCATCTGGCCATATGCTATCACTACCTTTCTACAGGACTGAACTTTGATCAATTACCAGCATCAAGCAAATCAAGTGATACCAAATCCTAGGAGCCCTATTTGCATAGCTACATTCAACTATATCCCGATTTATTCCCCGGAGGGGGGGACTTGTTCAGCCCGTAAGGTCGGCTGATTTATTAGTTTAGAATGCCTTTCATTCGAACTGGGAAATATTCACCAGTTACCAGTTGATTGGTAATTCCTCAGAGGATTATATGCATGCATGCACTTTCTGTGACATAGTAGCTGTTATTTTTTAGCTTAGACAATGTTGTCTTACTATTTTAACAACTGGGTGTTGGTGATGGGTGTTTAGTGTTTGATATATGTGGAATTTTTTTTTTATATGTTGTAAAATCTACCACTTTTTAAGCAGCTTGGTCTACCCGTAGCTCCTTTAGGGGGTTCTTGATCTATCCTCCCCCTTCCTTTTTCATTAGCATATGACTAGCTTACGGAGACCGCGCCATATTGGTGAGTCTGCAACTAGTGGGACACTGCACCAGATAAATAATTACAATGGTGTAGTGTTTACTAATTAGTGAGTATCTAACCCTCTTCTTTTACTAAAGATATACACATGTATTTGTCTTGCCCATTCACAGAGACAGAAAACATGGGGGGCAGGCTTCACCGTGACTGATCTTTAGGGACCGTGCAGCACGCTCCCAGCACAAAGGGAGACGCAAATATGCAGCCCCACGGAAAAATGCCCAGTCCAGGGGGGGCCACATATTTGCGTATGGTCGGGCTACATCCCCTGTGTGAATATTCATGAAGAAGATTCAGGTATCATTTGTTGCCATCAATATTCCTACACTCTAAAATTGCTCTTTTCATCCCTGCACCTCCCTTCCCCCTACAAGTTAAAAATGCCAAACTGTTCCAAGACAGATCAGAGCAATTCTGATTGGCAGCACCAGCACAGATATCTGTCCTGGAAGCCCTGTAGAAAGAATGGTAAGAAGCGCAGGGATTTCAAATCCCTGGACAGCTACACTGCAGTTAAAGTGGAACCTGAGCTAGATCACTTCAGGCCGGCCCCTTTTGCAGGTATAGCTATGGAAAACAAAAAATAAGAGCCTAGAGTTTAAAATCCAGTAATACTGTTTGACCCTCCTCCACACATGCTCAGTTGCTCTCCATTTTTAGGCACTTACAAATTTGTAGAGGCCAATCTGCTGAGAGCCTTAAAGTAGAAATAATCCCTCCTATCCTTTAGAGCCGAGGAAGCTGCTTCTGTTTGATCTGCAACTGCCACTGTGCTGCACACACAATCAGTTATGACACCAGCCATTTGATGGTTTGACAATTTGATTGAGGTACACGAGCAAATGTGACAGTTAGCAATCCCAGCATTCCAGAAATGTAACTTCTTTGAAACTGTTAAATTGATGGGTTTAGTTCCGCTTTATGATTTACTTTATTTATTGGGATTTTCTTTTGTCAAAAATATGTTGAAGAATACATATTGGCATAAATTCATGAGGAAATTAGATTCTTTACATTTTTTATATTGGATATGTTTTATAGCAGAAAGTAAGAAATGTATATATATATTTTCTTTCAAAATTGTCAGTCTTTTTGGTTTATAACGCAAACAATAAAAAACACATAGGTGATCAAATACCACCAAAAAGACATACATTTTATTTGGGTACGATGTTGCATGACTGCGCTATTGTCAGTTAAAATAACGCAGTGGTGTATCGCAAAAAATGTCCTGGTCATGAAGAGGGGGTAAATCTTTCGGAGGTCAAGTGGTTATGATTCATTTTACCCACTATTGATAACCCAAGTTACTATTCCATAACTAAACTGTTGCCTCCTTCACGTGCTAAGTTAATTTAGGTTTATTTTAAGTTAATTTTTATGTGCTTCATTAGCTTTTTAGTTTTTATTGTATTGTTTAAATATTCTAATATCCAAAAGCATCTTGAAAATCTTGTGCTGATATTTTGTTAAATTTTGTTTTGTTATATTAATTGTAATATAATAGTAAACTTTTGGTTAAGATTTTTTATATTTAATTTTTTTTTTTTTTAATTTGACAGCTTTGCCTAAATTGCCATTGTAATTTTATATATTGTTTTTCTCCAGAGGGAATCTTTTTTTTTTTTTTTTCACTAGCTCATAGAAATAATACCTTCATAAAATTAGTATTATATTTATATAACATAAACTATATTAGAAAATATGTGAATAAAAATAAACATAATGAGACTGTGAAAGCAGTTAATTCTTCACTTGTTGATATAAAGAGTAATATTTAAGAATGTACCTTTTTATTAAACTAAATAGATCTAAAAAAAATGATAACGGTATACATTGTGTATTTTTACATTTCTGCCAGACTCGCATTAGCATTGTTGCTTCTACTATTGCCACTGTTGGAGAAGAAAAAGAGACAGAGAAAAAGAGGGTGGGGGAGATAAGGAAAGAGAAAGCAAGAGGGGGAGAAAAAGGGGGTGGGGGAGAAGGGAAGGAGAGAGGGGGTGAAAAAATAGGGGGGAGGCAAAGAAAGGGATAGAAAGAGAGAAAAAGAAATAGAAATAAAGAGAGCGGGGGAGAGAGAGAGAGGGGTAAAGAAAGAGAGTGGGGTAGAGAGAGAGAGGCAGATAATGATAGAGAAAGAGAGCATGGGGGAGAGAGAGAGAGAGAGAGAGAGGCAGAGAACGAAAGAGAGCGAGGGAGAGAGAGAGAGAGATAAAGAAAGAGAGCAGGGGAGAGAGAGAATGAGGCAGAGAATGAGAGAGAAAGAGAGCGTGGGAGAGAGAGAGAGGGATACTGATGTGCACTGAGAGGCGGTACTGATGGGCACTGTTAGGCACTGATAGACGGTACTGATATTCGGCACTGACAGGCATCACTGATGGGCACTGAAAGGCATCACTGGTGGGCATCACTGGTCATTGCACTGATTATCTGTGCAGATCTCTTCTACGAGGAAAGCCGCTTTTCTGCCCTTTACTCACATGCTGTCAGCTGTGATCAGCAGTGATTGGACATAGCTGATCACATGGTAAAGAGCGACACACCGCACCACAGATCGTCGCACACGATTGGCTTGTTCTGAAGGACATCATATGACGTCCACTCAGAACAATTAAACTATGGAAAGTGGTTAAAGGGACTACGCGTGTGAAATAGCTGCAAAAAGCTGGAGGTGGGGCACATGGATCACCAAACTTAAAGCACAAATGACCTACAGTGAGGGAAAAAGTATTTGATTCCCTGCTGATTTTGTACGTTTGCCCAATGACAAAGAAATGATCAGTCTATAATCTTAATGATGGTTTTTTTTTAACAGTGAGAGACAGAATAACAACAAAAATATCCAGAAAAACGCATTTAAAAAAAGTTATAAATTGATTTTGCATTTTAATGAGTGCCACTCTTTTGACTAGATATGAGACATCTAGTCACAGGAGATAATTAGGACATTGTTTGGCTTTAGGCGGACCCAAAATTGCTTTTGCTAGTAATGTCAGTTCAAGTGTATCTAAATGCCAAAACCAATTTATTTAACATATTGCAGCATGCATTCCTTAGATTTGGTGGCTGCATTCAGGGCTGGGACAAGGGGTGGACAGGAGGGGCAGTGGTATCATGTGAGATGGGGGTCAGCACAAGGAGATTGGGGGGAGAGGATTTGTGTTGGAAGGAGGAATTTGGGGGGTGGCAGGGGGTAAGTATTGTTCTAGGAGGGGAAATTTGGGGGAGAGGGGGTACTAAGAATGGTGATCATGGGGAATTTGGGTTGTGAGGGGGGGATAGGGGGAAGATTTGTGGTAGGAGGGAGGATTTGGGGGGGGGATTTGCTCTGGGAAGGAAGGGATTTGAAGTGGGGGGGATGTGTACTAGGAGGGGACATTTTAGGGGTAGAGGCTTTGTGAATTTTTTTTTCTTTGGGGGAGCTGTGGGGATTTGAGGGATGGCAGGGAGCAATGCTTAGTCCTGAGAGTGGGGTTTCAACAGGAAAGCAGATTTGTACTGAGAGGAGGGTGAATTTATGCTTTGGGGGTAGGCATGCAGATTGTATTTGTGGGGGGAAATTTTGCTAACACATAATGCTCATACATCTCAGGGGGAGCAGTTTGGTATGCTTACTCTGGGCTCTAGATGACCTTCTCCCAACACTGGCTGCAATAATTTTCTTTATGCAGGCAAGTACAGAAAATACCTCACGTCACATGTCACGTGGCATTCTGGTATTTGCTCCACACCGCAGTGTGAGTTTCATGGACGAAGCAAGCATGAATCTTCCAGACAATACTGCAGGAAGTCTACTTTGTGTAAAAGAAAACAAAAACAAGCTTATTTAAAGTTAAAAGAATTGATAACCCGTATTAAGGCCATTCTTTTGTATCATCATTAAGCACTGTATTAAAATTCTAGAAATATTTATAATCAGCTTGGAGCAAGGCTCCCCAGAGAAGCTGCTGCCTTTTAATTTCAGGGAGCTGCACCGCAAGCCTTGTCATGTAAGCAGGCAGCTAGCAGGAAAGAAAAAGACTCTATCAATCATCCCTGCTAGAGCCGCCCCACAATCTGATGAAGATTGGCATGCGGGGTTGTAATAAAGGGGAGAAGGAGGCGCTTAAGGTAATGTTGCTAAAGTTGCCTCTCAAGTCAATGATAAGAGTCATATGGGGTGGTTTCCAGAGCAGAAAGGAGGAAATGTGAACTGCTTCCTCACATCATGTGCACTAAGTGTGGCAATGAAGGGTACAGATGGTATATTTTGGTTTTGTGCTGCCCTAGGCAAGACTAAAATCGGGCATCCCCCCATCTAAATTTGTCCCACCCTTTCCTTCTCAAGTGGCTTTTTGGGGACTCTGGTGGCTGTATTGGGTCTCTTCTTGCTATGCGGGTCTCTGGTGGCTATGTGGGGTCTCTGGTGGTTATGTGTGGTCTCTGGTGGTTATGTGGGGTCTCTTGTTGTTATGCAGGGTCTCTTGTGGTTATGTGGAGTCTCTGGTGGCTATGCGTGGTCTCTGGTGGCTATGTGGAGTCTCTGGTGGCTATGTGGGATCTCTAGTGGCTATGCATGGTCTCTGCTGGTTATGTGGGGTCTCTGGTGGCTATGCAGGGTCTCTGGTGGCTATGTGGAGTCTCTGGTGGCTATGTGGAGTCTCTGGTGGCTAATCGGGGTCTCTGGTGGCTATGTGGAGTCTCTGGTAGCTAAGCGGGGTCTCTGGTGGCTGTGTGGGGTCTCTGGTGGCTGTGTGGGGTCTCTGGTGGCTGTGTGGGGTCTCTGGTTGCTGTTTGGGGTCTCTGGTGGCTGTGTGGGGTCTCTGGTTGCTGTGTGGGGTCTCTGGTGGCTATGCAGGGTCTCTGGGTAACATGCAGTCTCTCGTATTACTGATGTGTCAGTCAGGCAGCTCAGAAAGGACTTGAGAACAGAGTTATTAACCCTCTTACCTGGCTATCATGTGAGCGATTTACTAGGCTGCTCTGTGCTGCTGATCCAGTCAAATGGTGAGCTGAGGGCGCCAGTGTGACTTGGAGCTGACTTTTGACCCCGGCTGTAATTATAACTGGAGTTCTCGGTTCTCCTTGCTGGCAGGCAGACTGGTGGATGGTAGAGTTGCCACCTTTTCTTCAAGTCAAACCCGAACACTTTAGCGGCGCACAGCAATTTTCTTTTTTTTTTTACAGAATGAACTATACATATATTTTGCTATTAAATAACATTTTTAATCATACGAAGTTAATAACAAGAGTCACCATTTACATCAGAGTACACAGAGTTCCCCTTTTACATCTGAACTCGCAGAGTTCCCTTTCACTGTAGGGACTCTGCAGACTCTGATGTAAGGGAGAACTCTGGGGACTCTAACATAAGGTATCCTCTGGGAACCCTGATTTAAGTGGGAAAACTGAGTACTCTGATGTATGGAAAAGACTCTGATGTAAGGGGAAACACTGTGGCCTCTGGTGTAAAGGCAAAATCTGATATAAGAGGTGCTCTGAGAAGCCTGATTTGCCTTAAGCCTCGTACACACGACCGGTTTTCTTGTCAAGAAATGACAAGAAAACTGCCGGGAGAGCTTTCGTGCCGAGAAAACCGGCCGTGTGTACGAGGCTTTCAGGTTTCTCGTCAGGAAAACTGCCCAGAATCTCAACGAGAAAAATAGAGAACATGCTCTCTATTTTCTCGTCTGGATTCTCGTCGGCCTGTTTCCCGACGAGAAACCCGAAAGTGTGTACACTTACCTGTCGCCGTGGAAACCCGCGCATGCTCGAAATGACTTTGACGCATGCGCGGTAGCTTCCTAGGCATAGGTAAGGTGTAGCAAGATGGCGGCGACGGCATCGAATGTGACGAGCGCGCGCTCGTTGTAGTCGATGACGTCACCGCGTTCGTGCCATTCAAAAGAACGGCGGTTCTTTTGAATCGTACGTGTGTACACTCGGCCGGGACAAGATTCTTGTCAAGAATCTCGTCAGGAAAAACAACGTGTTTTTTCCTGACGAGATTCTCGGCCGTGTGTACGAGGCTTTAGTGTACTCACTCAGAGGCAGGAGAGAGAAGGGGGGAGACTTCTATCACAGACAGGGATGGACGGTGAGCTCACTCACCCTATGGCAGTCAGCACCTCTCATCCAGATGTATCTGAAGCTGCTGGACTTCAAATTTCTGACCCCAACTTTCCTTTTCTGAGGCACAGCGCCGGGGATTGGAGTGTGTGCAGACACAGAGGGGCAGGGGTGGAGGGAAGAGGTGCAGATCGAGCCCTCTCTCCTCTCCGTCTGTTTGTGTGGGTTTTGGGGGGGGGGGTTTGTTAGTGCTGGCTTTGGGCAGTGTGAGAGAGTGTAACAGACACTCTCAGCTTAAACTGCAGCCAGCAACCCTGCTGGGAAGCCATAGTCCGGTCTAAAAAATGTGTCCGGGTTTCAGGCCGTCTGAAACCCGGACGCATGATTCCAAACCCGAACTGTCCGGGTGAATCCTGGACAGGTGGCAACCCTAGTGGACGGCCCCCTGGGGAGGTGCAGAAGAACATTGCATGCATTCTTGTCTCAGGGTCTGATAAGGAAGCTGCACAGTGAACAGCTGCTGCTTCTTCATCAGACCCTGAGACATGATTCATCCAAATGCCACATATTAGGAGATTCTCTGCAGTCCTCGTAGGTAGTGTCCCTTCTGCCTGGGGGCGGCGCCGTCCCCCTGAATAATGCCGCCCAAGGCAAACGCCTTGTGTGCCTCGCAGTAGATAAGCCCCTGGGTACAGAGGATTGGCTTTATTAGAGTGTCATTATATGTGAAAGTATGGTGTTTCCCTGGCCTCTTACCCTTTCCATTATGCATGTTTGAAATTTTAATGGATCAACCGCTAAAATTTCAAACATGCATAATGGAAAGGGTTTGAAGCCAGGGATACAACATATTTGAACATATGACACAAAAAAAAAAATGGGGTTTATTGGCACTTTAACAATAGACAACTGGACAGTTCAGCCTAAAAAAAGGCCTGTGTTGTCATTCTATAATAGAAATAAGGGGTTGAGTGTATTTGTTACAGATCAGCAGGTATTTTTCTGTACTTGCAGGGTCATTCATTTTGAAAGCAGCACAACACACCGTTACTGAAGCTAGCATGTCATGTCCAATTTTTAGTGTGTTAAAGCGGAGCTCCACCCTAAAGTGGAACTTTCCGCACATGTGTATTGATGTTGTTAATTGGGCTCACTAAGAAAAAATTTAATCGGGTTTGGACAGACAGAAATTAGCCAGTAAGCAACATTTTCAAAGATTAGTGATCGTTAAAAATGCATTAAATACAATTGCCATTCACAACATCAAAAATGTTTGTTGTGACCTTAGGATTAATGAAGATAGGGTTTTAAATAGTTAATGTGTTACATATTATTGATATTCTTATTTGTTTTATATTTTTTCTTCATTAGCTGGGGTATTGGATCTAATCAGTGGAGACCTGATCCAGCCACCCATTCAGCACTGCAGTAGCAGATCACCTCTTGCATACACACTGTCACACCAAATTCCGACCGTCAAGAACGCGGTGTTCTGTCTCAAGGACATTCAGCTAAACCATTCTTATCCCATATGATACCATATTTCTTTGATCGCAGTTTATTGGAACAAGCTAGGTGAAACTACAAATAACAAGAATAAACCTTGATAAGTACAATATCTCATACATTTAACATACATTGCAGAGACAAAGATACACAGTACAATATGAGACAGTAAAAAATTACTTTTTAAGTTCTCTAAGGGTTGACGGTAAGAGATTAAAATAAGACATATTCTGCCTCCTGCAGTGTCTTGAAAAAACATGGTGAATGTGTCTCTTCCTGTAGAGATTTACCCAGAATACTTTGCTTTATAATCACTTCCTAGGTTACACATTAATGCATTTAATAATGAACAAACTGAAACAATACCAAAAAGGGACGCTAGATGGCGTCTACGCTCTACAAATGATTTCTATAGAAATTACAACCTTAAATGTCATTTTAATCAACACAAATGCAGATAATCAGAATATAGACATCTGATGGACAGAACACTCCCCGCCTTTAACAGAACAAGTTCAGTCACTGGTCTTAAGAACACTTTGGTCTCATTCTGTTGGAAAGTCTTGACCTCGACCTTACGGACAAGATTATCTTTGCTTGGCAGTACTTTGGTGACTAGACCTAAAGGCCACATATTCCTTAGTGTCTGGCAATCTTTCATGAGCACAACATCACCAAGTTTAAAATTAGGTTTTTTAGTGTGCCACTTCCTCCTTAGTTGTAGAGAAGATGTGTATTGGTCCTTCCACCGACTCCAGAAGGTATTGGCAAGGGTTTGAACTTGTCTCCATTGACGTTTGTAAAGGTCTTTCTCACAAAACTCTCCAGCTGGAGCACCGGCTAGACCAGTCTTTTGCGTGAGCAACATGGTAGGTGTGAGAACCATTGGATCAAGTTTCTTTAAAACACTGTCTTTAGGAACAGGTTTGTGGTGGAGAATACAATCGATCTCTTTGGCAAAGACTTCTCTCTGTACAACAGATATTAACCAATTTTTTGATTGTTCTAGGTCAGTTGCTGAGTAGACTTTCCTACAGTGGTGCCAACCTCTACAATTGACATGAGTTGGTGGTTGTTTTTTGTAGGACTGAGCTATGTGGATTAAGCAAGTGATAGCTCTAACTAGTGACCTCCAGGTGGAGAACCTGCTGAAACGGTGGGTTTTAAACTGGTTGAGAGAAGTTGTTGTGACTGCAGTAGAAACCTGAGGGCGAATTTCCTGATCCTTGTCTGCATTTATTAGGTCAAACGTGGTGAGGTCATTAGTGTCACAGTCAGGACTGCGTAGAAAGTTGGGACCTGTGAACCACAAAGTACTTTCGAGGCGACTGGCCGCTACAGATCTGGTCGCTAGGTCTGCAAGGATATAGTCTGTAGGCACAAAATGCCATTGCTCTGGGCGGGTGGACCTCCTTATCCTCAATACTCTGTTATTGACATAGATATAGAAACGCCTAGTTTCATTATGGATGTAACCCAGAACTACTTTACTGTCTGTGTAGAACTAAGCTTCTTGGATTTCTAGGTTTGTCTATGTTGCAATTAGTTCAGCTAGCTCTGTAGCCAATACTGCAGCACAAAGTTCCAGCCTGGCTATGTTGTGTTCAGGCAGTGGTGCAAGTTTTGCTTTTCCCATTACAAACCCTATGTGGCATTGTCCTTTAATGTCTATGGTTTTCAGGTAAGCTACAGCAGCAATTGCTTTAACAGAAGCATCCGCAAACACACAAAGTCTTTGCATCTGAACGTCTGCAGATGACAGAGGAGCATATGGGCGTGGAATTTTAAGACTGGATAGAGCTGTTAGTGAGTCCTTCCACTCTAGCCATAGGTTCTTCCTGTCAGTGGGGAGAGGGTGGTCCCAATCTAGCGACTCACATGTCAAGTCTCTGAGTAGTGCCTTACCCTGGATGGTGACAGGTGCTGCAAAGCCTAAAGGATCGTACAGGCTGTTTATGGTAGACAGGACACCTCTACGGGTAAAGGGTTTTTCTTCTGTGTTTACTTGGAAAGTAAAGGTGTCAGATCTTAAGTCCCAAAGCAAACCAAGGCTGTGTTGCATGGGAAGTGAGTCTGTGCCTAAATCTAAGTCCTTTAACTCGTTGGAATGATCTTGGGTAGGAAAGGCTTCTAAAACTTCTCTACTGTTGGAAGCAATCTTGTGGAGCCTTAAGTTGGAACAAGCAAGCATTGCCTGAGTTCTTTTGAGGAGACTGACTGCGGCTTCATTTGTGGGTAGTGATTTCAAGCAATCGTCTACATAGAAATCCTTGTCCACAAATTGTCTGACATCTGACCCATACTCTGACTCTCCCACTCTAGCAGAGTGTCTGAGGCCATATATAGCAACTGCAGGGGAAGGGCTGTTGCCAAATATGTGCACCCTCATGCGGTATTCTGTGATGTCTCCAGAGGGGTTGTTGTCCCTGAACCAGAGAAACCTCAGAAAGTTTCGGTGTTCTTCTTTAACAAGAAAACAATAGAACATTTGTTGTATGTCTGCCATGAATGTGACTGAATCCTTGCGGAAGCGGAGAAGTACTCCTAATAGTCTGTTGTTGAGGTCAGGGCCAGAAAGAAGGACATCATTTAGAGAGACACCCTCATGCTTGGCACTGGAATCAAACACCACTCTAATCTGCCCTGGCTTCTTAGGGTGATAGACCCCAAATATGGGTAAGTACCAACATTCTTCTGAGTCTTTGAGGTTTGGGGCTATCTCAGCATGACCATTCTGGAATATTTTGTCCATGAAAGAAAATAAATGTTCTTTCATCTCTGGTTTCCTTTGAAGATTGTGTCTTAGGGAAGTGAGGCATTTATATGCTAGTTCTCTGTTAGGCAAACGTTGTCTTTGTGGTCTAAAGGGAAGATGTGCTACCCAGCTATTAGTCAAGTCTTTCTCCATACTGCTTTCCATAACTTCTAGGAAGATCCTATCCTCAATGGACATTGCTACCTCGTTGTCCTCCTTTGTTCTCCTGAACACTGAGCGTCCTAAGTCGCTTTGGTCATCGTCATAGGTATTGCTGTCACAGAGGGGACTTAGGAAAGGAAGAGGTACAGGGTTGTTGTGAGGTAGCTCCTTTATGAGGATGTGATTTTGACAGGGTTGGAAAAGAGAAGGACGACCATTCTCGAGGGTACTAGTGAGCAGATTATTAACAGATGCCGGTTTGTGTGCACCTCCCAGGCAAACATCACCTAAAATGACCCACCCAAGATCCAGTTTTTGGGCAAATGGAGCATTTTTAGGACCGTTTATCCGTTTCCTTACTTTGTGGACTTGCAAGATATCTCTCCCTAGGAGTAAGATTATCTGAGCCTGATCATCAAGTTCTGGTATGAGATGTGCTATGTGCTTCAAGTGGGTCTGGTGAGCTGCTGCGTCTGGTGTGGGAATCTCTGTTCTGTTATCTGGCATCTGGTTGCACTCTATTATGGTTGGTAAGGGTAGACATGTCTTACCATCCATAGATTCATTTTATAGGCCGTCAGCTCTTCTCCCCGCAGTTTCCACTGTACCTGCACAAGTCATAAGGGAGTAAGGGCTGCTGGGGCCTTTAAGGTTTAGAATGTCAAAAAACACAGGTCTAGCTAGTGACTTTTTACTCTGATCATCCAAGATGACGTAGAGCTTGACTGCTTTGTCTCTGCGTCCCTTTGGGTAAACTTTCACTAGACAGATTTTAGAGCAGGATGTGCCACCTGTACTTCCTTTGCAGACTTCAGTGCACTGTGAAGTGATTGCTGTGGCATCTGTATTAGAGTCTTTGGTCTCCGTGCCTTGCTCCTTGTCACCATGGACAGGTGGGTAGGTTCTTGGAGTAGGCCTTTTGTGTAAAGCTGTGTTGTGTTCTGTGCTGTCACACTCTGTACATTTGACACTGACCTTACAGTCCTTGGCGAAGTGTGTGGATGAAGAGCAGCACTTGTAACAGATGTTGTTCTCTTTGAGGAAAGCTTTGCGATCCTGGATGGTCTTTGTCCTGAATTCTCTGCATTTCAGAAGAGGATGTGGCATCTTATGTAGAGGACAGAACTTGGTAGGGTCATTGTCTTGATCCTCTGACTGAGACTCTGTGAATCTGTGAGAAGAAATGTTAGTTTTGTGCAACGCTACTGGAGCTCTGAGTTGCTTAGGGCCAGAAGAAGTGGTGTAAGACACTGGAAAAATTAAGCTGGGGTCATCTTTCGTTCCTGCTTGTCTGTCTACAAAGTCCACAAACTCACTAAAGGGTGGAAAGGGCACATTGTGTTTCCGTTTGTAGCTACAGCCATGAGCAATCCATGTTTCGTGTAACTCATAAGGAAGTTTTTGTGCTAAGGAGTTAATACCTCTAGCAGAGTCAAGATAAGAAAGGTCCGGTAAGTCTCCTTCTGCTTTAGCAACTTGTAACTCCATACACAGGTCACTGAATTCTCTGAGTCTTTGGTAACCTCTGCTAGGTATTTTTGGGAAGTCTTCTATCCTTTTAAACAGTGTACTCTCTATAGCCTCTGGTGAGCCATAACATCTATCCAGTCTGTTCCAGATGTTTGTAAGGCCTATCTCAGGGTGGTTTATATTAATGTCTCTGATCCTTGTAGCGTGTTCAGCAGAGTCATTGCCAAGCCACTTTACGAGGAGTTCTATCTGTTGCCTGCAGGATAGATCTAAACCTTGAATGACACTTTGGAAAGAGGATCGCCACGCTCTGTAGTGTTGAGTGCGATCGCTAAATTTGACAAGTCCTTGGGTAACTAGCTCACGTTTGGCCAGAAACTTGGCAAAGTCTACAGTAGCCTGATTGGCATTGGGGTAGGCTGCTGGTGTATTGTGGTGCAGTGTATAGGTGTACCTGGTAGAAGTCTCTTCTTTAGGCTCTCTGGGTTCAAACTTGCATAAGGTTGGCAGTTCGTACCGGCTTGTTGCATACACCTTTGGAGTGAAGACAGGTGTTTGATGTTTGTATGAAGGCTGGGTACCTTGTAGAGTAGAAGGTTTGGTTAGGACTGGAACGTCTGGAACTCTGTCAGATTTTTCTTGCTTGTAGCACTGGGGTCCAAGGTCGGCTTGTTGCTGCTTTCTTTGATGTGACTCACTGATGTCATGTTTAATTTCTTGTTGTAGAATGCTGCTTGGATGACAGTGTTGGTAGACATAATCTGACGTGCGTTGCAAGGAATCTTTTTGGTCCTCTTCTAGGCCTGGTATGCTGCTACCTGCTCTTGGCTCATCGTAGACGGCTGCTTCTAAAGCTTCTGCTTCTGCAATGGCGGCGGCAGCATCTTCTCGGTCTACTGCCAGCTTCTCCATGTTAGCTTCTAAGATAGCTTGCTGCAATTTCAGAGATGCTTCCTGCTGGGCTAGCTCGTCCTCCAGGCGTACTCTTTGTTTCTCTCTCTCTTGTTCCAGGCATACTCTTTCCATCTCTCTCTCTCTTGTTCCTGTCTCACCCTTTCTGCTTCAAGGTGTACTCTCTTTCTCTCTCTCTTGTTCCAGGCGTATTCTTTCTTTCTCTCTCTCTTGTTCCTGTCGCACCCTTTCTGCATCAAGGTGGGCCTTTTCTTTTTTCATCTGCAGCTCTTGGTCTGCGAATGCGGCCCTGGCTCTTGCTGCTTCAGCTTTTGAAGGGGCGATAGCTGCTGCATTTGCGACAGATGACCTAGCTGAGCTTGCTCGTGATCGTGTTTTGTAAGAAGATGTTCCACTGTGAGACATGGCTGCGGGGAAGAAGCTGTCTTGCTGTATAGAGACCGTTAGTGTCGGTGCTGCTTGACAGAGCGCGTCTCTGTGTAGCGTGGCTGCTTGCTTTGCCTCCCACAGGCCTGTTTCTTTAAGGCTTCTGACTGTATGGAAACTGCGTAACCCCGGGCTGTACAGACTTCCGAAGTCAGCTTATCTTCCCTTCAGAGGTCAGCTTGAAAATTTCACTGTTCTGTCTCAAGGACATTCAGCTAAACCATTCTTATCCCATAAACATGATACCATATTTCTTCGATCGCAGTTTATTGGAACAAGCTAGGTGAAACTACAAATAACAAGAATAAACCTTGATAAGTACAATATCCCATACATTTAGCATACATTGCAGAGACAAAGATCACAGTACAATATGAGACAGTAAAAACTTACTTTTTAAGTTCTCTAAGGGTTGATGGTAAGAGATTGAAATAAGACATATCCTGTGCCTCCTGCAGTGTCTTGAAAAAGCATGGTGAATGTGTCTCTTCCTGTAGAGATTTACCCAGAATACTTTGCTTTCTAATCACTTCCTAGGTTACACATTAATGCAGTTAATAATGAACAAACTGAAACAATACCAAAAAGGGACGCTAGATGGCGCCTAAGCTCTGCAAATGATTTCTATAGAAATTACAACCTTAAATGTAATTTTAATCAACACAAATGCAGATAATCAGAATATAGACATCTGATGGACAGAACACGCAGTGACGTACAACACTACGACGAGCCGAGAAAAATGAAGTTCAATGCTTCCGAGCATGCGTCGACTTGATTCTGAGCATGCGTGGTTTTTAGTCCGTCGGAATTGCATCCAGACGAATGGAAATTCCGATAGAAAATCTTTCCGTCGGAAAAAAAGACAACATGTTCTCTTTCTAAGTCCGTCGCAATTTCCGACAGAAAAAGTCAGATGGGGCATACAAACGGTCGGAACATCCGATGAAAAAATTCCGTCTGACTTTTTTCATCGGAAATTCCGAGCGTGTGTACGCGGCATAATAGGGTTCTTTTGCAATCATCCAGCAACAGTCTACTGTAGCTGTGATCTGTTGCCGCAGAGGGGGGCAGAACAGGGGTGCTTCAATTCTGGCTTAGCCTCCGAAATAAGAAGTGCTGTAATATTACCTCTGGTGAATACACTTTTCCGTGTTGTGTTTACAATGCTGAAAATTGGTGGTTCCAGCACTAAAGCGTGTCGGGTCGCTGTCACTCAGCCTTCTGCCCACTGTGTGCCCCAGACCTGATTAGATGTTTTGAGCACAGCGAGCTGCCTGTGCACCCGAGATGTATTTTAGATACCAGGGCCCCAGTGAACTATTTTTTAAAAATTCTGCAACACTGCTATATCAGATTGTAAGCTTTTCTGAGCAGGGCCCTCTTAACCCTATTGTATTTAATTGTATTGTAATGCCGTGTACACATGGCCGTTTTTCCCGTCGGAAAAAACGAAATTTTTCCCATTCGACGAGAAAAACGATAGTCTGTGGGCTTTCTGTCGTTTTTTTCGACGAGAAAAACGGCATTAAAAACGACGAGAAAAATTAGAACATGTTCTAATTTTTCTCGTCGTTTTTTTCGACATGTTTTCCGCGGCAGTGTTTCCCATAGGGAAACACTGCCGCGGAGCCCACACACGGTCGTTTTTTTCGACCAAAAAAAAAATGACATTTAAAACGGCCGTGTGTGAGGGGAACAAGCTGTTCCTCGTTTTTAACGTCAATTTTTTCGACTGTGTTTTCACCGTCAAAAAAATTGATCGTGTGTACGCAGCATAACTCTATTGTCTCCCTTTTATATTGTAAATCGCTGTGTAAACTGTTGGCGCTATATAAATCCTGTCTAATAATAATAATAATAAAACCTCAATGGTTGGTAGACATGTGCACACTGAAATATTTTGTTTCGGAATATCGTTTTGTCCGGAAAATGTATTAATTAAGTTACTCCCGAAATTCGTTTTTATTTAGAAAATGCATTCGTCTGAAAATCCGAATTAGGGTTGAATCTGTCAATTGAAGGCTTATGGTGTCTGTCGGATGTTCTAAGAAGATTCGACGAAGCAGCTAAATTGTAAGACGCTGCAATCGTACATTTCCGGTCGAATGCTCCACCCACAAGCTATAGTAGAATTCTAATGTTGTATGACTAGTAATAATTATATTAATTATTTATTATTACTAGTCAACCAACATTAGAATTCTTCTAAAGCCTATGGGTGGAGCATTTGACCGTAAATGTCTGCACGCGGCGATCGTATGTTTTTAGCTGCTTCGTCGAATCTTCATGTCTCTATAATGTCGAATCTTTTCTCTCTATGTTGAATAATCTTGGACTAATAGAGTTAGGTTAGGCACATTCAACCGCCGGTTCGATAGACACAGATCGCTATTGTCACTGTCATGTCGAATTTTCTATCTATATCGAACTGTTGTCGCAACGAAATGAAAATAAAGCGTTTTTTTATTTCAAATCATTCGGATTCTGCGCGTTCGTTATCGTTTTGTTAAAACGAATGCGAAAATCCCTGAAATTTGGATGAAAATGCATTCGAACGAAAACGAATGCACGTGTCTAATGGTTGGTGGCTCCCCTGTGTTATCAGGGGTGACAGCAAGCCAACATGCAGGTCATATGTTAAAGCAATACTATGAGCAAAGTTCACAGGCAAATGGTGTGAGCAGACAGCAGCCAACGACACAGAGATAGTTACAATGGATACAAAACAGAGCTCCACTACAGTCCAAATGAGTGATTCTGAGTAATGCAGAAAGACAGAATCAAAGAGGACCTGTTGATCAAGCATAGACTGAATGTCAAGCAATCTATTCCCCTATTTAAGAGGCCAGCAGCTTGCAAAGGCTCAAGACTGATTGTTACAATATGTGTGCAATACACAAATAGGGCTGCCCTTCAGTACATAAATAACTATAAACAAACATGGATTGTAAACCCTTAACACTAAGTGCCGGTTCACACAGGGGCAACCCGACTTACAGCGCGACTTTGCAAGGCGAATTCAGCGTGACTTCAGCGCGACTTTGAGCAACTTGCAACGTGACTTAAAGTTGCCTCCTGGACAGGCGACTTTGGCTGTGGCCAATCACAGAATAATCAGCTCTGTGGGAGGGAGGGGTTTGCCTGAGTAAACTATTTTCTTTTCCTGTGTAGCACTACCCCCGTAGGAGCTGCTGGTTTTGTTTTGGGTCTACGTTCTGCCTATCAACCCCTTGGAATTGGCTCAAACCCTCCCTCGGCACAACTGGTATATACAAATATTGTGGAACCCACTGGTTGCTGGGGAACACAATAAAACCCCACCACAGTAAAATTGCAATATAGATTGTTACCTTGAATTGGCCACTTCTCCTTCCACAAGATAACAGAGAAACTGCACACAGGTTTGCACTTAACCAAGGGTGAACTTTACTTGGTAAGATATAAAGGTAAACAAGGTTATACATACAGTTAACTCTGCAGGGCCCTGCGAGAGTCAATAATAAAATAAATAATTGCTATCAGACAAAATATCTTAACTTGCAGTGTCAATGTCTATTATTTGACTGAACTGTATTGCTCGCAAGCTCCCCCTAGTGGGCAATACGACCCTGTGTCCCGTCACTATACGTTCCAGTCAGGCCTGACCAATATTAGTGTACAAATTCCTCAATGGATGGAGTCTTCGCTAGCAAACGTTGGTGCACATGTTAATTGTAATCCAAAGGGTGTAGAAGAATAAACAAAACTCCCGCAATGCTTTTGGGAGTGTGAAACTGTCAGGCGGTGCAAACGCCAACTTTAAACTGCGCACTACCACACAATGCACTATGTTCTGGCGTGTGTGTCGCACTATTCTAGTGATGGTGGGCCTTAACAGTCACAGGCCTATAAAGTAACTGATAAATCCTGGGCAGGTGCCCGCTCACCCAAATAGGCCTAGTCCACCTGGTTGATCCCGTTGCTGATGCTCCGGTACATGATCTCTCCGCTATCCCGGTCTTCCGTCCCTCACTCCACCACACGAGACGTCGGTAGGGGGAAGATGTCTGGACACTTGGGGAGAATCAGCTGGGCTTCTCAAAGGAGGATTGTGGACAGTAGGCCCAGATTATGCGGCCTACACAGACACAGCAGGCCTCTCAGACGCTCCTCTTGCTAGCAGGGCAATGTTCAGAGAGACCTTCCGTAGCTCCTCCCCTCCTTTAAGTAAGCAGTCCCAGAAGGCCAAGCGTCGAGGCAATGTACGTTGGGAGTACAGTTGCACTTTGGGTACTATAGTCTATTTACTATACATGGCAAATGGAGTCTCTTTCTCCCTGTACTACGAGTTCCAGCATGCCTTGCTTTGATATAATTGAAAATAATAAATATATGCAATATAAAGATTGAACACCGGAGGGAGCTAAGTTCATTCTAGTTTGTCAACTGTAGTCTGTATCTACATAGAACAAACTGGAGCCATGCTACACCTGTAAAGTTGCTTCAGTTAAGATGGAGATCCGACTTTGGAGGTGACTTCCATTGAAATCTATGGGTACAAGTTGCCTAGAAGTCGTCTTGAAGTAGTACAGGAACCTTTTCGGAAGTCAGAGCGACTTCAGTAGTGTGCATTAAGACGGCTGTCATTGACTAACATGGGATTTCTGATGTCAAGCGACTTGGGGCGACTTGAGGTCTGACAAGTCGGATCCCAAGTCGCTGTAGTGTGAACCGGTATTTAATGATAAGAAAATTTACAACACGCTGTTCTCTTATATGTTTAAAACATAAAAAGTCAATTTTTTTCAGATTTTTTTTCTCTCTAAAAGTCTGGATGTGCAGTATGTCTACCATTGCTTGCGTGATCTCTGCCAAGGAGGGATGGATAGGTGACATTTAGTTTTTAGACTAAGTAATGGAATACAACACAACATTTAGACGAGAAAAACACCATTATTAAACATGCTGTATGTTCTATTACTAAAATATTACCAATATATCTTGTGTGACAGTGCAGATTGAATAAACATAGATATGGTTTGCTAGCAACCAAAGTTGCTTAAACAATGTTTTTGATAGCACGTATCATGCTTATTGACCCATTATGTTTGTTTACAGTAGGCTTTTACAGCCTCCAGACATCTGGACTTTTGTGCAAAAGGTACGGCAAGCATGTTTTTCACATATTATGACACAAATAATTGTGGAGCAACATGTACAGCCACAAAGCTATTTGTGTGCATTAGGGTTTTTTTTTTATTTTTTACTGCTGCCTTTGTTATGCTTCCACTGAGCTGACTTAATGCATAACTATGAATGCAAGCGCTGTATCTGCTTCTAACACATTAGATGCCCCTGACGTTGACTTCCCGGTGAAGTAGATGGTTGGGTTTACAACAACATTCATTAACGGGAACCTGAGACAAACCTAGCCTTTAGTTCCTACATGTTTTCTTTATGTAGGTTTCATTTTTAACAGAGCTTCAGATTGTGAATACTAAAATTGGTCCAGCGCTCTAAACAGAAACCAAAAAACGAAATTAAAATAAAAATCCTTGCATATGCTTTCCTCTTGCGAGTGGTTACAAGTGAATACTAAAATTGGTGCAGCGCTTTACACAGATACCAAAAAACATAATTTGGAGGTGTACAGCAACTTATTATATTCAATAATTACACATTGGTTTTCCATAGGCGCAGAGGATTCTATTGTCTTCAGAGCTTCAGATTGGTTTAAGTTGTTTGTATTTTATACATTTTTCTCATAATTTTTTTCTACTTGTGTCCCTATAATAGATTGCTGTTCCCAGTTCAGCAACATAAATAGCTTCACTTTTGTACTGCAAAGACGGCAGCGGAAATATGTTAGCGATGCTCAAACCCAATACCCCACGCTAATAATTAAACAAAATCGTGTGCTGCCACCATAACATAAAAATGTAATCCATATCTCTGCCCAACCCCTCCCCCTTTTTTGTTGGGCTTTTGAGCAACGTAGTCCTTGGCCGACTACTCCCCTTACCTCCCCCCCCTTTTTATTTTTTTTCCAGGCCTCTTGCTCATGTCTTTTATTTGGGTTACAGAATTGTAAGTGCCGTTTCACACTACCACGACTTGGGATCCGACTTGTGTCGCCCCAAGTGGCCCCTAGTCGCGTGACATGAGAAATTAAATGTTAGTCAATGAACGCCTGTAAGGAAAGGTTCCATCCGCTGGTAATATTTATCATCTGGCGTGCAGTACTGAGGTCCACCAGCTGGTGTCTCCTGGCAGTTTTGAACTGTCAGGAGAACTTCCCTCTGCTGGTGTTATGTCATCCTTGGGCCGTAGTACTGGCGTCCACCAGCGGATGGATTCTGGCAGTGGGGTGCAGATGTTACTTCCTGCAATCAGGGGTCACCTGAGCCTGTTAGCAGGTATAATATACATACCCGGCAAGTGCACACACACACTGCCCTTGTATCGTCCTCGTGCCCTGATCTGTACCTGCTGCCTGTTTACCTGAACCTGTTTCTGTATCTGCTACCTGAGTTCCTGATCCTGTCTCCCTGTCCTGACCCATCCATCCATCCTTTCCCTGTCCTGTGTTCCTTACCCCATCTGCTGATCTCCCTGTGTATGACCTTGGCCTGGCTAACGTTTATGTTTCTGGAATATCCCTTTGTCCATCTGCCTACCTGCTGTGTATGACCCTGGCCTGGCTATTGTATATGATTCTGGCATTTCCCATTTATTGCACATATCTGTTGTTATTTGTGAGTCTCTGTCTGTTGGTTGGTTTGCTGCACTGTATCATATTGGAGGTGGTTATACTTATATTATTCACACCTAAATAAATCTTTATATTTTCACTTATTTGTGTTTGGTGTTCCTCTGTTGCTAGCCACACAGTTCTGGTCACACCTGGTACATGACAGAGCTGTCTTAATGTACACTACTGAAGTCGCTCCGACTTCAGAAAAGGTTCCTGTACTACTTCTAGGCGACTTGTACCCATTGATTTCAATGGAAGTCGCCTCCAAGTCGGATCCCCCGTCTTAACTGAAACAACTTTCCAGGAAGTAAAAATTGTTTTCTAATGCAAACCCCTCCCTCCCACAGAGCAGATTATTATGTGATTGGCCACTGGCAAAGTCGCCTGTCCTGGAGGCGACTTGAAGTCGCATTGTAAGTCGCTCCAAGTAGCGCTGAAGTCACGCTGAAGTCGTCTCCAAGTTGCCTTGTCGCGCTGGAAGTCGTGTTACCCCAGTGTGAACCGGCACTTAGGATGCCAGTGAATTGGAAAGCATAATATTGACTGGATTGCCCTGGTGTTGTCTTTATGGCATTTCTTGTGAATGTATGATCTCTATATTACAAACAACTAATTAACTCTTATAAATGGATTCTCCGCAAGTTTTGCTCTATCCATGTTATACTATGTTATTAGGCCATTGCCATCCTAGCCCTACATTTAGGGAGGAATATCTGTACACTGTGTATTAATACCTTATATTTCTTCTTCGATTATATACTGCTTCTATTTCTCTTTTAATTGCAAAATTCAATATGTTTCCGTAAAAGAAAATCTTAATCATAACCATAACAAAAGAGAAAATAACATTCACCCCTTGGTAGCTCTTCCTTATCCAAAAATTACACTTCATTTTCCAAGCACTAATCACCCAGTGCTAAATGGCTAAGAATAAATAACCACCACTGTGAAAATTATGAGCTCATAAATAATATCCTGTGCATAAATCCAAAGCAAGCTTCAAGTGTTCCAATCCAAAAAACAGTCTTGGCCTTCAGATCACTTTCATCACTGTGCTCCAAGTGATTTCCTCTTACCAAAACACACCGCACCCACTGACTGCATTTTACTCTGATTTTACTGATCGGCAACAAAAGCTCTCATCAGAATCCTTCAGACTGGCTCCACCTTCAATACACCTCTATCAGCTCCACACAGTCAAAGATGTACTGTCACGGCCGTGGCAGGAAATGCTAGGGGAGTGATTTCTCAGCATAATAAAGCATGGAGACATTGATGGAGGGGAATGCCTACATGACAACACCGGCTTAAAACTACTATGAATCCCTTGGCAGTACATCTTTGACTGTGTGGAGCTGATTAAGGTGTACTAAAGGAGGAGCCAGTCTGAAAGATTCTGATGAGAGCTTCTGTTTTCGATCTGTAAAACCAGAGGCAAATGCAATCGGTTAGTGCGGTGTCCTATGGGGAGTGGAAATCACTTGGAACACAGTGGTGAAAGTGATCCGAGGGCTAAGTCTGGTTTTGGAATTGGAACACTTGAAGTTTGCTTTGGATTAATGCACGGGAGATTATTTATAAACTTTTAATATATTTTCACAGTGGTCGTTATTTATTCTTACATATTTAGCTCTAGGTGATTATTTCTTGGAAAATTAAGTCTAATTTTTGGATAGTGAAGCGCTACCTAGGGGTAAATCATGGGCAAATCCAGAGCCTTGTTTTGGGGAGTGGCACTGCCAGGAAATAAGGTTTTTCGTGGGCAATTCATCGGGGCAATGGCTGGTGTTGGCGCTTCAATCATCACGGCACCATGGTTCATATGGTGTCAGGATGATTGAAGCACATTATTTCTATCATTACATTGTAATATAAAACAAAATAGTTCAACTCGCCATAATGCAGAATCAGTGGGAGCCCTGAGTGTGTCACTTGCCACATCACCTGGCACCAGATGCAGCATGTCACTTGCCAATTACTTGCCACCAGATGCGGATTGTCACTTGCCACGTCACCTGCCTTCTGATGCAGCTTGTCACTTGCCACATCACCTGCCACCAGATGCAGCTTGTCACTTGCCACGTCACCTGCCTTCAGATGCGGATTGTCACTTGCCACATTGCCTGTCACCAGATGCGGATTGTCACTTGCCACGTCACTTGCCTGCCACAAGATGTGGATTGTCACTTGCCATGTAATTTGCCTGCCACAAGGTGCAGATTGTCACTTGCCACGTCACTTGCCTGCTACAAGATGTGGATTGTCACTTGCCACGTCACGTGCCTGCTACAAGATGTGGATTGTCACTTGCCACGTCACTTGTCTGCCACAATATGCGGATTATCACTTGCCATACCACCTGCCACAAGTTGCAGATTGTCACTTGCCACGTCGCTTGCCTGCCACAAGGTGCAGATTGTCACTTGTCACGTCAATTGCCTGCTACAAGATAAGGATTGTCACTTGCCACAAGTTGCGGATTGTCATTTGCCATGTCACTTGCTTGCCACAAGATGTGGATTGTCACTTGCCATGTCACTTGCCTGCCACAAGATGCGGATTGTCACTTGCTATGTCACTTTCCTGCCACAAGATGCGGATTGTCTGCCTGCCACAATGTGCAGATTGTCACTTGCTCTGTCCCAGAGTAAAGGCAAGCAGCAGAGAGATGATGTAGTGAGAGCGGAACTGCAGTGATGCAGGGCGGGTGGTGAGAGATGATGTCACCTCTCTGCTCGCATGCCCGCCCGTTCACTGTCCTGTCTTCCCACTCACCCATCAGCCCGGTTACTGGCATGACTGCCCACTCGGCTCACCCATCGGCCCGCTTACTGGCATGACTATCCGCTTCGCTCCCCCGTTGGCCCGCTGACTGGCCTGCCGGCCCGCTCACCCACCGGCCCGCTCAGTATTTTCCGGGGGGGGGCAATTGCCCCGTTGCCCCCCCCCCCGGATCCGCCGCTGGGGTGAATATTATTACATTCTTTTATGGATATGTTCGCAAAGCTGTCAAAAATTATCTGGAAGAACCATTACTATTGTAAGTCTTACTACTTAGTAACAACTATGCTTATTTAGCAGTGCCAGATATAAATGCACATTTTTCTCCACAAACACCTCTACAAATTGATGTACCCCTTCAGTCCCATCCTAACACTCTGCCCCATTCACTTCTGAGCATTTTGTAACTTGAAGATCCAAAATAATGCGTCTCCAGAATATCATGGTTTTCAACTGTGCCTGTTCACAACTGAGCATAGTGGTGCTTGAAGGTTGTAGCTCTAAAAAGGCTTCAAGTGATTTTAGCCTCAATGGGGCTACGCCTTCACTGAGAACACCTGAAAAATACGCTAACACATGCAAAAGAGCATGCAAAACTGCACATTTCGCATTTTCCCCCTTCTAACTAGCTTTTCATTGTCTAATAATAACTTTAAAAATGCCTGAGACACCCGCAAAAAATGCCCAAAAGCTCCTGTACAAATGCTAAAAAGTAAAGCCTGGAAAATTACCAAAGATGCTCAGCTCAAGTGTGAATGCAGTGTAAGGGCTCATTTAAATTTGCATTAGCCGTTGCTGGGGTGGGGGATGGGGGGGGGTGTGCTGTAAAAACATGACTCAACTGCTTGTTTTATACTGCACCCCCCCAACCACAAGTGTTAACTAGGCCTTAGGCCGGCCATACATCGGCCAAGATTTGAACCATTAATGGGCAAGCTAAATGTACCAAGTTGATTGATCAATTAACTTTAGTACAACCAGCCTGCCGGATTCGCTTCTGATTATCACAAGTGGCTGCTTTAGCCTTTAAGCGATAATCACCACCTTCTTCCAGCGGGGACAGCTTCCTCAGCCCGACATCCCGCCGGAAGAAGACAATGTCTCGACAGGAGGGATTCCCCTGTCAGCGCTGTCTGTGCTGATGGAGGAATTGTGTGTATTTCTTTTCTGCAACCCGTGGCTGCAGGAAAGACATTTTCACCGTCTATAGTCAGCCTTAGAGTATCTGTGCGCAGACACCTGCCTCTCCTAAACTGCCCAGCAAGGAATGCTTAGTATTACTAATCCAGATGAAGGATTGATAACATACTCCTTTAAA
Source organism: Rana muscosa (assembly GCA_029206835.1). Taxonomy (NCBI): domain Eukaryota; kingdom Metazoa; phylum Chordata; class Amphibia; order Anura; family Ranidae; genus Rana; species Rana muscosa. The sequence continues at coordinate 160,582,038 of CM055121.1, read as the reverse complement.
GAAAAACTCCACTTTTATGAAAAATGTATATAATATTATCTTGATAGTCTGCAGCCAGCTAAAACTCCACAAAAAAAAATAAAAAAAATTCTCCAGTGCAACCATGACAACAGTGCTCTATCTACAGAACTGTCCAGGCATGGCACCCCTGCTCATTTGATTAGCTCACTGCTTCTTTACAAATATCTGTACAAACCTCTTTGTCAAATTACATATAACCCCTAGAATATGAGTCTTATCGTTAGTGAAATGTTTTCAAAGACTCTCCCATGCATTAATGGATTCAAACATTGCAGATTTTTTTGTTTTGTCACTAAAATTTAGATCAGGCGATTGTCGTAAAAAGACAAACTCTCACATCTAGTATCATGTTTAATTAAGGGCATAGGAATACTTTGAGATACTTTGTCAGTATCTCAAGTGAAAATGCAAATTGGAATCTGCAGCAAAAAAACTTGAAATGTATGCAGTTCACTTGAACGGAATTGAATTTTTTTCTCAACAAAACACAAGCATAATTACAAAACAAACTGAAGATATAAATGTTGAAATTCAAATTAAATGTGTACCTATGTAATTCATATGTATCTGTAATAAAAGGAATGGCTTGGCAAGCTCTGATTTTTCAGGGCTTTCACTCTAAACTGCAGTACACAATTATACTATAATATTCAGAATTTTACCTAAATCAAACCTCTTCCATTTTTTATTTATCAAGGTAGAAGTTTATTAAAGGTATAGAGCGTTACAAATATTCATCAAGCCTATCAAAACATCATACAACGAATATTGTGCAACAGAGTCAGAGACCCTCATCTCCGGTTACAATAAAATGGAGAAACAGAGCAAAGTAGTAACAAATAACATACCATAAGGCAACAATTTGTTGGAGACATAAGAAAAATCACAAGTGTACTCAAAATGTCATCATTTAACTAGATAGGAATATTCCTTCGGTGTATAGCAATCGTTAGGCAAAATTAGAATCGTAAGGAAGTTCTAGGCCAGCAAGCACAATCAACTTTTTGAACCATAGCACAATAATTGAACCTACATTTGCAATAATCTGTCTAGGGTGAGCTGTGGAGGGTCTTAACCAGGGACATCGAGCCAACACTGCCATATGGACAGAAATTTCTTTGATGAATTTCTATGTTGATAGGGGTTCTTTTCTCTAATAAGAATGTCATTTACCTGCTCAATCCATTATGTACAGTTTGGCGGGAGAGGGGAGAGCCAGAAACACGCAATAAGTTTCCTTGCCAAATGGGATGAGTAATAGCTGTAATGTAAGTAGTATTGTTCAACCTCTAATGCCCCCAGGAGGCAAATCAGTGCATCCATAGGGAGTCATACATCACATGTCTGGTTAATTATAGTAAAACCTCCTTTTTTGCCTCTATGGTCATGATTTATCTTTGTTTCTAAGGACTCAACTGACCCTGTCCACCAACCAGCCCCATGAGAGCACCCTTTTTTGCCACTAAGGTGCTTTCATTGGATAGTGAAAGGTGAAGAGGCTTACTAATGTAACACTATGCCTTTTTTTTTTTTGGTTCCTTTTCTTTGGTGAGTCTTTAAAAAAATGTAAACTGACTGACAGGTTCACTTTAAATAGGTCTTTCATTAATTATAAACTCACCTATACACTTTTAGAGGGGGCTGGTGTACTAAAAAAGGAAGTTGTATGTATTCCATATATGGCTGATCAAAATTGTAGTTACAGTAGTTTGATACAGTATATCACTCGGAACATAGTTGTTCTTTTTAATGGCACATTGTACTTGCTGTCATGGAATGATCAAAGTAAAAGCTGGCAAGTGATTTAGAAAAGCATACATTTTATGTGAGGAAAGCCTATGTGGACTGAGCTATTCAAGAATCTTGGGGTGAAGAAGGGGTTTCATGTATTCAGAGAAAGTGGAAAGCACATTTGAGGCCCATTGGCCATAAGGTTTCCAAGGTCCGGATTAAATCAAATATGATTAAATATTTGTTATATATATTTACTTATTACTTGAAAGGCAGGGTTTTTTGATTTGGTTTTACTACTTATAAATATTAGACTTAAATGACCCCAATTTACCACTGTGGTCTTTTAATACATGTTTTAATTGGCGTTTGACAGGATTGGGAGGCTCATACTCATTGGTTATATATTTTTTGAAAGTTTTAAATATCTGTAGAGGAAACATGATTGAGTAAGGAAATAAACAGTTGTCTTTCTGTTGATCACAGCTATGATCATTCACACTATATTTCATTTTATTTATATTTTGTTTTCCTAATTATATTTTTCTTTTTACTTTTGATTATAAAGTATGTCTGCATAATGTGAATTAGCTGTGTTGGCACTTTGGTCCCTGATTTGGCTTTTTTTTTAGCAATAATAATTAATCCTGTTGTACTTTACTGTTTCAAACTGATTTATATAGGTCCCAGAACAGCCACAGTGTTGTGTACCAATTTCCAAATTTAAAGCATATATAATAACGAAACATTGTTTTACTATTTCTATATAATTGGTGAGATTTCCCTTCATGTCCTATTCTGTAGGCCCAACAGTAAGTAAAATAAATGTATCCAGAGATTGTAACTATGTTCAGCATGCTCCAGATGGTACCAGCTAAGGTAAAAAATGTCGTTAGAACCACTTTAAAGCAGAGCTTCACCCAAAAGGGGAAGTTCTGCTTTAAGTCCTCCTTCCCCCTCTTCTGCCACATTTGGCAGGTCATTTTTTCAGGGTGGGGTGCGGGTACCTAGTTTTGACAGGTACCCACTCTCCCTTTTGGCTTGGATCACATAGGTGAAAGTTCTCCTCTCCCCCTCCATAACTCCCTGCAGTCTTCTGTGACATGTCACAAGTCCCAGAAGACTACGGGACCATTCACAAATTGCAGCGCAGCTCGCTCATGAGCAGCGGGCAGCCGGCTGGGATATCATAATTTCCAGTGTCGGGAACCTTGAATGCTAGTTAAGAACTAGCTTGGGTGAGGATGGTGCTGGATCCCTGGACAGCTAAGTGTCCTGTTATTAAAGTCAGCAACTACAGGATTTGTAGCTGCTTACTTGTAATGTTTTTTTTTTTTTTTCTTGGAGAACTGCTTTAAGTAGGAGTGTTGGGAAGAAGTTAGGTTCATGGTACTATTTTTTTCACCATTTTTATTTTTTCTTCCAAATATTGGTTTCAGTCCTTTAAAAAGAAAAATGGAATAGAATGTGTGTAGTGAATCAGAGGATAGGGAATACATATTGTAATTGCATTGTAAATCTGTTCAGTCGTTTGAAACAAAAACACACCACTTCTAGATTTCAGGAACATTGGACCTTGGGTAACTTATTGTCTGATGAAGCTTTGAAAAAGCAAACATAAAGTCAGCACAGAAACACAGAAAGTTCGAACTAAGTGACACTTAAGGTCTGACAATTTCTGCCATCTTAAGTGCTTTATCTCACACTGTTGGTAACTGTACCACATAAACCTTCATTTTTGTACATTTCTCTAAAAGTTGAACTCCAGTTAGCTTACAAAATAGTACATGTAGCTCTCTCCACCATGCCCTTTTATATTAAGGATCTAAATCCCATTTCATGTAGAGTGATGTAATAGGGAGGAATACTTTTTTTATTAAACCTTCATCGATCTGGTATTCAGGCAGATGGTGTTCTTCTTCGATCCAGTCCCAGAATATGGGCGGGTCTTCAACATCATCATATACAATGCAGAAACAGTGATGAATCCTAGTCCTGTATTGTATGCTATGATGTAAGGAGTAAGGAGGTGGCCACATGACTCGAGATGCATAGTGGTTTTGTTGGATCCGTTTTCAATACTGGGACCAGTGTGGAGGAAGCCTTCAGGATCAAGGAAAAAGCTAAGTAATTCCCTGTGTTAAATTCCCCCCAGACTAAGCAAGCATTTGATCCTTATGGGGCTGCCTTATTTGATAGTGTGAGAATATTTTTTTTCCAGCATACACTGTACATACAGCTAGCTGGCAGGTTGGCAACTGGGGACCTTTCTACTCAAGTTAAATTCTTTTTACTGTATATAAATTGTATTGGCGAAAAAATGTATTACGGCTCAGAATTTTGTACCGTCCTCTTTTCTAGATACCTTGTCCCAGTGGAGCAGATTTAAACAAGCTATTGACAAACCACGAAGCACCTGATTGCTCCAAACAGCGGTACACAGGCAAAATTCCATCAAACCTTTTTACTCTGCAAGATGAGGAGGACTGTTTTAAGGCAATAAATTGGTTGAATGACAATGTACTCAAGCAAGATGGTAAGAAAAACACTCCAGTATCTCATTTTTGTTTGCAAAACTCTGCATTTCCGATGAATACCATTCTTCCTCAGCATATAATTAGTGTCTAATTAACCACTGCAAAATGTCGTATTTGCCATGTCTTGTTTTCTTACTTCATTGAAAGCATGTTGATTTTTTTTTTTTTTTTTAAGGAGGGGATAATAATAATCAGCATATGTACAAGAGAAAAAAAAGCCCAGATGTAGTTTAATTATATATAATTACTATAAAACAAGAATTGAAAGTTCTGAAAGCAATGTATGGCTAAAATCATTAGCTAACTAATTAAAGAATAATTTAATTAACAAGTACGCTTTGCAATTATGTGGGAAAATATGTATCATTATGAACTCTAAAAAGCTGTGCGGAGCGAAAGGATACGTAATTTAAAAATAATTTCCAAAGTATTTAAAATCATTTTTATAATGTCTTTTTTGGCTGGGAGTCATTTACACTAATAAAGGGACAAATAGTAAATGTGAGTCATTTTGGATTCATTGTTTATCTAAATTGCCCTTGAAGCTACTCTGGCTTGCGCAATCACCTGCTTCCTTATGATTCGCATCGTTTTAGGGCAACTGAATTTTTAGATAAATGTTTTATTTAAAGGGAAATGAGGAGGATGGAACTGCCATTGCTGATTTTCTTTGTGCAGACTGTAAAGTTCTATTGCTTATATGCTTAGGGGCATATTTATGAAGTAGTCACCAAACAGTCACTGCAGGTGAAACGTTCAGGTACATATGCCAGTAATTGGTTCACCACTAGTGAATGTTTCGTGAAAGTCACATTCACTGCTTTATAATTATGTCTCTTGGAGTATATCTGAAGGCAAACTTTAGTTTTAGATAAAAATGGTAAGGGGTTGGAATTCTGGATTTGGGGTATACGTCCCTAAACACATAGGAGTTTATTTACTAAAGCTAGAGAGGGCAAAATTAGTCACAATTCTGCAGAGAAACCAATCAGCTTCCAGGTTTTATTGCTAAAGCTTAATTAAACAAGCTGAGGTTAGAAACTGATTGGTTTCTCTGCAGAATTGTGACAAATTTTGCCCTCTCTAGCTTTAGTAAATAAACCCCATAGGGTCCTAAACACAAGCACTTCTTGGAACAGTGTCCAGGTGTGTAAAGTTGCTGCATATTTCAGCCTGCCATTGATGTTGACAGGCTGCTGGCAGTGGGCTGTACATTGAACCTGTACCTCCATTGTGCCTAAAAATGCCAAACTGCTCGTATTCATGAGCCCTTAATGACTTTCTTATTTAACCTGTTGTTCTTCTTACCTAGCTCTAGTTATAACCTTCCACTCCCAGCTCCTCTTAGCAAATTTTTGTTGACTTTTCTTTAAAATTTTGTTTAACTATTCCTGCAAATTATTTTGTGTATTCATTTGTTTGGATTTTTACTGGTTTGCATGATTTTGTTGTAGCAAAAACATCAATGCATATGTAAAATTAGAAAACAACGGCTTAACTTTCTGTAAATAAATGTTTGTATCATATATATATATATATATATATATATATATACTGTATAGCTATATATATATATATATATATATATATATATATATATATATCCCCTAACGAGTTATAGAATCTAATTAGAACTTTGTATGTATAGGAGTGGGAGTGTAATGCGGTGTACACACTATAGGAATTACCGATGAAAAAAGTCAGACGGAGACCGTCTGACTTTTTTCATCGGAAATTCCGACCGCGTGTGGGCCCCATCGGAGAAATTCCGATGAATTCCATCGGAATTTTAAAATAGAACCTGTTATATTTTTTTCCGATGAAATTCCGTCGGAATTCCGATGGGAGTTTGGTCGGAAAATGGTCCGATCGTGTGTACGCGGCATTAGAGTGTAAGCAAAGACTGGTGTAAATGGATTAGTGTTCTCTGTATAGCACTGTGGAATATGCAAGTACTAATTAATTAATTCAATTTGTAAATTTGCCTGTAAAAGATACTGGGAGGTACACTCTACTAAGATATCAATACTTTTTAAAATTAGACAGTACTGTTCAGAAATATCAAACTGCATGATTTTTATGTAATTTAAATATTTTATCACATATTCCAAAGTTCAGTATCTATGCTTTATACAGAAATTCACAGTGTAACATTATATTATCTATTTTGTCCTCACTGTATATCAATTGACAGATTTTCCTTGATACTACTATAAAGGCTTTTATGCATGTTTTGAGTACAATAAGCTGCAAGTCATTTAAGTGCTCACTTCTGTCTCAGTGGTTCCAGCTGGTGGAGCTGGCTTCTTTTAGGTGGCCTCAATAAAGCAGGACAAGGTTCTGGGCTTGTCACCCAGTCAGAGACTGTGGCTTAGTTCTTATATTGATAAGCCTGACCCGGGGTGCAGAAGGATTCATGAAAAAGCATATTATAAACCCTGATCAAGCCAAGAGTGGAGTATGTAAAAGCATGTTAGAACCGATCTTCAAGGAACTTCAAGATCGCAGGGCCCATGTACAGAATGCATAAGTGATAAGTTCATCTCTATGCCTGATTGGGTTATAGGTTGGATACAACACACGTCAGAACACTCCCATTTCTTCTGCTCCACAGATAATGGAGCATTTACAACAAGTGGAATGTCTCTGCGTACAGTAATAAAAACTTTTAATGACCGTGAAAGCTGTTCTGTAGTTGGGTGCAGTACCTAAGTCACACTTACAAATCAGTAGTGATCAGCACTTAACTGCAGAATTGTTACTAACTTTGGACACACTGTATGGCTAAAAAAAAATGTATTATCCAGGGCATGCACTATATGCAAATCTACTTAATTTTTTTTATCTGGATGTAAAAATCTTTGCAAATTTTGGTTATGCATTGCCAAGCTCCCTAATCCTAGCAGGTGAAAACAAGGGGGAAAACTCATCTTATGTTGAGTTATACACAAAAACGCACTTATAATATCACATTATTACTTGCAAATGTTTTACTGAATCTCTTTTTTGCCATTTTATGTGGTGAAAACACATCAGTTGTATTTTACAGTTTATTTTTGTAGGTTTGATTTTTTGTTATATTTTTGATCTGTATCCTTGTCAATGGACTAAATCCCTTAAAGCTGTAACCTCTAGTTAAAGTACTGTATACTTTACTGTGTATTTGTGTAACATTTAAAATAAGGAACAGCATTGTTTAACAATGGCTAGCCACATCTCTGAGGACTTAACACAAACAAACATTTCTTATTCTTCAAATACTGCAGATAAACCTCTTTTTATTGAACATTATCGATCAAATGCAAGACCTTTACCATTTTCATTATTTCTTCATGCTTTTAACCATTATTTTGCAACCACCAAAGCAAGTAGACAGTTAAGGTATGACCACATATGTTATTGCATACCTGAACACAGAGCATGCTCCTCTGCTGTGGTCTTTGCTAAATCATTTATGCTGGACGGGTGGGTGAGCATTGAGAACTAAAACAGTGTGTAGCATCCTCAGTGTACAGAGTAGGAACATTTAGTTGGGCTTCTTTGTAGGCAGAGGAGCCAGGGTAAATTTGTTTAGCGTTAGTTGGCACAGCTCCAAGGGCTGGGTCTCTGCTACCTTCCCCTGGCTTCTGGAACTTGCTGGATGGTTCTAGAACTTAGAGGGTGGAAGAACAGAGACTAAAGCCTAGTACACACGGCCGAGAATCTCGTCAGGAAAAAACCCATTGTTTTTCCTGACGAGATTCTTGACAAGAATCTTGTGCCAGCTGAGTGTACACACGTACGATTCAAAAGAACCGCCGTTCTTTTAAATGGCACGAACGCGGTGACGTCATCGACTACGACGAGCATGCACTCGTCACATTTGATGCCGTCGCCGCCATCTTGCTACAGCTACACCCTACCTATGCCTAGGAAGCTACCGCGCATGCCTCAAAGTCATTTCGAGCATACGCGGGTTTCCATGGAGGCAGGTAAGTATACACACGCTCTGGTTTCTAGTCGGGAAACAGGCCGACAAGAATCCCGACAAGAAAATAGAGAGCAGGATCTCTATTTTTCTCGTCGAGATTCTGGACAGATTTCCCGACGAGAAACCTGAAAGCCTCGTACACACGCACGGTTTTCTCAGCAAGAAAGCTCTGCCAGCAGTTTTCTTGTTGTTTCTTGCCAAGAAAAATGGTCGTGTGTACGAGGCCTAAGCCTGAATATTTGTGGAGTCTCTTCCAGTCCCTGGGGAGGTAAGGCCCAGAAGGGAAGCTGATGGAGAGAACTGCAGACTCACATCCCTTTCCAGCCTTAGCTAGAGCTGGAGCTACCCTGACAATCATGAGCTGGGCCTGTTCAGCAGCCATCTGCACTTCAGGATTAACTCAAGAGGGACTGAGTGACTAACCTTCATTCTTCATACCCAAAGCTTGGACAGAGGAGGGACAATAAGGTGCAATACTTTACTTGTCCATATCTAAGGGACAGCTTAGTGGCAGTTCACTATATAGGAAGCCACCCTACACCTCCTAGCTGGGGATTCAAGAGCAGCCAGGTGTGCTAACATTCCTCTATAGCAGGGATATGCAATTAGCGGACCTCCAGCTGTTGCAGAACTACAAGTCCCATCAGGCATAGCAAGACTCTGACAGCCACAAGCATGACACCCAGAGGCAGATGCATGATGGGACTTGTAGTTTTGCAACAGCTGGAGGTCCGCTAATTGCATATCCCTGCTCTATAGAATAGCACCTGTATTATGCAGTATGGCACTTTTTCTGTCAGTTTAGCTGTACCATAAATCCTATGGGAGGACAGCTTAGCGACTTTGAAGCCCTGTACACACGATAGGTTTAACCGATGAAAACAGTCCGATGGACTTTTTTCATCGGACAAATCGATCGTGTATGGGCCCCATCGGTCTTTTTTCCATCGGTGTTTAAAAATAGAACATGTTTTAAATTTATCCGATGGTTAAAAAACCGATAGCAAATTACTATCGTCTGTGGGGAACTCCATCGGATAAAAAACCCACGCATGCTCAGAATCAAGTCGACGCATGCTCAGAAGCATTGAACTTAATTTTTCTCGGCTCATCGGAGTGTTTTACGTCACGGCGTTTGGAACGGTCGGTTTTTTGACTGATGGTGTGTAGGCAAGACCGATGAAAGTCAGCTTCATCGGTTTTCCAATGGAAAAATCCATCGGTTAAAAAACCATAGGAAATCCGATCGTTTGTACAGGGCTTAATTCCTAGCAGCCAGAAAGCTAGCATGTCCTCAAGTTAAGCTCAAGTTCTACGGTTCTGGACATCCCATGTTTCTACTCCCCATCCGAGTTTTAAACCTCTAAATCAGGGATCTCCAAACTATGACCCTCCAACAGTTGCGGAACTACACGTCACAGGGCCATCGTTTGGAGACCCCTGCTCTAAATAAACCAAAAACAAAACAAACATCCACTAGCCTATTCTTGAGTCTGCATAAAAATTCTTGTCACCTGGCTATGTGTGAAAGGGAGGACCCAAAATCCAGTGACCCTTACAGGGATAGCGCTACAAGTGCAGTTACTCTTGCACTTACATGCATTTGTATAAGTATGGAAAGGACAAATACAATATTGGGATACTTTGTAAAGTGTGGTAAAGGCTTGTGGCTGTTTTGTGCAGGGCTGTTTTTAATCATTATGCTACCCTAGCCATGCCTAAATGATGACACCTTATGAACATCCTCAGCCTAGTTTATTATGGAATAATTTTAGTTAAACTACTGCTTGAATGAATTATTGGTGGCAGCATGGGGTTTTGTTTATATGTACTGCTATCTTCAATGGTACAGAACACCAGACAAGACTAAGAACAGGTTTTGTCATGGTTCCCGAACTTTAAAGAACCTGCAGACTCCTCTAAATATCCCCCCCCACACAAAAAATAAAATAAAAATTGGCCACAACTGTCCAGATGTGGCCAGTAATAGAAGACTTTGAAACAATGTGACCAACAGTCAGCATTCACATGTTGATCACACTGTGCCATTGAGAGTCCTTTTAAGTAGATGCAGACAGTAAGCTCAGGACACTCAGCAACCCTTGGCTACATTCCAGTCGTTATTCAATAGTCCCCTACCAGATTATTCAATAGTCCCCTACCATTATATAAATTTAAGGCTGCAAAAGACCCTCATGTTGGAGCTTGGATTGAACCCTTGGCTTCACTTTCTTTGTCCTGTGTAAGAGGCAAGATAGCAATGCCCAAATAGGAAATAACTGGGTCTTGGGACTGACCTGAGCAGATTTTTTGCACACTGGTTTTTATACAGGTGAGTTGTTTTATAAGGTCAACTCATATTGGGTAGAAAAAGTAAATCTTGCTAGGCAGCACTGTAAATATTGAAAAAGAGCCATTTTAGTATTGCCATGCAAGATTTTTTGTGGAGTTCCTTTAACTATCTAGCTATTCTCCTTTGCAGTCAAGTTTGTTAAAATCCCACTATATCTTTGTTACAGTAAGGTCCCTTTCACACATGTTGACCATTTATTTCATCAGTTCAGTTAAATTTTTTCAAAGAAAAACGGATGAAGTTTACATCAGTTTTTTATCAGTTTGTCATCCGTTTTTACATCAGTTTTTTACATCCTCCAGCTAGAGTCCTTAATCACTTCAGTCTCTGAGCTATTTTTTCATGCAAAAAATAGACCATTTGTCCATCTATATCCATTTTTTCTTCTGGCTTTGATCCATCCCAAAAAAACTAATTTTGATGGAAGCAGATGTAAACTGATGTAAATGGATGATCACTCGTTTACATGAATTTTTCCATAAAGATGCATTGATGTCCGTTTTTCATCCGTCAACAGATGGTTGAAAAACGGACAAATGTATGTGTGAAAGGGGCCTATGTGTTCCAATTCACAGAGAATACCTTAAATAGTCTTACCCTTTGGGTGTTAGCTTGGATCTGCCTCTGAGAAAGCTTGAAAACAACTCTGATATACTGTTTATTTACAGTGAACCTATCCCCACAAAGATTGGAGACACACTTAGTGTTCCCCCATTGACATACAATGTAAAAGCCCAGCTTCTAGATCTTTAAACCTTTTGTTAAGACACTATTCAAATCTAGCTTACAATTGTTAATAGGATCTGCCAGCACAGTACAGATAAAGTTTAGGAATGGTAAACATTAACTCCCCAGCCCCCTCCTTATGGCCAATTCACACTACATGGAGAGCTGTTGCAGTGCTTTACCGCTGCAACAGCTTTTTTCTACCGGCTGTGCTAAGGGGACCAGTGTGGTGCATGTTTCAGCACGCTGCATATTCTCTTTTGTTTGTTTTGTAAAAGCTTTATTTTGAAATGTACACTTCATTCAATGCAATGTCTGGTCAGTGCGCTGCGCTGCCTGACATTACAGTTCAATTCGGGCCAGTGCGATGCAATAAAATGCAGCATGTGGGCATTTTATCTTAGCATGCTGCAGTGTTAGGCTGCGTTGCAGTGTGAATGGGACACACAGGAAACAATTGTTTCCTTTGTGTCCCTGTGGTAACAGACAATTTACCAAGCGGTAAAATGTCTGTCACTGCACATAGTGTGAATTGGACCTAAATATTACAGAAAAAAGAGAAGATAAGTTGGATTTTTCAGTCTTGGAGTTTTCATAAAAGATCATTTAAAGAGGAAAGTGGCATTTTTAATATTTAAAGTTATGCTAATAGGAACATGTAACAAATATAAAATAAGTGTTTACCCCAGTTCGGCGAAAAAATTGGAAGTACACTTTAGGGGAGTCAAAGTATCAATAAACAGCAGATTGGATAAAGCAGAAAACATGCCTGCTTTATTTAATTATGTCATTAGAAAAATGGTATTCAGATGTTTTTTGTAGTGTATTGTGAATTTATAGTGTGTATATGTACTGTATGTATCATATTTTTTATTTTTTTGGGGGCGGGGGGGGGGGGGCATTTAAGCAAATGCATAGTATTCAGATGGAGGTGTAGGACTCCTACATAGTATTCAGATCAAGCTTTGTAAAAGGCAGAATCATGGACTGCATTTTCCATATAATTAATAATTATAGGCATTATGGCTCCTTTGTTTTCTTTTTGTTCTGAAGTAGCACGTGCATTCCAGGCAAGAATGACAGTAGCATTGAATGTATGTTCTTTGCATTAGTTCAAGGCTCTTCTGACACTTCCAGTTTTGGTTTGCCATAGTCAGGCCAGATAAAGATTTTTAATTATTGATGTTAGAAAACATTGGTTACATATTTTTTTCATATATTACAGTCATAAATTATGGCAAATATTTAATCCTCAATAGGTGTGCAAAGTATCCCTTTGCAATCTCATCTGCCAATGCTTTTGTTTCTATTCATTTAACAGATATCCACTCCATCATTTTCTTTCTATTTAAAATAGAATTCCAGATTTCAATGTACTTTAAATACTTTGTTTCAGCCAAGCAGGTCCAAACAAACTATTTCCATTACTAAATAATGTAGTCACTGTATGCAATGCACGGTTGCAGCATTAGCTACATATAATAGAGTAAGCATCACTTTATTCAGGCAAATTCCAGCCTACTGCCGGAATTAAAGAGTCAGGTAGAGTGCTTCTCTTGAACCCAAAAAGAGAAGATGGTTCTGGTATTCACCTCCTTGTAATGTGGTGCCTTACCCAAATGATGGGGAGGCAAAATTTACCAAAACAGAACAAAGAAAATCGTGATCTGACACCAACTTGAAGCTACCGCAGAGCATATTTGTTTTGCAAAAATTTTAATCATACAAAAACGTATAAAGGAAATGGCAACCCAAAAACCCAATCCCGAAACCACCCAGCCCCTCCGCACGACATGCACTGACCCCCCACCCAGGAAAGGACCGACCCCCCCCAATCCACTCACTCCCTAACACAACACCCGCCCCCCCCACTAAAAACCTCCCAAGCAAACTAGGACTTCCACCTGCTGGAGAACTACAGAAGCTCTGACTGCTACAAGAGACCTGGAGAGGCTATAGGTAAGTACCAGCTAACCACTATGGGTGGATTTCCATATATCAGGTCACCAAGCAAAGTCATAGCCGCTGGAGCACTCAATGTGTGCATGGCATGGGAAGACCTCAAAGTGTCCACGATGGCTTACACATTTTGAGGGTAAAGACAGATTTCTACTCATTTGAATACTGTTATTCACTGACTTTCTTCATACAGTTTCATCAGTGTTTACTCAAATATATTAAGCTGGAGTTTTCCAATTGTGGTCAACTATTGGGCCAATGTCAGGTTCATTGCTGTAAAAGTGTATTAGCCCATCTTGCTGTCCACGGACACATTGAGTGCTCCATCGGCTCTGACTTTGCTTGATGATCTGATATAGACAATTCCCCCATTGTGTTTACTTGGTACTTACCTATCACCTTTCCATCTCCCTTGTAGCGGTCGAAGCTTCTGTAGTTCTCCAGCAGGTGGGAGTCCTAGTTTGTTTGAGGGATTTTAGTGGGGGTGGTGGGGGGGTCGGATGCTGGGTTAAGGTCGAGAGGGGGTTGGTCCTTTCCTGGGCGGGGGGTTAGTGCATGTGGGCGGGAAGGGGCTGGAGTGGTTTCAGGATTAGGTTTTCGGGTTAGAATTTCCTTTATACTTTTTTTTTGTATCATTTCAATTTTTGCAATAAAACATGCTTTGTGGTTACTTTATGTTGGTGTCCGATCCCTATTTTCTTGTTCTGTTTTAGTACAGCGCTTCTCTTCCATTCAGTAGGAGCCTTGTGTAGCGCCCCTCCCAAATATTTGGGATGCTATGCATAAATTTAAGGGTAGTCTGAGCTAGTAGTTGGGCTCAGACCAATTCATTGTTCTAAATTCGCTTCTGCTCTGGGTGTGATACTGCCTGTCAGTAATTTTCCCTATTCGCCTGTAGGTGGCACTGCCACCACCGGCTCAGGTTGAACTACAGGGTGTATCACAACACCTTGGGTGTCTTCTCACGGCAGCCGTGCAGTGGGCGTGGTTAACCCACTGTGCATGCTGGGAGAGGGTACATAAGGGGCAGACGCCATTAATTTTGGGTTGTTCGTTCCAGGGGGCCCATCGGGCCTGAAGAGTGTGTAGGACACACACAAGGGGTGCGTGTGTGTGTTCTAGCCCAGGGCACCTTCAGCCCGAGGCTGCATCGCTGCCTGGTAGGCCCAGCTCTGCTGGCTGGGGCCTATGCATAAGGAAGGCATCCCAAGCTACCCACCTGCAGGGAGCCTGCTCTTAGGAAAGGAGACCAGGGCAGGATCTGCCCCAGAGGAGACCAGCGACAGTACTGCTGTCTCGGCAGGAGGCCTGGGACTCACCTAAGGAGGCATCTATTACTACAAGCCCTGCAATACGCCGATCTGGCATAAAGGTTCTCTCTCTATTGCTTGGCCGGGAGGTTCGGGACTTTGATATCCTGTGGCAGAGGATTCCTGATCGTATCCCTAGTTCTCAGATAAAGTTGATTCGTGCTTCATCCCGGCTGCTAGGACTAGTGAATGGGACTATCCGGGTGAGCAATGCCCACTCAGGCTTGAGTGGCGACGTTGTGATTTTAGTGCTGCGTGCCTGAACCTTCCCCTGTTCTTCTCTCGTTTCCTGCTTTCCTCTCAAGTTCCCTCAGCAAAGTAAATAAAGCCTGACTGTTTGGGTTTTACATTTGTGTGGACATTGGCCTTTCGAAGACTTTCTATACCCTGACAACGGAAGCCTTGGAGGTAGTTTGCATGACCCAAAACAAAATCAGCAGCCCGATCTCAGAGAGGGGGGTATCGCTACACTTGTTTTTTTTCTATCAGTACAAGGTTACCGCTGAGTGGCAAATGTGGAGGGGTCGACAAATGACGTTGCGATCTCTACCTTGGCCAATCAGAGGAAGGTTTATATTAATTGACAGAAATACAAGGATTCTTCTGAAAGTGTTATAAAAATGTGGCCATCTGTGTTTCTCTGGGGAGTTTTCCATTCACTTGCTGTCCTGTAGATTCAACAAAAAGTGAGAGGATATCTTTTCAATGTGAGGGAACTCTAATTTTAGACAATTGTTACAAGAAGAAGTGTAAGTATTGAAGGATTTCTGCTCTACTGCTGTTCGGGTGGCAACTCAGAATTTTGGATATACCTTTACTCTTATTCCCAGGTGACATTGGTGGTCAGTACAATTCGGGAGAGTGAATCACATACTGTAGATAGCAATATAAACCTTACAGTGGTTCTAACCCCTCACCACTCTTTTCAGTTATAGTTTAAGTCTTTCAACTGCATCTGTATGACCTCAGTTTCTCTTCACTTTCTTGTCCTGTGGATTTTTTCCCTTCAGATAGTTCAGTTGGGTACCTGGGACACCCAGCAGCAGATCAACTGTCATGGTCCAGTGACACCAATGTCGGTGGCACAGCACTGGAAATGGGGATGTTTTGCTAGTTCTAGACACCAGAAAATGCCCTCCTGATGCTTCCCCTGTACATGCTGTACATGCTGTGCTGGCACTTCTGCTGAAGGTGTTTCATGAACCCTGTGCATTTTGTGACACCTGTAATTTTTAACTAGATGTTGAAATTAGAACTGTTAATAATTATTTTGTCTACAGCTGTCATGAAGGCTGCCAATATTAGAAAGAAAGCTCTTTTATTTCATACATAGTGCTTTTTAGATTATTATAATATTAGCTCCTATTTAGTATTCCTTTTCCAGCTGCCTAATTATACTGTGCACAGAGTATTAATTATAGTATTTGTTCATCTTTGAGGTGTATTATTTGTAATTTCCCACTAAGTGTGGTATTTGCATTGATGTAATGAACCTTTTTTTTCCTCATCAGAGAACAGGGTAAAATGTTACATTTTCATTGAAAGAAAATTTTGATGTGAATATGTTTGGTGGAATGTAGACATGTGCATTCGTTTTCGTCCGAATGCATTTTTGTCCAAATTTCAGGTATTTTCGTTATCGTTTTAACAAACGAAAACGAAAGCGCAGAATCCGAAAACAGAAAGATCCGACATAAACAAATGCTTTATTTTCGTTTTCGTTGCAACAACAGTTCGATATAGACAGGAGATTCGACATGACGCTGACAATAACAATCTGTGTCTATCGAACCTGTGGTCGAATGTGCCTAACCTTAAAGGGGTTGTAAAGGTTCGTTTTTTATTTTCTAAATAGGTTCCTTTAAGCTAGTGCATTGTTGGTTCACTTACCTTTTCCTTTGATTTCCCTTCTAAATGTTTTTTTTCTTTGTTTTCTTTGTCTGAATTTCTCACTTCCTGTTCCTCCTCAGTAAGCTGTTCAGTAAGCTGTTCTGGCTGACTCCACACCACTCAGATGATGGTGTGAAGTTTAGTGAGGAGAAACAGGAAGTGAGAAATTCAGACAAAGAAAAAAAACATTTAGAAGATAAATCAAAGGAAAAGGTAAGTGAACCAACAATGCACTAGCTTAAAGGAACCTATTTAGAAAATAAAAAACAAACCTTTACAACCCCTTTAACTCTATTAGTCCAAGATTATTCTACATAGAGAGAAAAGATTTGACATTATAGAGAGAAAAGATTCGACATAGAGAGAAAACATCGCTGCTGGAATTGGGTGGGGGAAGTAAAATAAAAATAATGATGATGATGAATGTTATTGGCTGATTGTAACCAAAGAGGAGGAGCAGTAAAATAGCTAGAACTAACTTGACAATTCAACATGAACGACCAAGTTTCGACAAAGTATTGAAAAACATACAAGCGTTGAATCTGTCATTGAAGGCTTATGGTGTCTGTCAAAAGTTCTAAGAAGATTCAACGGAGCAGCAGCTAAAGACGCTGCAATCGTACATTTCCGGTCAAATGCATCTGCCCATAGGCTATAGAAAAAATAGGATTTTTATAACAGCTTACCTGTAAAATCCTTTTCTTGGAGTACATCACGGGACACAGAGCGGCATAGTCATTACTATGTGGGTTATATAGATACCTTCAGGTGCTGGCACTGGCAACTTCCAAAACCGGAAGTACCCTCCCCTATATAAGCCCCTCCCATCCGGGAGCACCTCAGTTTTGTAGCAAAGCAATAAGTGTCCCCAAAGAGGGGTGGGAGCTCTGTGTCCCGTGATGTACTCCAAGAAAAGGATTTTACAGGTAAGCTGTTATAAAAATCCTATTTTCTTTCTCGTACATCACGGGACACAGAGCGGCATAGTCATTACTATGTGGGATGTCCTAAAGCAATGCCCAATGGGGGGGGGGGTACACCATACATAAGCTGAGCGCTATCAGACATGAGGATCTTTTGCGGCCTGCAACACACTGCGCCCAAAGGCGACATCCTCCTGACTTCTAACGTCCACCTGGTAGAACCTAGTAAACGTGTGTACTGAAGACCATGTTGCGGCCTTACAGATTTGAGCCAGGGAGGCCTGGTGATGCGCTGCCCATGAAGTTCCAACTGCTCTCGTGGAGTGCGCCCTAACTTTGAACGGAGGCGGTCTCCTTCTCAAGCCATAGGCTTGCATTATGACCTGTCGAATCCACTTGGCTAAAGTAGATTTTGATGCTGCCTGACCCCTTCTGGGGCCTTCCGGCAGAATAAACAAAGTATCCGTTCTGCGAATCTGAGCAGTGGCTTTTAGATAAGCTTTAACTGCTCTTACTACATCCAAAGAATGCAATAACTTTTCCTCTACCGAACTAGATTTGGGGAAAAAAGAAGGAAGAACCACATCTTGGTTCAAATGAAACCTCGATACCACCTTAGGAAGAAAGGCTGGATGAGGACGTAACACTACTCTGTCCTTATGGATAACCAGATATGGCTCCCTACAGGACATAGCGGCTAATTCCGACACTCTTTTAGCCGAACAAATGGCTACTAGAAAAATCAATTTCCTGGTGAGAAGAACCAGGGAAATATGCTGTAATGGTTCAAATGGTTGTTTCTGTAGAACCGACAGAACCAGGTTTAAGTCCCATGGACATATGGGAATATTAACCGGAGGGCTAATACGCATCACTCCTTGTATAAAGGCTTTGACTAGTGAATGCGAAGCCAAGGGCCTTTGAAAAAATATTGACAAGGCCGAAATCTGACCCTTGATAGTACTCAAGGCAAGCTTCCTATCTACAGCCCATTGTAGGAAGTCCAGAATCCTACCTATTACGTATTTACGTGGATGCCATTTCTTGGCCTCACACCAGGCGATGTACGCCTTCCAGATTCTATAGTAGATCTGCCTGGATACCGGCTTCCTGGCATTGATCATGGTAGATACCACAGAATTAGAGAGCCCTCTCTTTTTTAGAATGTGGGCTTCAATAGCCAAGCCGTCAAACCTAGGGCTGGTAAGGAAGGGTGGTATATCGGTCCTTGCGAAAGCAGGTCCGGACGATGTGGGAGGGTCCAAGGACTCCCCACAGACATCTTTACAATCTCCGCGTACCATGCTCTTCGGGGCCACGCTGGAGCCACCAGAATCACTGGTTTCTTTTCTACCCTGATTCTGCGGAGTTATCGAGGTAACAATTGTGGCGGTGGGAATGCATATATCAGCTTGAACTGATCCCAAGGGAACACTAGGGCATCCGAGCCGCAAGCTAGGGGATCCCTTGTCCAAGAGACAAACCTGTCCACTTTTGCGTTGAATCTGGATGCTAGCAGATCTACATCCGGTGTTCCCCACCGCTGACATATTGTCCAGAAAACCTCGGGATGAAGGGACCATTCCCCTGGGCATAATTGTTGGCGACTTAGAAAGTCCGCCTCCCAATTCTCCACTCCTGGAATGAATACCGCAGATATGGCTGGGACATATCTTTCTGCCCATTTCAGGATGCAATTTACTTCCCTCTGGGCTGCACGACTCCTGGTGCCACCCTGATGATTGATATATGCCACTGCCGTGGCATTGTCCGATTGAATTCTGACAGGGGACCCTTGGAGTTTGGATGTCCATGCTACTAGGGCATACCGGGCTGCTCGTATCTCTAAGAGATTGATGGGCAGGGCCTTTTCTGCATCCGACCATCTGCCCTGGAGAGACCATTGCTCCAGTACTGCTCCCCAGCCTATAAGGCTGGCATCTGTAGTGACCACCTTCCAAGAAATCGGACTGAAGGATTTCCCTCTTTCCAGATTCTGGGGAACCAACCACCAACGGAGGCTCTTGCGAACGGAAGGGGACAAGGACATTGGTAAGTCTAGGGCCTGAACTTTTTTGTTCCAGGCTGACAGTATGGCCCTTTGCAAATTCCTTGAATGGAATTGACCGTAGGGTACTGCTTCGAATGATGCCACCATTTTTCCCAGCAGCCTCATGCACAGGCGTATGGATGGCTGTGTTTTTGTACCCACTAGGTGGATCAAATCTCTCAAAGACGACCCCTTTTCTTGAGGCAAGAAAATTTTTCTCTGGTCTGAATCCAGCCTTAGCCCCAAGTATTCCAGAATTTTGACTGGTTTTAGGGCTGACTTGTCTCGGTTGATAATCCAACCGTGATATTCCAGATACTCGATTGTCTCGTGAACAACCACTTCTAGTTTTTCCACTGAGTGGTCTATCAGCAACAAGTCGTCTAGATATGCCATTATCGTTACACCTCGTGTTCTTAGATTGGCCAATAATGGGGCCAGAATTTTTGTGAACACTCGTGGTGCTGTGGCCAGACCGAAGGGTAAGGCTCTGAACTGAAAATGGCGCCCTTCTACCGCAAAGCGTAGAAATTTTTGGTGGGCTGGAAAGATGGGAATGTGCAAATAAGCATCTTTGATGTCGATCGAGGCTAACCATTCCTCCCCTTGTAGGGCAGTGGCCACCGATCGGATCGACTCCATCCAGAAAGTCCTGATATGTAGGAATTTGTTTAGCCCTTTTAGATTTAATATGGGCCTCACGTCCCCGTTTGGCTTCGGGACTGTAAAGAGGTTTGAGTAAAACCCGAACCCCCATTCTTCCAGGGGAACATCTATAATTACTGCTTGGAGCAATAATTGTTCTAGTGCCAACAGGAGGGATCCTCTCTTCTGGGGATCCCTTGGCACGTTTGACCTTATAAAGTGGGAAGGAGGGGAGTCTTTTAACTCCAATTTGTATCCCAGACTTACTGCGGAGAGCACCCATCTGTCTCTGATCATGTCCCGCCAGGTCTCTGTGAACAACTGAAGCCTTCCCCCCACCCGATTGAGTGGGGGCAACCCTTCATGCATTTGACTTTGGGGGAGGTTTTGTACCTCTCCTGCTCCAGGGCTTCTTGTTACCCTGCAATTGTCCCTGATTTTTACCTCCGGGATTTGACCGAGGAGGCCGTCGGAACTGTTTCACAGCCGATGTCCTAGGGACTGGAGAAGCAGGCCTCTTAAAAGAGGGACCTCTAACTCTGTTTTTAACCGGCAAAAGTGTACTTTTACCGCTGGAAATTTTCTGGATATATTTGTCCAGGTCTTCCCCGAATAAGCGTTCACCATGAAATGGGAAGCTGACCAGCAATTTTTTACAGGGAGCTTCAGCAGACCAGTTTTTGAGCCATAGAAGCCTGCGCATATGTACTACAGACAGCGTAAGGCGGGAGGCCTGATGGATTGAATCCTTTATAGCGTCCACCGCAAAGCATAAGGCTCTAGGTAGATCAGCTAGGGCAAGAGCCTGCTGATCTGGCAAGTCCCTTAAGACCTGTTTCAACTGATTCTTCACTGCTTGGCAGACCCCAATAGCTGCCACTGCTGGTTGTGTCACCAAGCCTGGCTGTAGCAAAAGCAGATTTTAATAAGGACTCCAATTTTTTATCTATTGGGTCCTTGAACATTTGGACATTATCCACTGGACATGTCAGTGATTTATTCACACAAGAGATGGCTGCGTCCACTGTAGGGACCCTCCATTTTTTGACGAACTTATCCTCCATGGGATAGATCACCTGAAATCTCTTGGGAGGAGTAAATATTTTATCAGGATGCTCCCAATCCTGGTAAATGAGCCCTTCC
Source organism: Rana muscosa (assembly GCA_029206835.1). Classification (NCBI taxonomy): domain Eukaryota; kingdom Metazoa; phylum Chordata; class Amphibia; order Anura; family Ranidae; genus Rana; species Rana muscosa. The sequence goes on along the minus strand of CM055121.1, from coordinate 160,560,780 downwards.
AGTAAAGGATGGATCGGAAAGGAACAAACAGTCTAGCGAGCTTTTAGTGACCCCAACGAGGAGACAGAAGTGGATGATGGCTCCGCAAGGGGCATTTTAAATGCTGATCGGACCATGTTAGTCAGGGACTGAACCCATAATCTTTCAGCATGTGATGCTGAGAATAGCTCTTCCACTGTTGATTCCTCTACAACAGAATCGACCTCATCCTGATCCCCCTCAGGTAGGTCGATCCCTGTATGGGACTGTTGCTCCGCTAACAGGCACTCTGAGGGAGGAGACGGAGATCGAGCGCTTTTTTCCTGTGACAGGGAAGCAGCGATCAATGCTGACAATCTCTCTTCCAGCCCTCCCAGAGCTGAGGAAAAAACCTCCTCTGTTACATACACAGGAGCAGGTGAACTGAGGACAGCCACAGTACCAGGTACTCCTGAGGGTGCTCTACGGTCACTAACCTCTGATTCTTCAGGGGAGATTGGTGCAGCCGAAGCATGCCCAAGATCCTCAGAGCCCGATGGAGACCCCCTATGCTTCCTGGGATTTTTAGTCCCGGAGTTTTTAGACGGCATATTCCTAAGCCCAAAGCTGAGGTATTCCAGCCGAAATACACCACTTACTGACAATAGTCTAGCACAAATGCTGCTATAAAAACAGTTGGTGTCTACTAATGTGCCTTTCTATGGGGATGCCTGCATCAACAGCTTGCTGTATGCCTTTTTTAAATGTTGCCAGCTCTGTCTCTGCACTCCATAGCCAGCTCACAACACATAATTGTGTTTTTTAACATGCTGGGACGCCCGCACATGCGCAGAAGCGCTGCGGCGCGCACAGAGCGTCATCCCCCAAGCTCCGCCCCCTTTCCCAGCTCACCTCTATATATAGAGGCGCGTGCACGTGCACGCGCGCGGCCACATGCGCCTTCGGCGCTCTTTTTTGAAAAGGGAAACTAGGGACAAGAGCCAGGGCCCCTTTTGCTGCAGGCCGGGGCATGGACGAGCATTGCAACATGGCAGAGGAAGTAGTTTCCCACAAGAGAACTCACCATCTGCCTGGACTTGCTCTGATGAAAAGAAACTAGTCCACATGACAAGAAACGTTCCACAGCGGCCTCTAGTGGATTAACACAGGTACCGCAGTCTATATTATTTTTTTTATTTTTTTTTCTTGACCACTTACAAATTATTACATTTTTTAGTAGTTACAGGCATGCATAAATATTTAGCGGGAATACCGTTAGGTAACAGGCAGAAAGACATATTAGGCTTGGGGGTCCCCTCAATAGAACCAAGTTCCTGAGGGGCCCCCACTTACCTTTTCCCCGCCGCAGGACTCTGTTTGGTCCACAGAAGCCCAAACTTCACCTATCACGGCAGGCATTGTAATTAAACCTTCAGGGACCGGGTTCCCAAGGATTCCACTCCCCTGGACCTGTATAGCACCCTGCACAGAAAACATCTTGGTCGTGGGTATGACCAGAGCTCTGGATCCCAGGGTCCAGCTCTCCTAAGAGAAGCATTACAGGCAAAACCTTGCTCTTCTCTGCAAGGCCCGGGTACCGACCGTTTAGCTATGAAGCTTTTTTGGTCGGATCCGGAATAGCTTACTGAGGCCCAAAAGAACCTGTACGCAAGCTCAGTGAAAAACACATGTTACTTCTTGGCCAACACCTTAGACACTGGCAAAAAACTGAGGTGCTCCCGGATGGGAGAGGCTTATATAGGGGAGGGTACTTCCGGTTTTGGAAGTTGCCAGTGCCAGCACCTGAAGGTATCTATATAACCCACATAGTAATGACTATGCCGCTCTCTGTCCCGTGATGTACGAGAAAGAAATTCTAATGTTGGTTGACTAGTAATTAGAGTTGAGCGGACACCTGGATGTTCGGGTTCGACGGGTTCGGCCGAACTTCGGAAAAAAGTTCGGGTTCGGGACCGAACTTTAACCCGAACCCGGACCCGAACCCGAACCCCATTGAAGTCAATGGGGACCCGGACTTCTAAGGACTAAAAAGGCTCTAAAAAGGTAATGGAAAGGGCTAGAGGGCTGCAAATGGCAGCAAAATGTTGTTAAGAGCATGGCAAGTGCTCTGCAAACAAATGTGGATAGGGAAATAACTTAAAATAACATAAAAAAAATAAAAAATAAAAAATAATAATCTTGACCTAGGAGGACGAGGTCCATATGGAGTAGGAGGTTGAAGTGGCGGTGGATGTGGCTGTGTAGGTGGAAGCGGCGGTGGAGGAGGACGAGGTAGCCAACACTGATTCAAAAATGCAACAATGGCTGTGTAATGCCGGTGATGTGTCGAATTCTGTCCCCCGTCAAATAGTGTCCACCCTGTACTGCGCTTGCTCAGTATGTAGGACAAGGGGATTTCTAAAATCTCCCAAGACGAACGGCGCCTGCGTGGTGAGTTCAGGTGAAGGCCACACCATCCGTGGTTCAAGACGAGCCAAGTGAGGCCGTGCCCGAAGCGTGGCGATCGAACCGAGCCCGTGAGGGGCCCTGTTACTATGTGCTACCGTATGTCCACTTGGATGGTGGGGCTTGAACCTGCACTCACAGCGCAGGCGCCGTTCATCTTCGGAGATTTTGTGAATCTCCTTGTCCTCTGTACTGCGCAAGCGCTGCGCCTTCGCAGTATGGGCCGGACACAATCCGATGGCCGGACAGTTTTTGTTACAACACCGGTATACATGTCTATTCTGCACAAGGTACGGACAAGTCCTGTGGGATCCATGCCTGGTTCATTTTAATGAACGTGAGCTTGTCCACATTGGCTCTGGACAGGCGGCTGCGCTTGTCTGTGATAACGCCCCCTGCCGTGCTAAATACACGTTCAGATAATACACTGGCTGCAGGGCAGGCCAGCACCTCCAAGGCATAAAGGGCAAGCTCAGGCCATGTGCCCAATTTGGAGACCCAGAAGTTAAAGGGGGCAGACCCGTCATCCAGTACGTGTAGGCCTGTGGACACATACTGCTCAACCATGTTGGTGAAATGCTGCCTCCTGCTAAGACGTTCCATCTCAGCTGGTGGTGCTGGTTGTTGTGGCGTGCTGACAAAGCTTTTCCACATTTCAGCCATGCTAACCCTACCTTCTGAGGTGCTGCCGGTGCCCCGGCTGCGTTGGCGACCTCTTCCTCCTCCTCTGCCTTCGCCTTGTGCTTCCACCGTACGCCCGCTGTCAGGTGGGAATGCCACCAGCAGCGCGTCTACCAGCGTGCGCTTGTACTCGCGCATCTTACGATCCGGCTCCAGTGAGGGAATTAAGGACGGTACGTTGTCCTTGTAACGGGGATCCAGCAGGGTGGCCACCCAGTAATCAGCACCAGTTAAAATGTGGGCAACTCGGCGGTCATTGCGGAAACACTGCAGCATGTAATCGCTCATGTGTGCCAGGCTGCCCAGAGGCAAAGAAAAGCTGTCCTCTGTGGGAGGTGTATCGTCTGTGTCCTCTGTATCCCCCCAGCCACGCACCAGTGATGGCCACGAGCTGGTCTGGGTGCCACCCTGCTGTGAAAATGCCTCCTCCTCCTCCTCCTCCTCCATCTCCTCCTCCCCCTCGTCATCCTCCAGAACTGTTCCCTTTCTGCCGGACAATTGTGTACCTGGCGTTTGTTGGTGCAGGAACCCACCCTCGTAGCCACTTGTGAAAGACTGCCCTGAAAGCCTTTGAAATGATCCCGCTTCCTCCTCCTCCTCCTCCTCATCCTCCTGTGCCACATCCTCTTCCATCATCGCCCGAAGCGTTTTTTCAAGGAGGCATAGAACTGGGATAGTAACGCTAAGAACGGCGTCATTGGCACTGGACATGTTGGTGGAGTACTCGAAACAGCGCAACAAGGCACACAGGTCTCGCATGGAGGCCCAGTTATTGGTGGTGAAGTGGTGCTGTTCCGCAGAGCGACTCATGCGTGATTGCTGCAGCTGAAACTCCACTATCGCCTGCTGCTGCTCGCACAGTCTGGCCAGCATGTGCAAGGTGGAGTTCCACCTTGTGGGCACGTCACATATGAGGCGGTGAGCGGGAAGGCCGAAGTTACGCTGCAGCGCTGACAGGCGAGCAGCAGCAGGGTGAGAACGCCGAAAGTGCGCACACACAGCCCGCACTTTCTGCAGCAGCTCTGGCATATTGGGGTCATTTTTAAGGAACCTCTGGACCACCAAGTTCAGCACATGCGCCAGGCAAGGGATGTGCGTCAAACCGGCTAGGCCCAGAGCTGCTACGAGATTTCGCCCATTATCGCACACCACCAGGCCGGGCTTGAGGCACACTGACAGCAACCACTCATTGGTCTGTTGTTCCATGTCCCTCCACAACTCCTGCGCGGTGTGGGGTTTTTCCCCCAAACAGGAAAGTTTTAAAACTGCCTGCTGTCGTTTACCCCTGGCTGTGCTGAAGTTGGTGGTGAAGGTGTTACGCTGACCGGATGAGGAGGCGGTAGAAGATGAGGAAGTGGAGTAGGAGGAGTTAGCAAGAGGAGGCAAACTGAAGCGCCCTGCAATCCTCGGTGGTGGAAGGACATGCGCCAAACTGCTATCTGCCTCAGGCCCAGCCGCCACTGCATTTACCCAGTGTGCTGTTAGGGAGATATAACGTCCCTGACCGTGCTTACTGGTCCACGCATCCGTAGTTAGGTGGACCTTGCCACAGATGGCGTTGCGCAGTGCACACCTGATTTTGTCCCCCACTTGGTTGTGCAGGGAAGGGATGGCTCGCCTGGAAAAATAGTGGCGGCTGGGCACGACGTACTGTGGGACAGCCAATGCCATCAGGCTTTTAAAACTCTGCGTCTCCACCAGACGGAATGACAGCATTTCAAAGGCCAGGAGTTTTGAAATGCTGGCATTCAGGGCCAGGGATCGCGGGTGGCTAGGGGGGTACTTCCTCTTCCGCTCCAATGTTTGGGAGATAGAGAGCTGAACGCTTCCATGGGACATTGTGGAGATGGTTGGTGACCCAGGTGGTAGTGTTGCTGGCAGATGCTCTGTTTGCGGGGTGGCAGGTGCCACTGTCACTACAGAGGTGGATGAAGAGGCCGAGACTGCAGCAGAAGAGGAAGCAGGAGGAGCCAGAGACCTTTCTTGGTTTTTGAGGTGTCTACTCCACTGCAGCTCGTGCTTTGCACTTAGATGCCTGGTCATGCAGGTTGTGCTCAGGTTGAGAACGTTTATGCCTCGCTTCAGGCTCTGATTGCACAGCGTGCAAACCACTCGTGTCTTGTCATCAGCACATTGTGTGAAGAACTGCCACGCTGGGGAACTCCTTGGACCTGGCTTTGGTGTGCTCGGTCCCTTGCTGCGTTGGGCAGTAGCAGACATACTGTCTAGCTGACAGACGCTCCGCTTTTGCACCCTGCTCCCTCTTCTGCTGTGCTGGTGGCTCTGTGCGACCACCGCCTCTTCCTCCAAACTACACTGGTCACCTGCATAACGTTGATTCCATGTGGGGTCGAGGACCTCATCGTCCTCCACATCATCTTCCACCCAGTCTTCACCCCTGCCCTCCTTGTCTGTCTGCACAATTGCGAAAGCAGCAGCAGTTGGCACCTGTGTTTCGTCATCATCCGAGACGTACTGCGATGGTCCTCCCATGTACTCATCATGAAACATAAGTGGTTGGGCATCGGTGCACTCAATCTCTTCCACTTCTGGGGCAGGGCTAGGTGGATGGCCCTGGGAAACCCTGCTAACAGAGTCATCGAAAAGCAGAAGAGACTGCTGCATGATTTGGGGCTCAGACTGCTGGGCTGATTTGCAAGGGGGTGAGGTGAAAGACTGATGGACATGGGTTTCAGGTGCCAACTCTGTTCTTTCATCAGAAGAGTGGGTGGGAGACAATGTGAAGGAACCCGAGGCACTGTCAGCAACCCAATCTACTATCGCCTGTACTTCTCCTGGCCTAAACATTCGTACAGCCTCATTAGGCGCGACAAAATACCGCCGCAGGCTCGGTCGCCTACTCGCACCTGAGGAAGGTGTTTCACTTTTGCGTGTATCTGGCACAGATCCACCACGTCCTCTCCCTGCAACAGGAGCTCCACCAGCAGCACCACGACCGGGGCCACCACGTCCCTTTGACCTTCTCCTCATATTTTCAAAATTCAGGATCTTGCCCTAAATGGGTGTTTTTGGAAGCGCAGAACACACCCACAGTACGTAACCGCTGAATCGCACAGCTACATAACTGCAGAAAATGCTATTAAAAAAAATGTTGTTTTTTTAGTATAGCACAGTAGGAGAAAACTATATAGAAATTGTTTATTTCACACACCTCAAAATATGTATAACACACTGCAAACTTTTTTTGGTGCCACTAAACTGCGTTTTTTGGAAGAGCAGAACACACCCACAGTATGTAACCGCTGAATCGCACAGCTACAGAACTGCAGAAAATGCTATTCAAAAAAAATGTTGTTTTTTTAGTATAGCACAGTAGGAGAAAACTATATAGAAATTGTTTATTTCACACACCTCAAAATATGTATAACACACTGCAAACTTTTTTTGGTGCCACTAAACGGCGTTTTTTGGAAGAGCAGAACACACCCACAGTACGTAACAGCTGAATCGCACAGCTACAGAACTGCAGAAAATGCTATTAAAAAAAAAATTTTGTTTTTTTAGTATAGCACAGTAGGAGAAAACTATATAGAAATTGTTTATTTCACACACCTCAAAATATGTATAACACACTGCAAACTTTTTTTTGTGCCCCTAAACAGCGTTTTTTGCAAGCGTACATTAAAGTGCAAATTTTTTTTTTTTTTTGCCCTAAACGGGTCTTTTTTTGCACGAGCAAAATAAAATGCTTTTTTTTTTTTTTTGCCCTATGGGTCTTTTGGAAAAGAGAACAATAAAGTGCCTTTTTTTTTCCCCTAAAAGTTAGATTTTCTCTGACACTGGGCTCATGGCAGTGTAAAAAGACTGCACTGCAACACAAATAGGTAAACCTATGCAGATCGCTGATTTTAATCTCTGAATCTGGACTCCTATATAATATTCTCTCTCCCTGAAAGCACCAACACAGGAACCTGGCCCTACACTACACTATCTCTCTATCTTTTCCCTCAGATTGTAGAATCAGGACTACCTCATCTATCTTTCTATCTCTCCCTAAAAGCAGCAGCAGCAGACTAGATCCTCTCCCTATCTATTCTGAAGCAGAGTGTCGTGTGCTGTGTGCCTCTAGCTTATATAGAAGCTGGGTCACATGTTGCACTGACCAATCACAGCCATGCCATTAGTAGGCATGGCTATGATGGCTTCTAAGGGCACACCAGCTAATCAAAAGGTGATTGGCTGGCCCCTGAAGCATTTCTAAATGCGTAATTAGATTGCCGAACCCGGACTTTTGGGCAAAGTCCGGGTTCGGGTTCGGGAAAAAGCTAAAGTTCGGTACGGACCCGAACTTTACAGTTCGGGTTCGCTCAACACTACTAGTAATAATAATTAAAAAATATAATTATTACTAGTCATACAACATTAGAATTCTTCTATAGCTTGTAGGCGGAACATTCGTCCGGAAATGTACGATTGCGGCGTTGTACAGTTTCGCTGCTCCGTCGAATCTTCTTTGAACATTTGACAGACACCATAAGCCTTCAATGACAGATTCAACCTTAATTACCGTAATTCCGATTTTTGGAAGAATGCAATTTCTAACGAAAAACGAAATAAATAAAAACGAATTTCGGGAGTAACTAAATAAATGTATTTTTCGGACGAAAACGAAATTCAGAAGCAAAATATTTCAGTGTCCACATGTCTATGTCAGCAGTGGAAATATATACAGGATATCATCACATGCTAAAGTTTTATTTATTTATTTATTATTTTGAACTTTACATGGACTAAATCCCCAAAAAGAACTGTTGCTATTCCCTTGGCCTCTCCTTCCAGTCCCTTCTTATTTGTACTGAGTCTGAACCTGAGTGTGCCATATTATCCAATCTTGCTAAAGAAGACACAAGATATGACCATAAATTAGCAAATAAAGGAATAGTCAATTTACCTGGTCTAGAAGTTAACTAGGTAAATAATAATCTAAAGTACCAGTTAGCAGTTTGTCGATAGATGTACAATAGGTCTCCCAACAAGAATTCCTTTCACCTAACACATTGGTGGTCCCACTTTTACAGCTACTGAAATTTATTGGGTGAGAATTCTTGCACTCTGTGATGTCAGCAAAATTATAAGGATGTAGTACATGGCACATAGCAACTATTTGTCAGGACAGCAGGGCAGCGACATCAAACTGTGGCTGTAAACCTCAGACATGAAATATGAACAAAGCATATCCCTCTATAGTGTGTACTTGTCTCAATCCAGAGCACTAAGTGTCATTTCTGTCTGCTGCCCCGTTCTTCTGCTATCAACATGAATAACTTCTGACAAGTTTTCCCGACACCAAGAGAAAAAAGATGACAGCCTCAGCTTTGCTTCAGTGTGCTGTGTGGAGGGGGGTCGTAACTTCAGCTCTTTGTCCCCTTTTTTCTGTACTCGTAGACTTTATAATTCAGCACTTCGAACAGATGTAGAAAAGACGCTGGTCTATGATCCCTTTTGAGTCTAATCTCAATAGTGACTCGTGATTAATATATAAACCTAGTATTTCCTTAACATGTGTAACAAAGCATCATCATGTGTGAACAAATCAAAAGTGTATCTCAAATCCTATTCACAATAACGTCCTAACGACAATCTATGAACATTGCTGTTACAATAATGTGCAAATGCTGTGCAAAATATGCATTAATGTGCAAATTTCGGAAGGAAAAAAAGTGCAAAAAATATGCAAAAAGTTAAGTGCTGAAAATGTAAAAACCGTGCACCATGCTCAAATATGTAAATAAATAAATGTACAATCCAGAAAAATAAAATAAATTCAATCCACATTAGGGTCACGTCGCTTGCAGCATATCTCTTTGCCTGTCACTTCCAGCCGCGAACACAAAGCCGCGAGTGCGATTCAGGCGTGCGCGATGATGTCAGTGTCCTTGCTAAGGACTCGCAAGGACCAGTGCCGCAACTCTCTCTTTCTAATAACTCATTATTGGTATAACACCATTATTTGAGTCTCAGCGGTCAGTGCATATGTATAAAAAAAATAAAAATTCCCTTCCCACCAACATCCTTAGGCACTGTATATATTTTTTCTTTACACATAGAGGTTGAAAAGAGAAGACTGCAGATAAACAGGTACAACGTATGTAGGAGGATTTGTTTCACCTCTGTGTATTACCTGACCTAACCACTTTAAGTAACTCCTCTCCAGGCTAACGGGACATACATGGACTAGGAAATTTAACATGAGTAGGCTTGCATAATTGAATATTAGGGTTCTTGCATAAACCCAGTCTTGACTTTTTTTGTTTTTTTGCCTTTCTTAAGAAAGTGCTCCAGGCTCCCCCCAAAAAATATACATAAACAAATCCTGTAGCTGCTGACTTTTAATATAAGCACACTTACCTGCCCCTGAATCCAGCGCTAGCCTTACCCAAACCGATTCTTCAAAAGGCATCGGGTGCAGGTGCTGGTATCTCCACTAAGGGAAATCAGCAGCGAAGCCTTGCGGCTTCACAGCCGGCTTCCAGCTGCGCATGCGCGAGCTGTGCTGCGCTTTGTGATTGGTCCCGCAGTCTTCTGGAACCTGTGATGTGTCCCAGAAGGCTGCAAGGGAAGGAGGGGGGACGAACTGCGCTGATCTGACTGGAAGTGGGGGAGTAGCTACCTGTCTAAATCAGGTACCTGCCCCCCCCCAAAAAAAGTGCCAAATGTAAAGGAAGAAGGGGGAGGAGGAGGAGGAGCTGAACTTCCCCATTTAGGTTAAGTTTCACTTTAATCTTTTATACCCCAAAGGAAACCTTAACATTTTTTTTACTTCTCTGGGAACCCCTGCTGAAATAAAGTTACCAGGGGTCAGTGGGAAGAATTCCAGTGATGGTCAGAATGCCACTCATACAGACAACTAAAAAGATCATTAGTGTCATGCCACTGGCTCTGCTTACCTGGAACCATGCAGACACCATCAGCTCATGGAACCCCTAACAACCTCTGGAGCTGCCTTTCTCAACCTTTTTAAAGCAGAGGAACCCTCCAAATAACCAAGGCTGTGCTTACTTTACCACTGTTTAGTACAGCGGTTCTCAACCTGGGGTCGGGACCCCCTCGGGGACGAATGATGATTTGCCAGAGGTCACCAAATTCTGGGCTGTTCCTAAAGCCCGCACCGCTCTCCCAGCCTTTTTGCGGCCGCCCAGCAGGACTGTCCCTGGAGCCTGTGGCTGCCCAGCTGGGCTGTCCCTGGAACCCGCGGCTGACCACTCAGCCTTTTCGCAGCTGACCTTTCAGTTCACGGCATGGCTGGGGAAGCAGAGACTAGAGGTCAGCTGACTGAAGTGGGAGGGGCTGGAGGAGACCCTATCTTCTGATTTCGGCATAGGTGTCACTGCTACGAGACACCACAGAGCTGGAGACACAGTGAGTAACACTACCTGTGATTATAGTTGCCATTAAAAGTACCCACTACAGTTCTCAGATCAGCAGATGACCTTGATCAAAAGCACCTTAGACCCCTTTCACACTGAGGGCGTATTGCAGGCTCTATAGCGTTAAAAATATCCCCTGCAATCCGCCCTTAAACTGCTGCTCCATTGTCTCCAGTGTGAAAGCCCGAGGGCTTTTACACTGGAGTGTTGCGCTAGCAGGACGGTAAAAAAAGTCCTGCTAGCTGCATCTTTGGAGCGGTGAAGGAGTGGTGTGTTTACCGCCCCTCCACCGCTCCTGCTCATTTAAATCAATGGGACAGCGCGGCTATACCGCCCGCAATGCGCTGCTTCAATACAATGTGGTTTTAACCATTTCTCGGCCGCTAGCGGGAGTTAAAAGCGTTGCGCTAGCGGCCAAAATGCGCTGCAAATCCGCTCATAGCGTCGGCTGTAATAATAGCAGCGTTTTACCGCCGACGCTATGGGCGGCTCAGTGTGAAAGGGGTCTAAGTTGGCTGATCAGAACCCCCCCAGCACTGCCACTCATCCCAACTCCCTGCCAGCGCTGCCACTCATCCCATTCCCCCCCACCAAGGTGTAAGAGAAGGAATAAAAATAGAGAATACGTCAGATGATGACACTTTCTCTGGAATCTCTGTATTCCTGTGATGACTTTTGAACCTTTTTCCAGCTGATGACTATAAACCCCCCTTCTCTCTTCTACCCCCCCCCCCCGCCCCCAAATCTTGTTGTGCAGTCACAGCATCTGATCTTAAAAATAAATTAAAATAGAGAATACATGGAGGGGAGAGGAAAAGTAGGGGAAGAATAAAGAAAAAGGGAGAGAAAGAATTAGAGAAAGAACAAGAAAGATGGCTGGAGTGAGGGATGGGGGAAAAAAACAAGAAATTAGGATAGAGAGATAAAAGGGAAAGAAAGGAGAACAAAGAGAAAGAGTGGTACATCCTAAAATGTACCATAAGGGGATTTAATACTGTACGAGTGGAAGGGACTCAGGGAGCGCTAAATGTCTGTGAGTTAGGGCGGGGCGCAAATAACTTGTCTTGCCTTGGGTGCTGACAACCCACGCTACGAAAATAATTTTACTGTTAGGGGTCCCCACACTTGGGAAATTTTATCAAGTAGTCAAGGCACTAGAGAGGTTGAGAACCACTGGTTTAGCAGGTCAGGACAGGAAGTGACTGCCTATTTGCCTAGTAGCTCAGAAAACAAATCAAACTGAAGTTTGCAAGTCAGGCAACAGATAGTGAACAACTTCCTCTTAGGCGTACCTCTTTCAGGAAATATATACATACCTACACTCAAGGGGATATACACAGAATGCATTCTGAGACACCTGTTGGTCATTTATTGCAGAGGAGTTACTTTGCGACTTTTTGCTACTGTAAAGCCCCGTACACACGATCGGATAACCTATGGATTTTCGTCCGAGGGTTTGTCCATCGGAAATCCGATGAAACTGTTTTTCATCAGTCTTGGCCACACACCATCAGTCAAAAAACCGACCGTTCCAAACGCGGTGACGTAAAACACTCCGATGAGCCGAGAAAAATTAAGTTTAATGCTTCTGAGCATGCGTCGACTTGATTCTGAGCATGCGTGGGTTTTTTAACCGATGGACTTGCCCATAGACGATCGGAAATTCCCATCGGTTTTTTATCCATCGGAAAATTTTAAAACAAGTTCTATTTTTTACAACCGATGGAAAAAAGACCGATGGGTACCATACACGATCGGTTGGTCTGATGAAAACCATCCATCGGATGGTTTTCATCAGTCAAACCGATCGTGTGTATGGGGCTTTACAGTTTATTGTTTAAATGGTTCACTGCTTATACTGTTTATTACTTGTGCTTCTGTTACTAGGTTCATCTTTCTTAGTAAATGGTGTTTTAAACTATTATGTTATAGCCTAGTATTTACATTGGCTATCTTGCTGCATGCAAACAGACTCTTTTGCCTGTTTATTAATATTTGTGCATTGTCTTTTTTTTTGCCGTGTAAAAATATACTTATTTTATTTACCATTAAGTAGCCTTGTTTCCTATTTCCTATATGCCAATATAATTGTGGGTAGTATGCTAATACTAGAGCTCACTCAATATCTATGTGTCAGGGGGGATGAAGCAGTTCCCAGAATCGTGGCAAAGAACAGATGACCTGTCATACCAAGCAGCTCCTCCAGGGGCATGTGCTACACTTTGGGGCTTCTCCAGGACTTCTCTATTCTGCAAGCAAGAAACGGAGACAATGAGCTATAGAGAGTCAACATGGATCCTGTCACTGCAGCCCAGTGGTATGAGGAGCAGAATGGTCAGTTGGAGCTGAACGTGGTGGCCGATATCCCTGGAGAAACCTGGATGCCACCCCACCCAGTTCTTCTGCAGAAACCAATTTAGAGACCCTCAGGCCTGAGGCCCCGGAATTCATACCACAGGCTTATGAACCACAAAGTCAGGGGGACCTTTTGATCCCACTGTGTACTGGAACCACCCTTGGAGCTAGATGAAGCACCTACAGAATAAGGGCTATCAGAACCAAAAGAACAAATACCACAAAGGGTAATTTGCTCTCCAAAAAGATTGACTTCTCATTCATTGGGCGAGAGTTCAGAGGAGACTATATTCACCTCCTAAAGGACTCAACATATGCCAAACCTTCCCACTACACCCTCATTGGAAGGTGACTCTGGCTCACCCTCTGACACACCTAGGTGGGCTCTACCAATATTGACCTATGGTCAAGGCAATCCCTCTCCCTCTGACAAATAATGGGAGGTTCCCTTGCTAAATTCTTATTTGATAATGAATCATTTGGTTTTGTGTAACTGTTAACCTAATATTGCCTTCCATTATTTATTCAAGTTATCTATGGTTAACAGTCTATGGATATTTGTTGCTGGACTCAGTCCCTCCTTTGGGGACCAAAGATTCTTTAGTGGGGGAGTGTGTAGTATTTACATCTATTTTTTTGTGAATGAGGCATTAGTAAAAACTGCAGGTCAAGATCAGCAGATACAAAGATATAGTCCTCTCAAAACTTCATGCAAAAGTTAGGTTTGGTCTGTCCCTTTACAATTCCCAAGCTTTCTCATTCATTATTGTGAAAAATTGCCTCTTTGACAGATAGAGATGGTCAGGCAGGACACTTATATACATCTATATCTCCAGATTTGCTGATACTTTTGACATGTTTTTTTTTTCTCTTAAAGAAGGTATGGTAACCTGTGCTAATGCAGAGTGTAATTTGGTATGTGATTTGTAGTCCAATTTAATAACCTTAGATATTTAAAAGGCTGAATCTCTTTTCTTTCTAAATGCCTTAATTTGTTTCTAAATTTCACAGTTTATATCATGAATTCAATTGCACTTTCCAGGTCATAATTACCACTAATGAATAAAGCATTATTTCCCAGAATGTAAGCAGTATCATTTATTGAAAAGATGGTATTATATTTATTTATGAAATTCAGTGGTGTTTAGTGGTATCAAAAATGGATGAAAATACAAGGTGCTTGAGGGGTTTAAAGGAAAATTTTAATCGTTCTGGGTCAGTATTTTTTTAAATAAATGTTTTTAAACAGATGTTTGAATGTGTGTGTGTATGTATGTATGTATGTATGTATGTATGTGTGTGTGTGTATGTGTATATATATATATATACATATATATATATACACACCTGTGTGTGTATGTATGTACCGGTATATATATATATACAGTGGGGAGAACAAGTATTTGATACACTGACGATTTTGCAGGTTTTCCTACTTACAAAGCATGTAGAGGTCTGTAATTTTTATCATAGGTACTCTTCAACTGTGAGAGACGGAATCTAAAACAAAAATCCAGAAAATTGTATGATTTTTAAATAATTAATTTGCATTTTATTGCATGACATAAGTATTTGATCATCTACCAACCAGTAAGAATTCCGGCTCTCACAGAACTGTTATTTTTTCTTTAAGAAGCCCTCGTGTTCTCCACTCATTATCTGTATTAACTGTATTAACTGCACCGTTTGAACTCGTTACCTGTATAAAAGACACCTGTCCACACACTCAATCAAACAGACTCCGATCTCTCCACGATGGCCAAGACCAGAGAGCTGTGTAAGGACATCAGGGATAAAATTGTAAATCTGCATAAGGCTGGGATGGGCTACAGGACAATAGACAAGCAGCTTGATGAGAAGGCAACAACTGTTGTCGCAATTATTAGAAAATGGAAGAAGTTCAAAATGACGGTCATTCTTCCTCGGTCTGGGGCTCCATGCAAGGTCTCACCTCGTGGGGCATCAATGATCATGAGGAAGGTGAGGGATCAGTCCAGAACTACACGGCAGGACCTGGTCAATGACCTGAAGAGATCTGGGAACACAGTCTCAAAGAAAACCATTAGTAAGGCCTCGTACACACGACCGATTTTCTCGGCAAGAACCAGCAAGAAACTTGCTGGCAGAGAGGTCATGCCGAGTAAATCGGTCGTGTGTACGCTGCTATTGGGTTTCTCGTCGAGAAAACCGACAAGAAACCTCGACGAGAAAATAGAGAACCTGCTCTCTATTTTCTCGTCGAGATTCTCCTCGGCATGTTTCTCGACAAGAAAAGTGAGTGTGTGTACACTTACCTGTCCTCCCGGAAGCCCGCGCATGTTCGAAATGAATTCGACGCATGCGCGGTAGCTTCCTAGGCATACGTAGGGTATACCAAGATGGCGGCGATGCCATCGAATGTGACGAGCGCATGCTCGACGTAGTCGATGACGTCACCGCGTACGCTCCTTTCAAAGAACCGCGGGTTCTTTGAAACGAGCGTGTGTACACTCGGCCGGGACAAGTTTCTTGTCCAAGAATCTCGTCGAAAAAAACGACATGTTTTTTTCAACGAGAATCTCGGCCGTGTGTACGAGGCCTAACACATCCACATCATGGATTAAAATCCTGCAGCGCATGCAAGGTCCCCCTGCTCAAGCCAGTGCATACCCAGGCCCGTCTAAAGTTTGCCAATAACCATCTGGATGATCAAGAGGAAGAATGGGAGAAGGGCATGTGGTCTGATGAGACAAAAATAGAGCTTTTTGGTCTAAACTCCACTCGCCGTGTTTGGAGGAAGAGGAAGGATAAGTACAACCCCAAGAACACCATCCCAACCGTGAAGCATGGAGGTGGAAACATCATTCTTTGGGGATGCTTTTCTGCAAAGAGGACAGGATGACTGCACCCTAATGAGGGGAGGATTGGTGGGGCCATGTATCGCAAGATCTTGGCCAACAACCTCCTTCCCTCAGTAAGAGCATTGAAGATGGGTCGTGGCTGGGTCTTCCAGCATGACAACGACCCAAAACACACAGCCAGGGCAACTAAGGAGTGGCTCAGTAAGAAGCATCTCAAAATCCCGAAGTGGCCTAGCCAGTCTCCAGACCTGAACCCAATAGAAAATCTTTGGAGGGAGCTGAAGGTCCGTATTGCCCAGCGACATCCCCAAAACCTGAAGAATCTGGAAAAGCTCTGTATGGAGGAGTGGGCCAAAATCCCTGCTGCAGTGTGTGCAAACCTGGTCAAGGACTACAGGAAACGTATGATCTCTGCAATTTCAAACAAAGGTTTCTGTACCAAATATTAAGTTCTGCTTTTCTGATGTATCAAATACTTATGTCATGCAATAAAATGCAAATTAATTATTTATTTAAAAATCATACAATGTGATTTTCTGGATTTTTGTAGAGTACCTATGATAAAAATTACAGACCTCTACATGGTTTGTAAGTAGGAAAACCTGCAAAATCAGCAGTGTATCAAATACTTGTTCTCTCCACTGTATATACAGTTCATCTGAAAAGTATTCACAGCGCTTCACTTTTTCCACATTTTGTTATGTTACAGCCTTAATCCAAAATGGATTCATTCAAATTCATTATTTTCCTCAAAATTCTACAAACAATACCCCACAATGACAACGTGAAAGACGTTTGAAATCATTACAAATTTATTAAAAATAAAAAACAAAAAAACAAAATTACATGAACATAAGTATTCACGGCCTCTGCTCAATACTTTGTTGAAGCTCCTTTGGCATCAATTACAGCCTCAAGTCTTTTTCAGTATGATGCTACATGCTTGGCACACCTATTTTTGGGCAGTTTCTCCCATTTTTCTTTGCAGGACCTCTCAAGCTCCATCAGGATGGATGGGGAGCATCAGTTAACAGCCATTTTCAGATCTCTCCAGAGATATTCAATTGGGTTCAAGTCTGGGCTCTGGCTGGGCCACTCAATGACATTCACAGAGTTGTCCTGTAGTCACTCCTTTGTTATCTTGGCTGTGTAGTTAGGGTCATTGTCCTGTTGGAAGATGAACCTTTGCCCTAGTCTGAGGTCCAGAGCACTCTGGAGCAGGTTTTCATCAAGGATGTCTCTGTACATTGCTGCAATCATCTGTTCCTCAATCCTGACTAGTCTCCCAGTTCCTGGTGCTGAAAAACATCCCCACAACATGATGCTGCCACCACCATGCTTCACTGTAGGAATGGTATTGGCTTGATGATTAGCGGTGCCTGGTTTCCTTCAGACATGATGCTTGCCATTCAGGCCAAAGAGTTCAATCTTTGTTTCATCAGACCAGAGAATTTTGTTTCTCATGGTCTGAGAGTCCTTCAGGTGCCTTTTGGCAAACTCCAGGCGGGCTGTCATGTGCCTTTTACTGAGGAGTGGCTTCTGTCTGGCCATTCTGCCATACAGGCCTGATTGGTGGAGTGCTGCAGAGATGGTTGTTGTTCTGGAAGGTTCTTCTCTCTCCACAGGGAAATGCTGGAGTCTGCCAGAGTGACCATCGGGTTCACCTCCCTATGGCCCTTCTCCCCCGATCACTCAGTTTGGTCGGACGGCCCACTCTAGGAAGAGTCCTGGTGGTTCCAAACTTCTTCCATTTACGGATGATGGAGGCCCCTGTGCTCATTGGGACCTTCGATACTCCAGAAATTTTTCAGAACACTTCCCCAGATCTGTGCCTTGGTACAATCCTGTCTCGGAAGTCTACAGACAATTCCTTGGACTTCATGGCTTGGTTTGTGCTCTGACATGCACACACAGGTGTGTGCCTTTCCAAATCATGTCCAATCAACTGAATTTACCACAGGTGGACACCAATCAAGTCGTAGAAACATCTCAAGGATGATCAGTGGAAACAGGATGCACCTGAGCTAAATTTTGAGTGTCATGGCAAAGGCTGTGAATACTTATGTACATGCGTTTTTTTTTATTTTTATAAATTTGCAAAGATTATAAACAAACTTCTTTCACATTGTCATTATGGGGTATTGTTTGTAGAATTGTGAGGAAAATAATTAATTTAATTCATTTTGGAATAAGGCTGAAACATAACAAAATGTGGGAAAAGTGAAGTGCTGTGAATACTTTCTGGATGCAGTGTGTGTGTATGTGTGTATATATATATATATATATATATATATATATATATATATATATATAATATTCTCTGTTTTTCAAATAAACGTTAAAGTTGAACTTTCCATCTTGAACAGTTGTACAGTCTATTTTCCTGTACTGAAATTGTTAACTCTAATTTCAGTGCACACTGTAAGCTATTCACAATGTGCTGCAAATGAGGCAGGCTCTATCTGCAGCATGTCAGATAGAGCCTGCCTCATTTCCTGGCTGGAGGAGGTCCAGTATCATTTATTTTTCTCCTCACCCTTAAAAGGGTTGTAAAGGCAGAAGTTTTTTTTATTCTAATGCATTCTATGCATTAAGATAAAAAACCTCCTGTGTGCAGCAGCCACCCAGCACCCCCTAATACTTACCTGAGCCTCATCTCTCTCCAGCGATGTCCACAAGTTCCTTGGCCATCCAGGACACTCCTTCTGATTGTCTGAGACACAGCAGCGGCACCATTGGCTCCCGCTGCTGTCAATCAAAGTCAGTTAGCCAATCAAGAGAAAGGAGGTGGGGCCGAACCACAGCTCCGTGTTTGAATGGACACAGAGAGCTGTGACTCAGCTCGAGTGCCCCCATAGCAATCTGCTTGCTGTGGGGGCACTCAACAGGAGGGAGGAGCGCTGAAGAGGGACCCGAGAAGAGGTGGATCCAGGCTGCTCTGTGCAAATCCACTGCACAGGGCAGGTAATTATAACATGTTTGTTTTTTTTAAAGAAAAAAAAAAGAGACTTTACAATCACTTTAATGTCCCTGGCCCGCCCTTGAGGAGCTCGGGAGGAGTTCGCTGTACTAACTATGCAATGTTAGCACAGCGATCTCCCCACTGAGCTATTGTGTTCTGATACCGTACCCCCTGTTTTTTTAACCACTTGCCGACCGCCCCATAGCAGATCTACTGCAACACAGCGGCCGCGCTGCCCAGGATCATGTATATATACGTGATCCTGCACGTCTGGGTATCGGGAGTGAGTGTGCGCCGCTGGCGGTTCACTCCCTGTGTGATTTTACACAGCAGGAGCTAATCAGCGGGTCCTGCTGATTGTTCGCTACACTGACTGAATGGCAGTTTGCCTATGTAAACAAGGCAGATTGACGTTCTGTCAGTACAGAAGGCATGGATCCTGTGTTTCTGTTAAGCAGGAACACTGATCTATGTCTTCCACTAGTAAAAGCACCTCCCCCACTACAGTGAAACACCAGCTAGGCACACAGTTAACCCTTTGATCGCCCCCAATGTTATCCCCTTCCAAGCCAGTATCATTAGTACAGTGACAGTGAAAATTTCTAGTACAGATCGCTGTAATAATGTCACTGGTCCCCAAAAAAGTGTCAAAA
This sequence comes from Rana muscosa, assembly GCA_029206835.1. NCBI lineage: Eukaryota > Metazoa > Chordata > Amphibia > Anura > Ranidae > Rana > Rana muscosa. The sequence continues at coordinate 160,541,477 of CM055121.1, read as the reverse complement.
GTGTCAGTTGGGTGTCTGATTTGTTTACCCACAATATCACAGTCCCACTAAAAGTCGCTGATCACCGCCATTACTAGTAAGAATAAATTAAAAATATCCCATAGTTTGTAGACGCAATAACTTTTGCACAAACCAATCAAGATACGTTTTTGTTTTTTTTATCAAAAATATGTAGCAGAATACATATTGGCCTAAATTGATAAAGAAAGTTTTTTTTTTTTTTTTAATTGGATAAGTTTTAGAGCAAAAAGTAAGAAATTAGGTGATCAAATACCGCCAAAAAACAGATCTATTTGTGGGAAAAAAGGACATCTATTTTATTTGGGTAGTGTCGCACGTCTGCGCAATTGTCAGTTAAAGTAACGCAGTGCCGTATCGCAAAAAATGGCCTGGTCAGGAGGGGTGGCTAAATCTTCCGGAGGTGAAGTGGTTAAAGGCCCATTTAGTGCTTTGTAAAAATATGTAAATAGTTTAATGTGCATAGTAGGGCACAGGTATGTTTTTATTTTATTTTTTGGGGCACAGGTATGTTTAAGTATAATGTGCAAAATAATACATGTCACTTTCTTGTAGAGAGGACCATGATCATATTGCATTGTTTAGCAGGGAGTATGCTCTCACTGCCCATCGCTGTGTCAATCATGCTGCATTGTAATGAATGTACACTAGTTGAACTGCACCCTTTCTATAGATCCAAATGCATCTATTAAACTGGTCTGTTCTTCAGTACAATCCATGAAAATTTGTACTCTTTTTTTGAAAAGGATATTTCTTTTTATTTTGGAAATTACCAAATGCTATTCATCTAGGCTAAGCACACTCTACTTTTGTGGGATGTTTTGTTCAGATTCTTCTTTAGATTTTCTAGTTTGGAGTTGCTAGGCAACACTGTTTGCTTCCAACATCAGATAAATAATAGGGTCACCGAGAGCAAACCTGTATCATAAAAATTTTGTTATACCAATGTGGTCCTTCTCTGCCTTTTAATGATTTTTTTATTTTTTGTGTATTTTTCAGGTAATGTGATTGTATATGGGAATACACTTGATGCATACACAACAGTTGGTACTCTTTTGTCAATAGGAATTAGTGGCGTTCGCATCCATTTGGTACAGCCTTCACTAACATCGAATATCACTTGCTTTAACAACTACACGATAGAAGAAACTGTGCAGAAAGCCTTGATGACAGCTGGTGTTACTACCTACTACAACTGCAAGCTGGCACAGTGGAATGACGGGGCCGATCCTGAGCCTATACATTGTGCTTCATTTACTACTGACACAAAGCCACTGAGACTACAGTGTTCTGTAAGTACAAAGTTAACATTTATATATATATATATATATATATATATATATATATATATATATTGTTCTACATCTTGAAGTTGGATGAATTTAAATAATTCCGGCGGAGGCTCTTTACCACGTGATCAGCCGTGTCCAATCACGGCTGATCACAATGTAAAAAGGAAGAGCCGCTGATCGGCTTTTCCTCACTCACGTCTGACAGAGGCGAGTAGAGGAGAGCCGATCGGCTGCTCTCCTGACAGGGGAGGTATGTGCTGATAGTTTATCAGTGCAGCCCCCCCTCGGATCACCGCACAAGACCACCAGCATGCCGCCCAGGACCACCAGGGATGGGCATCCACACTGGACCACCAGGTATGCCCCCTAGACCACCAGGGAATGCCAATATGTGCCAAGGCAGCTGCCAATCAATGCCCAGGCAGCTGTCAACCAGTGTCAAAATCCCTGCCAGTGCCCACCCAAAATCCCTACCAGTGCCAGTGCCGCCAGGGATACCCATCAGTGCCGCATGTCAGTGCCCATCAGTGCCATGTATCAATGCCCAGCAGTGCCGCCTATCAGTGCCCAGCAGTGCCGCCTATCAATGCCCCCCATAAGTACCCACCATTGCAGCCTTTCAGTGTCGCCTATCATTGCCAATCAGTGCCCACCAGTGCCACCCATGAGTGCTCATCAGTGCCGCCTATCAATGCCCATCAATGCTGCATATCAGTGCCACCCATCAGTGCCGCCTACCAGTGCCCATCAGTGCCGCATATCAGTGCCCATCATCAGTGCCCGTCAGTGCCACCTCATTGGCGCCGCCTCATTGGTGCTGCCTTATCAGTGCCCGTCAGTACCGCCTTATCAGTGCCCATCAGTGAAGGAGAAAACTTACTTATTTACAAATGTTTATAACAGAAAAAAAAGAAACTTTTATTTTTTTTCAAAATGTTCAGTCTTTTTTTATTTGTATAGCAAAAAATAAAAACCCCAGAGGCAATAAAATACCACCAAAAGAAAGCTCTATTTGTGGAAACAAAATGATAAAAATTCTGTTTGGGTGCAGTGTATCATGACCGCGCAATTGTCATTTAAACAGCGACAGTGCAGAAAGTTGAAAATTGGCTTGGGCAGGAAGGGGCATAAGTGCCTGGTATTGAAGTGGTTAAGGATGGAAACACAACCTATATACTTAGTGAGGGTAAAAACGAAATTAACTTGGAGCATGGGGTGGACTGAGAGTGTTTAACTGGGAACTGTATTAACCCACAAAACAGAGAGGGCCACAAATGAACATGCCAACATTAAATTATAAATTGGGTGTCTTCAGAGCAGATATCTGCTCACCTTTGGTCCTGCCTCCTTAGGGGGCACATCTGAGTTTTGGATCAGAGGAGGTATTGAATGAGCTGGTGAGAAGGAGAGTGCTGAGATGCTGCTCATCTATGCACATGCAGGCACTGGGGGTCCTCTGTAGGAAAAAGGAAAAGAGAGGCTAGTCATTTTAGGATGGAGGTCGAGGAAGGGGGTGTATTACCTTTTTGCACCAACTTTCAAAGCATATTTTCTCCCACTAACTTGAAAAAAGTTGTCCCTGGAATTTATTTTAAAACATGGGCAATTATGCTGTCAGATATATCCATAAATTAACTATGGAGAGACTTCAGTTGGTAGAATTATATAAATTTTTCCTGCAAAATCTGGCTCTGGATTGTATGTTCTCAAAACACCAGGTTAAGATTTTAAATAACAGAAAGGCCCCTTTCACACTGGGGCGGTGGGTGCGGTGGCGGTATAGCGCCGCTATTTTTAGCTGCGCTATACCGTCGGAATTGCGGAGTTATTCGACCGCTATCGATGCGGTTTTAACCCCCGCTAGCGGCCGAAAAAGGGTTAATACCGCCGGCAATGCGCCTCTGTAGAGACGCATTGCCGGCGGTATTACCGCGGTTTCCCATTCCTTTCAATGGGAAGGAGCGGTGTAGGAGCGGGAAACACACCGCTCCTCTCACCGCTCCAAAGATGCAGCTACAACTAGAATGTAAAGAAATGAAAGTAAAATTCTGGGCAAGTAGGTTGTGTTCTTTTGTTTATGTACAGTATATGTTACATGTTTAAGTGGACTTGTATATAAAACTTTAAAATTAGTGCTGCAACTTATTGATCTAATATTTTAATATCTTTTTCCTGTAGGTGGTATTTAGCTTTTTCCAGAAGGGAGTAGATCATCAGGCCTTCATAGCAATAAATGATGCATGTCTAGTATATGACAGGAGACTGGTCGTTGACACCACATTTCACACAAACGACATATCTATAAGAGCAGCAGGACCATTGACCAAGTACTCTAATAGGTATTATGCAAAGGAATGGTCTCATAGTTACTTCAGCTCAAAGGAAATTGGCTGTCAGCTAGCTGCTTGTATGCTGCCTCTCTTTGACCCAACACTGGAACCAATGAGCGAGCCTACACAAGAACAAGACAAGCTCATCACAATTTACAAAGGTCCTGTCATTCAAGGTATGAACTAAGGAGTGAATGTCAACACTGTGGGGTTGATTTACTAAAACTGGAGAGTACACAACCTGGTGCAGTTGTGCATGGTAGCCAATCATCTAACTTCAGCTTGTTCAGTTGGTTTTTCTGCAGAGCTGCACCAGACTTTGCACTCTCCAGTTTTAATAAATCCACCCCTGTGTTCCTAGCCCGATTTACTTTTGTTCGCTTCAGACAGAATCTAATCAAGGTCAAGGAAAAAAAATGTTTAGGAACATCAATGATTGAGAAAAGTCTTTACATAGGTCATTGTGATTTTTTTTGCCTAGCTCTACATTGTACCTACTTCACCTTCTATCTTTTGCCCTGGTTCACACTGGTGCGATTTGACATGTCAAATCGCATGTCAAATCGGCGATATTTGCCGCAAATTGCAGGCAATGGCACCGTCCTATTCGGTGCGACGCTGCATCTGCGGCGCTGCACCGATTTCAAAAAGTAGTTTCTGTACTACTTTTTGCGATTTCAGCCGCGATTTACATTGACATCTGTGTCAGATGTCTCTGTAATCGCGGCTGAAATCGGGACTGACAGGCAGGAGTGAAATCGTGTGAGTTCAGCTGAACTCGCACGGCTTCACTCCCGCAGCCCCAGTGTGAACCTGGGCTTAATGAGATTTAAAAATGTATTTGAATGAATGTTGTCATTGTCATATGATCTTGTTGAAGCTAGAACCAGCCAACAAAACAAACAGTAACAATAAAAGGTTCTGTGTAAAAGAGGTGATCCTAACAGAAGATTGTAGATATGGGTGCCAAATATTATGTGGCTACAGGCTCCATGCATAGAAGTTACACCCTGTTCTAAATTATTATGCCAATGATATTTTTCTCATTTACCTAAATAATTGATGTAACAACAGTCAGCATAATTCTCATGTTATCAACTATTAAGAGTACAATTCAAATTTTATTGAACAAACCTCGTAATGATAACAGTTTTTTTTTTTCAAAATAAAAAACTTACAATGCACTGTTCCATATAAATGTCATTTGTTGTGTTTGCAGCATATTTACTAAAATCAAAAGCTATTTCAATCAAACTTTGAACAACATTTTAACTTTTTAAACATTTTCACAGGTCACGTTACATTTTAACATAGGACCCCTTAAAGCGGAAGTAAACCCATCCATAAAACAGTTACCTTTCCGGCATGTGCCGGAAATGTAACACTCCCATTGGTTGTGCTCTCAACCAAACTGTCAAACCATCCAATGGCCGGTGTCCTAACTGATCACATGTGCAGCATCATGCCAGTTGTAGATTAAACAGAGGCCAAGATGGCAGCTTCCTTGGCTGAAAACGATAGGAGAGTTTACTACCACTTTAATTGGTAGCAGCTTCACAAGTCTTGCATCCATTGAACTTGTGAGTTTTTGGACAGTTTTTGCAAGATGTCAGAATAGCCTCCCAGAGCTGCTGTTTGGTTGTATACAGCCTCCCACCCTCATAGATCTTTTGCTTGAGGATGCTCCAAAGGTTCTCAATAGGATTGAGGTCAGGGGAGGATGGAGGCCACACCATGACTTTCTCTCCTTTTATCTCCATAGCAGCCATTGATGCAGAGGTATTCTTTGCAGCATGAGATGGTGCATTGTCATGCATGAAGATGATTTTATTACGGAAAGCATAGTTCTTCCTTCTGTACCAGCGAAGGAAGTGGTCAGTCAGGAACTCCACATACTTTGCAGAGGTCATATTTACACCTTCAGGGACCCTAAAGGGGCCGACCAGCTCTCTGCCCATGATTCCGGCCCAAAACATGACTCCACCACCGCCTTGCTGACGTCGCAGCCTTGTTGGATCAGGGTGGCCGTCCACCAACCATCCACTACTCCATCCATCTGGACCATCCAGGGTTGTACGGCACTCATCAGTGAACAGGACTGTTTGAAAATTAGTCTTCATGTATTTTTCTGCCCAATGCAGCCGTTTCTGCTTGTGAGCATTGGTTAGTGGTGGTCGAATGGAAGGTTTATGCACAGTTACAAGACTCTGGAGGACTCTACACCTTGATGTCCGTGGGACTCCAGAGGCACCAGCAGCTTTAAATATCTGTTTGCTGCTATGTAATGGTGTTTTAGCAGCTGCTCTCTTGATCCGATGCATGGATATGGCAGAAATCTTCCTCAATGTGCCTTTATCTGCATGAAACCCATCTGTGCTCTGAATCAGCCACAAATCTCTTAATAGTGCGACGATCATGCTTAAGTTTTCGTGAAATATGTAATGTTTTCATACCTCGTCCAAGGCATTGAACTATTTCACTTTTTTCGGCAGCAGAGAGATCCTTTTTCTTCCCCATATTGCTTGAAAATGGTGCTCTGCTTGATAATGTGGAACACCCTCCTTTAGCCCAGGTTCACACTGGGGCTGCGGGAGTGAAGCCTGCAAGTTCAGTTGAACTCGCGCGATTTCACTCCCGCTGGCAGTCCCGATTTCAGCCACGATTTCAAAGACATCTGAAACAGATGTCAATGTAAATCGTGGCTGAAATCTCAAAAAGTAGTACAGAAAATAGGATTTTTTACTCACCGTAAAATCCTTTTCTCTGAGTCCATGGACCGACACAGCTTCTCTATTGACAAAGTGGGTATTATCCGTTAATTAGGAGTGACTAGGCAGAAAAACTGTTGTAAAAAGTGTTGCATCACACCTTCTACAGTACCGCCCAGGGGGCGGACCCTCTGGGTATACCCTCTCAGTCTGCATCTTCGCAGATCAGTTCGTCAAAAAGCAGTACAAACTTAAAAGGAGGGGTGGGTGCTGTGTCGGTCCATGGACTCAGAGAAAAGGATTTTACGGTGAGTAAAAAATCCTATTTACTCTTTCGTCCATGGACCGACACAGCTTCTCTATTGACAAAGTGGGACGTCCCAAAGCAGTGTCAGAGAAAAAAAAAAAACGAGGGGTGGTAACAGCATAAAAACAAACTTCACCCCAAAACACAAAAACAGCACTCCTCCAACAGAGGAGTTGCAACTCTAAACAGCCGCTTGCAAAACCTTGCGGCCAAAAGAGGCATCCGAAGATGCACCTACATCAACCTTGTATAATTTTGTGAAAGTGTGAGCGGACGACCAAGTCGCCGCTTTACATAATTGGGAAACAGACGCTTGATGTCGGAAAGCCCAAGAGGCACCTATTGCCGTGGTCGAATGCGCCGTGACAGGAAAGGGGGGCGCCTGACCCTTTAAGGCATAAGCCTGGATTACTATCTGTCGGATCCACCTAGAGATGGTGGCCGATGAGACTGCTTGGCTCTTCTTGGGACCAGCCACCGAAACAAACAGTGAGTCTGACTTCCGGAACAGGGAAGTAGCAGATATGTATACTCTCAAAGCTCGGACAACGTCCAAGGAATGCAACGCCGACTCCTTAGGATTCGATGGCTGAGGACACAAGGATGGAAGTACAATGTCTTCGTTGAGATGAAAAGCCTTAACGACTTTCGGAAGAAAGGAAGGCTGCGGCCGCAGCCCACCTTATCCTTGTGGAAAATCAAATAGGGAGCCTTGCAGGACAAGGCTGCCAGCTCAGAGACTCGTCTAACTGACGTAACAGCCACCAAAAAGACCACTTTCTGAGAAAGTGTCAACAGGGGAATATCTCTAATATTCTCAAACGGTGCCTTCTGAAGCACCGAGAGGACCAGGTTCAAGTCCCACGGAGGTAACGGGGGACGGACCGGAGGGGCCACATGTCGGACCCCCTGCACAAATGTACTCACGAGAGAGTGAGTCGCCAGGGGTCGCTGAAAAAAAAAAAAAGACAGCCAGGGCAGATATCTGTCCCTTAATCGTACTTAGGGCAAGCCTTTGGTCCACCCCATGCTGTAAAAACAGCAGGATTCTGGAAACCAAATAGGTACGCGGATGCCATTTCATTTCCTCACACATGGAGATGTAGGTCCTCCAAGTGCGGTGATAGACCTTCCTAGAGGACGGTTTTCGAGCACTTCTCATAGTAGAGATTACTGAGTCTGACAGGCCCCGGTCTCTTAGTACCTGGTTCTCAACAGCCATGCCGTTAAAGCCAATGACTGTAAAGCAGGATGGAATATGGGACCTTGCGATAGCAGGTCCTTCCGTAGTGGTAGGCGCCAGGGGACGTCTGCTACCAGACGTACTAGATCGGCGTACCAAGGACGCTGAGGCCAATCTGGAGCGATTAGGATCATTGGAATTCCCTCTGCCTCCACTCTGCGGAGCAGAAGAGGAAGAAGCCTTAAGGGAGGGAAGGCATAGATTAGCCGATACTGACCCCACGATGCTACCAACGCGTCCGTTGCGTCTGCCCATGGGTCTCTTGTCCGGGCCACAAATCTCAATACCTTCCGATTGAGTCGGGAAGCCTGAAGATCTACGTCTGGTGTGCCCCATCTTTGGCAGAGGAGTTGGAACACCTCCGGGTGTAAGGACCATTCTCCCTGGTCCAGCATCTGGCGGCTCAGGTAGTCCGCCTGCCAGTTTTCCACACCCGGAATGTACACGGCCGACAGTGCCGGTACGCTCCTCTCTGCCCACTTCAGGATGCGAGCGATCTCCGATGCTGCAGCTGAGCTTCTTGTTCCTCCTTGATGATTGACATATGCCACTGCTGTGGCGTTGTCTGACTGGATGCCCTTGCAGTCTCTGAGACCATTTGAAGAGGCACAGCTTGATCGCCCGGATCTCCAGGACATTGATCGGCAAGAGGGCTTCCTCTGGGGTCCAGCGACCCTGCGCCGACTGGACACCCCAGACTCCCCCCAACCTGTAAGGCTGGCATCCGTTGTGATCACTATCCAGTAAACCGGAAGAAATGACTTCCCGGCCATTAGAGCCGGTGCTGTCAGCCACCATACCAGGGATCTCCTGACTAGGTGGCTCACTCGGATTTGATAATCCAGAGATGAAGGGCATCTGTTCCATCTGGACAGAACTTCCTTCTGTAACACTCGAGTGTGGTATTGAGCATATGGGACCGCCTCGAAGGAGGCTACCATGAGGCCCAACACTCGCATGCAAAAACGGAGTGACGACCAATTCCTGGAAGTCAGCTGCCGTACTGCAGCCCGGAGGGTCTGCAACTTCTCCACAGGGAGGAATACCTTTGCCTCTGAGGAATCCAGAATCAACCCCAGGTACACTAGGCGTTGAGTGGGCACCAATACTGACTTTTGCGTGTTTAGTATCCAACCACAGTCTCGAAGAGTCTGACAGGTAATGGACACGCTTACCTCTAATTCTGAGCTTGAAGGGGCCTTCAGCAGAAGGTCGTCCAAGTAACCTGTGATAGCGATACCCCGCTATCTTAGAAGTGCCAGAATCGGAGCGAGCACCTTGGTGAACGTCCTGGGTGCTGAGGCAAGGCCAAACGGGAGGGCCACAAACTGGTAGTGGTTCTTCCCGATAGCAAATCGCAGAAACCTCTGGTGTCTGGAGTATATGGGGACATGCAGGTATGCGTCCTTGATGTCCAAGAAGGCCAGAAAGTCCCCCGGATGGAGAGCTGTGACTACAGATCGAACCGACTCCATCCAAAATCTTTGTACCTTCACAAAGCAATTGAGGGCTCTGAGATCCAAGATTGGACGAACCCCCTCCTTCTTCGGCACAATGAACAGATTTGAGTAAAAACCCTGACCCCGTTCCTGTTCTGGAACTGGAATAACTACCCGCGTTCCAGTAGACCCTGGACCGCCCCATACAGGGCCTCCGACGGGTCGGTAGTAGCTGGAGATTGGAGGTGATGAATCTGTCTGGTGGACAAGAGAGAAATTCTATCTTGTAGCCTGAGGAGATTACTTCGCAAACCCACCTGTCGGAGACTAGAGCAGTCCACTGAGTCGCGAATTTGCGAAGACGTCCCCCCACCCGAGAGCTGGGTGGGGGCGGACCTTCATGTGGACGCAGATTTGTACGCAGGCTTGTTGGGTCTGCGGGACCAAGGACGCTTCTGTCCTTGGGCAGGCGCTTTATCGGCCTGGGGTCTTTTCCCTGTCGCCTTAAGGGGGCGAAAAAAACGCTTACGTGCAGTAAAGGAGGGCCCTTGCCCTTGGCGTGGTCCCTTACCCTTGCTAGTTTGGGGAAGCAAAGTGCTCTTACCTCCTGTGGCATCCTTGATGATGTCATCCAGAGAAGCCCCAAAAAGTCTGTCGCCCTTAAAAGGCAGATCCAACAGGGCTTTCTTGGAAGTCTGGTCCGCAGACCAGCCCTTTAGCCAGATCAGGCGGCGTATTGCTACTGCATAAACCGAAGCTCTTGACAGCAGGGGAATAGTATCCATGTCTGACTCGCAGACAAACTTAAGGCCCTGGACCAACTGGTCGGCCAAAGTTATCTCATTAGGAGGAGCATCTCGCTCCTTTAACCCCTGGAGTAGCAATTTTGCCCATTCAGTAAGTGTCTGAGACACTAGGGCCCCCGCCAATGCCGGGCGTACTGCCGAGCCTACCACTGAGTATAGGTAGCGAGCGAGTGCTTCAGCCTTCTTATCCACAGGGTCCTTGAAAACAGGAGCCCCTTCTACTGGAATAGTGGTGGCTCTATTAAGTCTGGACACCGAAGGGTCCACTATAGGGGGAGAGGTCCATATCTTCAGAAAACTCTCCTCAAAGGGGTACCGTACTGCAAACCTCTTTGGGGCTGTAAAGACCCTCAGTGGGTTCTCCCATTCCTTGTATAAGAGTTTGTCAAAATAAGACACACAAGGGAACACCTTAGCAGTGCGGGCAGGTTTACGAAACCCAAAGGGGACTGGAGTATCTGCTACTTCTGCAGTCTTTTCCAACTTTAGCGTATCCCGCACTGCAGTAATAAGGTCAGATACCAAAGCCGTCTCGCGTACTGACCTGGACTTGGAGTCATCCTCACTGTCCGATCGGTCACGGTCTGCAGTCTCTGATGCATCAGAATCTGGGCCATGAGCCGTAGCTGGACCTGGTTCTGCATCAGAAATATCCCCAGAAGATTGCAGGGGACGGGGGCGTTTATTACCCCCTGTATTCCCGTGTGCTGCTTCCACCCTGGCAGCAAACGCCTCTAGGATTGCCGACATAGCGTCCATAGACACCTCAGGGACACCAGCTGCTAAATCTGGTGTTTCAGGGGAGAAGACATCTGGCTCAGATGCCATGCTGACCACACGCTGACACCCACAGGGCTCCAGGCAAGATATCAATAGGCCACCCTCCTGTGCTGCAGAGAGGCTGGGTCACCAAGAGAACTCACCACCCTGGATAGGTACTGCTATGCTGCGCCTGTGATGCTGTCCCACTGCTGCTGTGTCAGTCTGCTTCTTTTATCAGCACTTCCTGTGTGAATTTTCGCGCCAGTGTAATGCACCCTAGAGGCCGGAGGCTCTCAAAAAATGGTTGCCAAAAACGTCTGTATGGAAGATAATGTGGGCGCTAAGAAAATGGCCGCCGACGGAAGATAGAGGTCAAGCAGCCATAGCCCACAAAAAGATGGCCGCCGAACGGCAATATCTGCATACAGGGTGGACAAACATGGCCGCCGATCAGCTGATAGGGGCCAGTGGGTGTGGCCGAACCACAGGAAGATGGCCGCCGGGCAGTCACAAGAGGCCAAACTTGGCATGGACCACCTCAAAATGGCCGCCGACAGCATGGAGGAGGAAGGACACAAACACAGGTGAGAAAAAATGACATTTCTTTTAAATGTTAGTTACAGTCAGCCCCGCTCCAGTGGGACCCCCTAGGTGACCCCCAGCACCCAGCAACCTTTAGCTAGAAGCCCAGGGAGGAGGGAAAGGCAGGGAGAGAGGGAAGAAAGGGGCCACAACCACTTACTCGATCTCTCCAGGAATGTCCAGCTAAATCACCCAGCCGAGGCAGGGGAGTTTTACTTACCTATCCTGCATGTATTCTGCTGGAAGACATTCCAAACAGATCATCGTCCGCGCACGGAAGGTGACTGTTGGCCAGGCATGCTGTGATTGGACCCAGAAGGGACGATCATATGTATGCCCTGGAGCATGACGCTCACCGGACAGGCTGCTGCGACTCGGCCGTAAGGTCAGCCGAAGCTGAGCGGTCCGATGCAAGCCTTGGAGCGTAAGCTCACCGGCCAGGCTGCTGCGACTCGGCCGTAAGGTCAGCCGAAGCTGAGCGGTCCGATGCAGGCCCTGGAGCAAAAGCTCACCGGCCACCCGTGGAGCGACGGGCATGTCGTGGAAAACCCAGCGCGTAGCTAGGGTCGGCACACGCTCGATGGCCGAAACTGGGGAGACTACAAGGATCGAGGATCCAGCCTGTCACCCAGTCGGCAGTTGATCGAAGATCGCAGGAAACAACAAATGTAGCAAAAAAAAAAATATATATATATATCTTTTTTCCCTGGACCAATGGGCCCGAAGGGAGCCATGTCCTACTCCTTGCTAGACAGAAAAAAACTGATCTGCGAAGATGCAGACTGAGAGGGTATACCCAGAGGGTCCGCCCCCTGGGCGGTACTGTAGAAGGTGTGATGCAACACTTTTTACAAGTTTTTCTGCCTAGTCACTCCTAATTAACGGATAATACCCACTTTGTCAATAGAGAAGCTGTGTCGGTCCATGGACGAAAGAGTAACTACTTTTTGTAATCGGTGCAGCACCGCAGATGCGGCGTCGCACCGATTAGGACGGTGCCATTGCCCGCAATTTGCGGCAAATTTCGCAGATTTGACATGCGATTTGACATGTCAAATCGCATGTCAAATCGCACCAGTGTGAACCAGGGCTTAGTAGTTTTTCCTTTAATTGGGCTCACCTGGCAATCTAATTATCACAGGTGTCCGAGATTGTTTTCAGTGATCAAAAGAGCCCTGAGACACAATGCCATCCATGAGTTAAACTGAAAAACAAAATATTTAATCTTTGTGACACTGAAATAGAATTTGCATAATAATTTGGAACAGGGTGTAGATGCTGTTCATAAACCTAGACCTCAAACTAGCCTTCTTAACCCAAGCCCAATCCTTAAAACCCCTTTCACACCGGCTTGTCCATTTGATGGACTTGCTTGCTCAGCGGGGGATCGATTCGCTGATCCCCACTGAGCAGGCAGATGACAGCTCCGTCTCCGCTCACTGTGCAGAGATGGGCCTGTCGGAGCCCCGCTCTCCTCTATGGGAAGATCAGAAGAAAATGGACCGCCTGTCCGTTTTCATCCAATCCCATCCGCCAGACGGATGGAAAATAGGGTCACCCTCTGTCTGGATTTGGCGGAACAGGATTGGATCTTATAGCGGCAAATGTCACCGCTGACATACGCTGCCCCATAGGGATGAATGGAGTGTCCTAAGAGGTCCGCCTGAAAAACTGAAAACCCATTTGAAAGAGCCCAAAATGTATTCCTAAACCTTGCTGCTAAAAACCAGATGCCCTTTCACACAGGCTTTCCGATCAGGTCCGTCTGTCAGTTTTTCAGGCAGACCCGGTCGGACCCTCTATTCAACCCTATGGAGCGGCAGATGTCAGCGGTGACATGTTCGCTGACACCTGCTGCTATGCGATCCGATCATCTCCGCCAAATCTAGACGGATGGTGGTCCTATTTTCCATCCGTCTGGCAGATCGGATAAAATGAAAATGGACAGGCGGTCTGTTTTCATTCGATCTCCCTATAGAGGAGAGCAGGACTTTGACAGGTCCATCTATGCACAGTGAGCGAACACAGACCAGTCGTCTGTCTGCTCAGCGGGGATCAGCAAAGCTGTACTTTCTTCCCTTATTGAAATTAGTGAGGCTGCTGTTGCTGACAGCAGTGCTGGTGTCATTTCTAAACCCACTCCGTTTGCTTTGCCATTCACTAAGACCCCCCCCACTGAATGTGCCACCCCCAGCATATCTCAAAGGATACTCGGGATTAACCCCAGCATATTCTTGTAGAAGCTTTATGGTATAGGACTGTTTTGCAGTCAGGTTTGGGAAAACCTCACTATATGATTGTTGTGTGTTCCCATTCACACAGCAAGCCTGAAAAAAAAATGTATTACCTTTTGGATTTTTATTAGATGATTCCCAAGGCTAAGCCCGTGGGTAGGGTGAAATGCATCAGGGGCATGACCTGGATGGAGTCTAGGCTGAGGCTGCTTTTACTTTTTACATGAGGGTTTTGTGTGATGCGCCGCTCCTGGGACCTCTTTTCCTTCTTCACTATTAGAAGACGGTGTCATGGCTGACTGCAAAATCAGTGTCGGTCTGTCCCAAGAGAAAGGCTTATGCAGCGTACACACGACCGTTATTCATGTCATGGAAAAAAAATACGTTTTTCTCGACGTGATTTTTCGTGTTTCCTCTCAAGCCTGCCTTTCATACACACTATCGTGAAAAAAAATGCTCGAGCAAAGCGCGGTGACGTACAACACGTACGACGGCACAATAAAGGGGAAGTTCCATTCGAATGGCGCCACCCTTTGGGATGCTTTTGCTGATCCTCGTGTTAGTAAAGTTTGGTGAGAGAAGATTCCCGCTTTTCAGTCTTCGTGCTTTTCATTCTGTTACAGCGTGACGAATGTGCCATCTCCATTACGAACGCTAGTTTTACCAGAATGAGCGCTCCCGTCTCATACTTGATTCTGAGCATGCGCATTTTTTTTCACGTTGTAAAAGCATACACACGACCGTTTTTCACGACGTTAAAAAGAACGACGTGAAAAACGACGACGAGAAAAAATAGAGCAGGTTCTAAATTTTTTTCGGGCATTTTCTCGTCGAGAAAAATGCTCTGGAGCATACACACCACTGTTTTTCACGACCATTTTTAAAAATTGAATTTTTCTCGTCATGAAAAACGATCGTGTGTATGCGGCATAAGAACTGGCTGAGCTTTCTCTCAATAACATACCATAGAGAAGACCATATTCTAAACATTTAAAGCTGCAACAAATAACCTGTAGCTAAATATCTTGCTGAATTGTCCCTTACACCAGCAGCTGACCGGAAATCTAAACTAACCTATGTCTGCATTTAAGCCATGGTTAACTTTAAGATTACCTTTCTAACATCCATGACCTAAACTTCCCCAGGTTCAGTAAAATCACTCTAGCTAACTAGAAAAACATACTTATCATGGCAATAAATACAATTGAATAGTTTTCTAAATAGTTACTCTACAAAATGTTCCTAGGAAGGATAGTACATTACATAGATAGCATTCCTCATTTCAAAGATGATTATATTCTCTATTTTTAATGCCATGCCATTCATCATATAGTTTATGTTTATCGATCCTAATGCAATAAGAACCACATTCAGGTAGAATTCCCTGAGGAACATTTTGTGCTATGTTAGACTCAATACTTCTACATGTTCATAAATACATACACGGAATTATTTTTGGGGTCACAAGTAAAAGTAAAAACCTATACTGTTTATGTCATTTAAAGTGGAAGTAAACCCATTGATTTAACAGTTTAAAAAAAACGTTAAATTCCCGGCATGCCGGAAATGCTAACTGCCACATTGGTTGTGCTCTCAACCAAACTGTCAAACCATCCAATGGCTGGTGTCATAACTGGTCACATGTGCAGCATTATGGCAGTTGAAGATTAAACAAAGGTCAAGATGGCAGCTTCCTTGGCTGAAAACGATAGTAGGGTTTACTTCCACTTTAATATATTGTATAGAATCTGAATTTATTAGGCTTATCTGCTCTGTGTTGCCTTCCCCTTTTTTTGAGTTTGTGTTTTTTTTTTCTCCTTCCCCTTCCTCTCTCCCTATATGCACTATTTTTGTTTTTTTTTGTAAATTCTTCTTATTGAATTTAAAAGTTAAGGTATACAAAACAAAGCCTATTGAGCATACCCAGGCTTGTAGAGTAACTCCACTTTTGTTGAGAAAAAAACAAACTACTGGTATGTACATGGGATTTTAACAATCTTTATAGCAGATTCCTACCTTTTGTTATTCTGAAGAAATCCCTGTGTGTTTCTCTGTGTCTATGTGGTAAGTGAATCTAATGGGAGTGGTTTCATAATTATCAACCAGCTGCTGCACCTGCAGGCCTCTAATGAGGAAAATTGAAGAGTCAGCATCCCTTTAGACATGATTTCCTATTGGGGGTATCACACAAAAAATGAAAGTTTTGTTGCAGAGGTTGCCTGAATTCTGACTTGTATCTTAGTGTAGACTTCTGGGAAAATCAGTGAGCCAATCACACAAGCAGGAAATGCATATCTGGGGGAGCGTTCTGTACACATTCTGTGTACAGAACACCTCCAGGTAGCCAAATTGCATTGCATTTTACAGAACATTACAGAGCTGCAGATTGAAAAGAAAAAGTCGTTTTTAATAACATTCAAATACAATATGACTTGCGTCGCAATTGTATATGCTTTATTATTATTTTTTTTTATTTGCTATTTTTTCCACTAAAGTGGAGATACCCTTTGAGAACACAGAAAAAAAAAGCACACAAAACATAAAAGGTTGGCAACCAAAGTCAAAGTGATCCCCATATGAACTCTTGTGGGTTGTTTTTGCAGGATGGTATCTCTGCAATGTGTTTGCAATATCAAATAGGTGTTTACTGAGTAATAATGGTTATAGTTTTTTATAATGTAAAGTGATTGGCATCACAGATGAATAGGCATAAGCTACTCCACAAGCTATCCTGCCTTAAAGTGATTGTAAAGGTTTGTTTTTTACTTTTAAAAGATAACAAACATGTTATACTTACCTCCTCTGTGCAAGGATTTTTCACAGAGTGGCCCCGATCCTCTTTCTCTGGGGTCTCCTGGCGGCGCTCCTGGCTTCTCCTTCACATCAAGTGCCCCCACGGAGAGCCACATTCCATGGGAGAACTCATGCAGGCGCACTTCCGAGTCCTGCTTCTGCGTCCATTGACACAGACAGCAGGACTTGGCCCCGCCCTCTGGCTCCCGTGTCACTGGATTTGATTGACAGCAGCGTGAGCCAATGGCTCCTGCTGCTATCAATCTGTCCAATGAGGACCCAAGACAGTGGCTGGAGCTGCTGGGCTCTTTCTCGTCGCTGGAAAGATCCGGTTCAGGTAAGTAAAAGGGGGGCTCTAGGGGGGCAGCTGCACTACAGAAGGTTTTTCATCTTAATGCATAGAATGCATTAAAATGAAAAACCACAAGACTTTACAACTCCTTTAAAGGCAACACAGCAGTGGTGTTAATTTGGTTGACGAAAATATTTTCATCATAATTTTCATCAGCTGCATGTTTTCAGTGACGAAAATAAAATTCTAATTAAGTCAATGGACGAAAACTATGACGAATATCAATTTTGAGGGACGTTTACCTACCCAAGCTTTACTGACAAGCTGTATTGGCCTAGAGGCGCAGGCTCCCTCTGTCTGTCTGGCTGCTGCCTGGGAGTTCTGGAACAATGCCCTGCAAATCATGTGGTGAGTGTTTCCCCTCCCAGCAAGGTAGCAGTGCTTAGCACTGTGCAAAATAACAGCCTCCCCAGACCAGTTCTCTGCCCTGTGCATGCCCTCACTCCCATTTAGTTCCCCATACCCACTACATGTTATTAGATTTTTACTCCAGAAGTATATATTGAGTTTGTAAATTCTAGAGAAATGCTTTAAGTGGAAGTTCAGCCAAAAACAAACTAACTCTAAATCTACGGACAGCCACATTCTAAGACTAATCTATCTAACCCTGTAAAGCGAAAATCCCTATACATACCTTTTTTGCAGCTGATCAGGTCCAGTCACGAGCGGCAGATGCTGTGTGGGAGGGACAGCCGACAAGGGCTGAGAAATGTTTGGGAAGTGACGTCACCAATAGAGTTACTATGGGGCTTCCAATATCGGCTGCCTCTCCTGCAGACGCCTTCACATAGAGAAGACGCCGCTGACAGCTCAGCGTGGGACCGGGCTGGATCGGCTGCAAAAAAGCTATGCACAGCTTGCTTTACAGGGCTAGATAGATTCGTTTTAGAATATGGCTGCCAGTAGATTTAGGCCTCATGCCCACGGACGTTTTTACAGCTGCTTTTATGAGCGGTTTTTGCAGCTTAAAAACGCCTCTCCATGTTCGCCTATAGCCTCATGCCCACCATGGCATTTTTGAGCTGTAAATGGCATAGCCGTTTTTAAGCTGCAAAAAAAACCCCAGGACCAGTGCGTTCTGAGGCTCCAGCGCTAGAGCTGTAAAAACGTCAGCCACTGGCAAAAGGTGTGTTAAGCCTCGTCCGGCGTTTCTGTCTCTATTCAAAATCTGTGGTTCCCTATGGGAGCCCATTGATGTGAATAGAGGTCGCACCAGAAGTCGGATCAAGAGGATCCGACTTGCGGTGCGACTTGTGTGCTGAGAATCTTGAGGGGGGGGGAATTTTAATATTTTATTTGTGTGAGGTTCCCCCCCCAAGACGATACCAGACCCTTCGGTCTGGTATGTATCTTAAGGGGAACCCCCACACAAAAAAAAATGGCGTGGGGTCCCCCCAAGATCCATACCAGACCCTTATCCGAGCACGCAGCCCGGCAGGTCAGGAAAGGGGGGGCGAGCCCCCTCCTGGACCATACCAAGCCACATGCCCTCAACATGGGGGGGTTGGTGCTTTGGGGCAGAGGGGGCCCTGCACCCCCACCCCAAAGCACCTTGTCCCCATGTTGATGAGGACAAGGGCCTCTTCCCGACAACCCTGGCCTTTGGTTGTCGGGGTCTGCGGGCGGGGGGCTTATCGGAATCTGGGAGCTCCCTTTAATAAGGGGGCCCCCAGATCCTGGCCCCCCACCATATGTGAATGTGTATGGGGTACATCATACCCCTACCTATTCACCTGGGGGAAAAAAGTGTCAATAAAAAAAAAACACACTACAAAGGTTTTTAAAGTAATTTATTAGGCAGCTCCGGGGGTCTCTTCCGACTTCGGGGGCCTCTTCTCCCGCTGTCCAGTGTCTTCTGCCGGGCTCCTCCGCTATCTTCTACTCTTTTGCCCGCTCTTTTGCTAGCTCTTGCCCGGTCTTCTCCGTCGTCTTCTTTCCTCCGATCTTCTTCCGATGTTGACTTGACGCTCTCTCCCGCTGCAATGCCGTGTGCGCGGTGCGCAACAACTTATATAGGCATGGGGTGGGGGTCATGCCCCGGGCAGTGACGTCATAAATGGCAGGGTTACCGGATGACATCACCCGGTGACCCCGCCCCATGCCTGTATAAGTCGTTGCGCACACGGCATTACAGCTGGAGAGAGCATTGAGTCAACATCGGAAGAAGAGCGGAGGGAAGAAGATGACTGAGAAGACCGGGCAAGAGCTAGCAAAAGAGCGGGCAAAAGAGCAGAAGATAGCGGAGTAGCCCGGCAGAAGACACCGGACATCAGGAGAAGAGGCCAAAGAGCGCGGAGAAAAGGCCGGAGGGAGCAGAGAAGTCGGAAGAGACCCTCGGAGCTGCCTAATAAATTACTTTAAAAACCTTTCCAGTGTGTTTTTTTTATTGACACTTTTTTCCCCGGGTGAATGTGTAGGGGTACAATGTATTATTAAACGGGGCTCCCAGATTCCAATAAGCCCCCGCCCGCAGACCCCGACAACCAGCGGCCAGGGTTGTCGGGAAGAGGCCCTTGTCCTCATCAACATGGGGACAAGGTGCTTTGGGGTGGGGGGCGCAGGGCCCCCCTGCCCCAAAGCACCAACCCCCCCCCCCCATTTTGAGGGCATGTGGCTTGGTATGGTCCAGGAGGGGGGGGGGGCGCTCGCTCCTGGATGGCCGAGGGACTCGTGTACATCACTGGATATAGATGGGGCTCAGCTAAGTATTAGGGGGGCTGAGGGGGACTGCTGCACAAAGAAGGCTTTTTATCTTAAAAGGGTTGTAATGTTTCATGTTTTTTCACCTCAAGGTGAAAAAACATCTTACGATCACCGGCCCCCATGTTTTAGTTACCTGAGCCCTGGAAAGTCCCACGTCACGAACGCGCTCTTCCTTTGCTCGGTCTTCTCGGCTCTTCATTGGATAGATTGATAGCAGCGCAGCCATTGGCTTGCGCTGCTGTCAATCAACTTCAATGACGTGAGGGCCAGGGGGCGGAGCCGAGTCCTGTAGTCGGCGGCTATAGAAGCCGAATACAGGACTCGGGAGCGCGCCCGCAAGGTAACCCCCTTGGGAGAGCGCTTCCCAGAGGGGGTTATCAGAAGCAGGGAGGACCCGAGACAGCCGCTGAGGGACCCCAGAAGACGCCGTTCGGGGTCACTCTGTGCAAAACGAGCTGCAAAGTGGAGGTAAGTATAACATGTTTCTTATTTTAAAAAATATATATTCAAACCTTTAGTGTCACTTTAATGAAAAGAATGAATTAAGATAAAAAAACTTTCTGCCTTTACAATCCCTTTACTAAACCCATTCGATTTTAGTCAACTAAAATGTACTGGAGATTTTAGTCGACTAAAATACGACAAAAACAAAAACAATTCAGATGACTAAAACACGACTAAAACTTAAAAGTCATTTTAGTCAAAAGAGTATGACTAAAACTAAATCAAAATTAACACTACAACAGCGTGTGCAAACAGCTAGCCCATTTTCAAAATGCAGCCTCTCCCAGACTCTACTGTATTTAACAAGATTTCCACAGTGGTTTCAGCTAGTGTGGCAATAGGATTTTATAAGTCTGTGTTACTATAGAATAACAGTAATATATACTGTTATATTGTATACTGTATACAGCTGTCATTAGAGGTGGTTGTGTATAAAGCACAAAACATACAAAAAAAAATTATTATTTTTTTTAAATAAAACCATGTCTATTTTTTTTGTTTAGTTTTTTTTACTTTAGATCATTTGTTATAATTAATAGTTATAATTAATAGTGTAAATTTAAAACATGCTTGCCAGATTTCCTTTATATTAATTGGGCATGCAAACAAGGTCATATAACAGACATGTCTGAAGATAGGTTTTCTCTTATGTGTTTGCTATACCCACATTTTATGATAATTATATAATATTGTTTAATTCTAAGAAGGTTGCGGTATTTGTTTTAATGATTTCTGCTCTGATAGGTGGAATTGTACCTGGAGGTTATCACTATTTACATGTGAGCAAACCTGCACTCCCTTGTCCATTACAAGCTCAGATGCTGCTGCCCAACTATGTAAGTATCTGTATCTGCTGGATTGCATATATAAAAATGTTACCTGCTGTAAGAATATTAGGTACAACACAAATATGTATGAAATGCATGGACTTTAGTGCTACACTGTTTATTATTTAAACATGTAATCCATAAATCACAAGATTTGCTGATAAATGTTCCCAAAACCATGGTGTAGCTGCAGAGAGACTTTGTGAAAACAAGCTCCGACAATGTTATTGGTGTCACTATAGTCACAGGTGTTCTGAGGGTCCACTACACTCCGCTGATCAAGATGGGAGTAACTTATATATATATATATATATATATATATATATATATATATATATATATTTATATTTATACAGTATCTCACAAAAGTGAGTACACCCCTCACATTTTTGTAAATATTTTATTATATCTTTTCATGTGACAACACTGAAGAAATGACCTTTTGCTACAATGTAAAGTAGTGAGTGTACAGCTTGTATAACAGTGTAAATTTGCTGTCCTCTCAAAATAACTCAACACACAGCCATTAATGTCTGGCAACAAAAGTGAGTACACCCCTAAGTGAAAATGTCCAAATTGGGCCCAAAGTGACAATATTTTGTGTGGCCACCATTATTTTCCAGCACTGCCTTAACCCTCTTGGGCATGGAGTTCACCAAAGCTTCACAGGTTGCCACTGGAGCCCTCTTCCACTCCTCCATGACGACATCATGGAGCTGGTGGATGTTAGAGACCTTGTGCTCCTCCACCTTCTATTTGAGGATGCCCCACAGATGCTCAATAGGGTTTAGGTGGTCCTGCTTGGCCAGTCCATCACCTTTACTCTCAGCTTCTTTAGCAAGGCAGTGGTCGTCTTGGAGGTGTGTTTTGGGTCGTTATCATGTTGGAAATACTGCCCTGTGACCCAGTCCCCGAAGGGAGGGGATCATGCTCGGCTTCAGTATGTCACAGTACATGTTGGCATTCATGGTTCCCTCAATGAACTGTAACTCCCCAGTGCCAGCAGTACTCATGCAGCCCCAGACCATGACACTCCCACCACCATGCTTGACTGTAGGCAAGACACACTTTTCTTTTTTACTCCTCACCTGGCTGCCGCCAGACATACTTGACACCATCTGAACCAAATACGTTTGTCTTGGTCTCATCAGACCACAGGACATGGTTCCAGTAATCCATGTCCTTAGTCTGCTTGTCTTCAGCAAACTGTTTGTGGTCTTTCTTGTGCATCATCTTTAGAAGAGGATTCCTTCTGGGACGACAGCCATGCAGACCAATTTGATGCGGTGTGCGGCGTATGGTCTGAGCACTGACAGGCTGACCCAACACCCCTTCAACCTCTGCAGCAATGCTGGCAGCACTCATACGTCCATTTCACAAAGACAACCTCTGGAATTGACGCTGAGCATGTGCACTCAACTTCTTTGCTCGACCATGGCGAGGCCTGTTCTGTGTGGAACCTGTCCTGTTAAACCACTGTTTGGTCTTGGCCACTGTGCTGCAGCTCAGTTTCAGGGTCTTGGCAATCTTCTTATAGCCTAGGCCATCTTTATTTAGAGCAACAATATTTTTTTTCAGATCCTCAGAGAGTTCTTTGCCATGAGGTGTCATGTTGAACTTCCAGTGACCATTATGAGAGAGTGAGAGCGATAACACCAAATTTAACACACCTGCTCCCCATTCACACCTGAGACCTTGTAACCACGAACGTGTCACATGACACCAGGGAGGGAAAATTACTAATTGGGCCCAATTTGGACATTTTCACTTAGGGTGTACTCACTTTTGTTTCCCAGACACGTTTAGACATTAATTGCTGTGTGTTGAGTTATTTTATGGGGACAGCAAATTTACACTGTTATACAAGCTGTACACTCACTACTTTACATTGTAGCAAAGTGTCATTTCTTCAGTGTTGTCACATGAAAAGATAGAATAAAACATTTACAAAAATGTGAGGGGTGTACTCACTTTTGTGAGATACTGTATATATACACACTCACCGGCCACTTTATTAGGTATACCTGTTCAATTGCTTGGTACCACAAATTGAAAATCAGCCAATCACATGACAGCAACTCAATGCATTTAGGCATGTCGATGTGGCGAAGACGATTTGCTGAAGTTCCAACCAACCATCAGAATGGGGAAGAAAGGGGATTTTGAACGTGGCATAATTGTTGGCCTGAATATTTCAAAAATTGCTGATCTACTGGGATTTTCACGCACAACCATATCTAGGGTTTACAGAGAATGGTCCGAAAAAGAGAAAATACCAGTAAGCGTTCGTTGTGTGGGTGAAAATGCCTTGTTGATGTCAGTGGAGAATGGGCAGAATGGTTTGAGATGACAGAAAGGCAACAGTAACTTAAATAACCACACGTTACAACCAAGGTATTCAGAATACCATCTCTGAACACACAACACATCGAACCTTGAAGCAGATGGGCTACAGAAGCAGAAGACAACTCCGGGTGCCACTCCTGTCAGCTAAGAAGAGGAAAAAGAGGCTACAATTCGCACAGGCTCACCAGAATTGGACATAAGAAGATTGGAAAAATGTTGCCTGGTCTGATGAGTCTCAATTTCAGCTCCAACATTCAGATGGTAGGGTCAGAATTTGGTGTAAACAACATGAAAGCATGGATCCATCCTGCCTTGTATCAACAGTTCAGGCTGGTGGTGGTGGAGTAATGATGTGGGGGATATTTTCGTGACGACACACTTTTGGGCCCCTTAGTACAAATTGAGCATCGTGTATACGTTACAGCCTACCAGAGTATTGTTGCTGGCCATGTCCATCTCGTTATGACTACAGTGTACCCATCTTCTGATGGCTCCTTCCAGCAGGATAATGCATTGTGTCACAAAGCTCAAATCACCTCCACGGTCACCAGATCTCAATCCAATAGAACACCTTTGGGATGTAGTGGAACGGGAGATTTGCATCATGGATGTGCAGCCGACAAATCTGCAGCAACTGCGTGATGCTATCATGTCATTATGAACCAAAATCTCTGAGGAATGTTTCCAACACCTTGTTGAATCTATGCCATGAAAAATTAAGGCAGTTCTGAAGGAAAAAGGGGGTCCAACCCAGTACTATCAAGGCGTACCTAAAGAAGCCGGTGCATCTTTGCTTCAGAAACCAGTCTTGTCTTCTTGTTTCCAGTGGAAAACACATTACCCAGATAAGACAGGAGAGGAATTATTCTTTCTTTCCTCTAGGACACATATAAAAGTATTCAGGGTGTAAAGAATTTTTTGTTTAATTGTTTATTTATGTAAATTTTTCATGAGGCATTACAAGTATATATCACAATCAGCAAATATGAACATTGTACAATTTGCATGTGCAGACATAAAGTTATATAACAAGGGGAGAAAACAAGTCGTTCGAGTGAACCGTTAGACAGTGTAAAGGTCACGTAAAGGGGAGGTAGTGTGTTATTAATAGCATATCAAGGTATCATGTTAACACAAAGGTAATCAGTGATGGGAACTGGAGCTAAAATTTCCTGAACATACAGTGAGATACCCAGAAAGACCATTTCCTTATCTCGGTGTGAGGGTCTAGTATTCCGAATTATTATATTCCGATGTATCCCATTTTTCCCAAATGACCTCAAATTTTGGTAGTGCATCCTCTATGATTGCCGTGATATGTTCCATTTTACGAATATCAGTGACCGCAGAAAGGAATTGCGTAAAGGTAGGCGGAACAGTGGAACGCCAATGTTGCGGGATCACTCGTTTAGCTGCTAGTAAGATGAATGTCAGTAGTTTGTTAATAGTTTTGGTGGTATTCCGAAGAGGTAAGCCTAATAGCAGGTGTATGGGTTGGAAAGGGATCTGGATCTCCAATATCTTTTCCAGCAAGGCATGAACATTGGTCCAAAAGGGGACCAAAATAGGGCATTCCCAAAATATGTGAAAGTGCGAGCCCACAGAGGAGCCACACCTCCAACAGTGACTAAATGGAGCTAGTTTATGAGTTGCTAGAAATTCAGGGGTCCTGTACCAAAACATTAAGATTTTGTACGCCGTTTCCCTCTGGGCCACGCATCTGGAGACTTTAGAGGTAGCATCCCATATCGCCCCCCACTGAGCTATAGAGATAGGACTATGAAGGACCTGGGCCCATTTCCTCATATATGAGTGGGTCTGTTCAGAGATGGGATCAGTGCTCTGGAGGATCTTGTAGATGCAAGAAATTTGTTGAGGTTCATGTGGGCCATATGAGCATAGCTTTTCAAATTCTGTAGGAGCAACCAGGGTCAATTGGGGTGATCTAGAAACAAAATAATGTTTTACCTGTAAGTAAGAAAAGAGTAGTGTGTTCGGTAAGTTATGTTTGGTTTGCAGGTCCGAAAAAGGGAGTAAAGTGCGTGTTACTGGATGCACCAGATGTCGCAGTTGAAATATGCCTGCCTGGGTCCATGGCATCATGGAGTCATAGGATAAGCTGTCGGGAATTTCTGGGTTAAATAAAATGTTTATCAGTGGGGGGCATTGGGAAGATAGAGCATATTTACTTGAGCAGCGTTTCCAGATTGAGAGTGTGAATATCATAGGGTTCAGGCAGATCTTCCGTATTTGAGATGTAAATTTATCTGAAGAGGGCCAAAGTAGACTACATGGGTGTGCAGGGGAAGTAATATTTATCTCGATTTCTGACCATCTGTTTGATGCATAGCGAGTTGTCCACGAGGAAATGACTCTAAGGTGAGTAGCATAATAATATTTGATTACATCCGGTGCCCCCAGACCCCCACGTGAGCGGGGGGCCAGGAGAACCGAACTGGCAATCCTGTGGGACTTGTTATTCCATATAAAATTCAGAAAGTTCCTATGAAGTAATTTAAGTTGGGTCAATGGGATTGCTACAGGGAGTGTTTCGAAAATATACAGCAGCTTGGGGAGAATAGACATCTTCAAAACGTTGATTCTACCAATGAGAGAGACAGGGAGTGTTGTCCATTTTTTAAGTAGCTTGTTGATGTCTGAGAAAAGGGGGGGGAAATTTTCTTGGTAGAGAGTGGAGTACGATCGGGATAGGCGTACACCGAGATACTGAAGGGACTGCATGCACCATCTATACTTGAAGTTGGTTTGCAGGGTTAGAAGAAGGTCAGCCGGAATATTAATGGGTAAAGCTTCAGTTTTAGTCGGGTTAATTTTGAATCCGGAGATATGGCCAAAAGTTTGTAAGGTTGAATGGAGAGAGGGGAGAGAAATGTGTGGGTGGGTAATTGTCAGCAGCACATCATCTGCAAAAAGAGATCATTTGTATTCCAGACGCCTCAACGTCACTCCCCTAATGTCCGGATGGACGCGTATGGCTGCTGCCAAGGGCTCAAGGCTTAAAATAAAGAGCAGGGGCGATAGTGGGCAACCTTGCCTAGTACCGTTGCTAAGGGGGAATGACGCCGAGGCATGGGAGGCCAGCTGTACCTGAGACGTAGGAGTAGAGTATAGTGCCTTTAATGCTTGTATAAATGGACCCGAGAAACCAAATCTTGAAAGTGTAGCGAACAAAAATGACCAATTCAGGCGGTCAAACGCTTTTTGTGCGTCTAAACTGAGAATTATAGCCGGTCGCTTGGTTTTGGTCAGGAGGTCTATTAAATCTATGGTTCGTCTAGTATTGTCCCCAGCATGTCTGGATGGCACAAAACCGACCTGGTCTCTGTGGATTAGTTTGGGGAGGAGCAGGGACAGTCTGTTGGCAAGTATTTTTGTAAAAATTTTATAGTCAGAATTTAGGAGAGCTATGGGGCGGTAGTTGTCAGGTAGGGATGGGTCTTTCCCTGGTTTGGGGATCACCGTGACGAACGCATGTAGGAATTGAGCGTGGGGGATTTTTCCGTTCATTAAAGAGGCATAAAGTTTTTCCATGTAGGGTAAAATGGTGGGGAGGAATTTTTTATAGTAGGAGTAGGGAAGACCATCCGGCCCTGGGGTTTTATTAGTCGGTAGCTGTTTAACCTCCCTGGCGGTATGATTCTTTCTGGAATTATGTACCAAAAGCGGTACAATTATTTTGCATGAAAATTTGGTGTTATGTATTATAGGCCTGCGATTCTTAGTAATTACTTACTTAAACCTAAGCAAACCAGAGTCTAGTAGACATCCCGGGTATGATAAATATGAAACACAAAATTATAAATTATAATATAATAAATAACTATAAATAATTATAAAAAATAGTAATCTAATTATAATAAAAATTATTCAATAATGTAATCAAATCAAAAACACTGAAATTTGCTCAGTTGCAGAATTGTCGCTGTCATTAGATTTAGTGTTTGATGACGAATTTCCCCACAAATCGCTATCGCTCAATTCTGCGAGTGATTCTAATTTATTATCGCTGCTTTCTAGTTGGTCTAAAACCACTTTTGACATAAAGGGACACTTTTTGGTTGCTATGGACAATCTCCATTTTCCAGGCAGAAAGAACGATTTTTATTATATAAAAGTGCATGCAGGACACTGGACAGACCACTAGGGACCAAGGGGGTGTGTAATTATTACATACAGTACTGTAATCTGTAAGATTACAGTATACTGTATGTATACTATGTGTTTCACTTTTTGAATTTGGCGCCCAGTTCCGCTCCCTTGCGACGCTGCGGCTCGCAGGGAACGGAACTAGGAAGTCAGATGGGGACGAAAGTGCCGACACTCGCCGGAGATCTCGCTGGCGATCACAGCAGAGGACATCATCGCTGGATCGCCAGGAGAAGGTAGGGAAACTCCGCTGCGAGCTCTGCAATGTCTACCCCGAGCGTGACTCGGGGTTACCGATCCTAGCATAAAAAAACAACCCCGAGTCACGCTCGGGATTACCGCTAGGGAGGTTAATAACTGCAGTGATCTCTTCAACTGACACGTGTGCGTTTAGTCTTGAGCGATCGTCTGGGGACAGAGTGGGAAGCTTAAAAGAGTCCATAAAATTGTTAAACTTGTTTTGTGTGAATTGAGTGGTCGGGTCTGTGGATAGGCAGTTAATATAGTTTCTTATAGAAGTCTCTGAATACATTAGCCATAATTCTAGGGCAATATGTGGGCTTACCGTCTTGTTGTGTTAAGAAGTCGGGTAAAGATGAATGGGGGCGTGGTTTCAGAATTTGGACAAGCATCCTATGGGGTCTATTGGCGAATTCATAAAATTTTTGCTTTGCCCAGAGCATGGATTTAGTGATTCTTGCCGAATCTAGTGTTTTGATACGATTTCTTAGTGCTGTTACGGCTCTGAGACCCTCCATCGTGGGGCGTCTGAGAAGTTTTTGTTCAGCTTCTAATAACTGAGTCAGTAAAGTCGATCTCTGCAAAACACGGTCTTTTTTAAGGCGAGATCCAGTTGCGATGCATTCACCTCTGAAGAACGCCTTATGTGCCTCCCACAGAACGGAGATCTCCGACACCGAGTCTTTATTTATCTGAAAATATTCATTCAGTTTGTCTTGTAGTGGTAAATGGGTCTTAGGTGAGTTTAGGAGTGACTCGTTAAGGCGCCAATGACATTTCTTAGGCGTGGGTGAAGATAATAGGAGGTCGATAGTGATGGGGGCATGGTCAGACCATGTAATTGGGAGAATGTTAGGGTGTAAAGAATTTATGAAAAAAAGGATTGAGGATGGGTTGGTCCAGTGTTTCTCACCTGGGGTGCCGTGAACACAGGATGTGGTTTTCCCTGGATCAGTGTCATGTGCTGCCATGATGTAGGCCAAACACTAATGCCGTAACAACCATTGAGCCAGAACGCACGGTGCCCGTGTAGGGCTCTGATGGGAATCGGGGGTCTGTGAATGGGGACCCTAATGTATAGAGAGGCTTCTGATGGCAAGGGTGGAGCTCTGACGTGGTGAGAGGGTCCTATGATGGGGGATGCTGCTAATGTTTTGGGGGACTCTGATATGATGGAGAGACCTTTAATGTGAAGGGGGGCTTCTGATGTGAAGTTAATTTCATCAAGGAGGTTGTGTGCATCATCCTAGGCTCAGGTTTCCCATTGACGGTAAGTAACATGTATGTCAGGGGTAGCCTTAAAATTTTACATACTTTTAAAAGGTACTGTGATTGGAATAAGGTTGAGAAGCACTGGGTTAGTCAGAGAAATTTGAGTTTAGGATTCCAAAGAGCAATCACCTAAGATGTTTTGGAACTATATAGTGACCAGAACTACTGTGCATTACTGCCATTCCCATTTTCTCCCAGATCAATCTACATCTATGCACACATGAACATATGATGTACCACGAGGTACAGCAAAGCACATTACATACGTTGATGCATAGCACCCCAATGCACTGGCAGGCAATGAACATACACTATATTACCAAAAGTATTGGTACGCCTGCCTTTACACGCACATGACTTTATTGCCATCCCAGTCTTAGTCTGTAGGGTTCAATATTGAGTTGGCCCACCCTTTGCCGCTATAACACCTTCAACTCTTCTGGGATGGCTGTCCACAAGGTTTAGGAGTGTGTCTATGGGCATGTTTGTCCATTCTTTTCATTTTTGAGGTCAGGCACTGATGTTGGACAAGAAGGCCTGGCTGGCATTCTCCGCTCTAATTCATCCCAAAGGTGTTCTATCGGGTTGAGGTCAGGACTGCAGGCCAGTCAAGTTCCTCCACCCCAAACTCATTCATCCATGTCTTTATGGACCTTGCTTTATGCACTGGTGAGCAGTCATGTTGGAACAGGAAGGGGCCATTCCCAAACCGTTCCCACAAAGTGGAGAGCATGAAATTGTCCAAAATGTCTTGGCATGCTGACACCTTAAAGCCTCGTACACACGGTCGGACTTCAAACAAACTTTTCTGTGGATTTTTGTCCGAAAGGAGTTGGTCAGGCACACCCATAGCATACACATGGCAGGACTTTTCTGCAAACAAAAAAAAAAAAAAGAAAACCAAAAAAGTTTGTTCGATGGAGCGTACACACGGTCTGATTTTTTGTCAAACTTGCTCATTTTGAAGTTTGTTGGCAAAAAGTCCGACCGTGTCTACGAGGCTTAAGAGTTCCCTTCACTGGAACAAAGGGGCCAAGCCCAACCCCTGAAAAACAACCCCACACCATAATCCCCCCTCCACCAAAATATTTGAACCATAAAGACATGGATGAGCGAGTTTGGGGTGGAGGAACTTGACTGGCCTGCACAGAGTCCTGACCTCAACCCAATAGAACACCTTTGGGATGAATTAGAGCGGAGACTGCGAGCCAGGCCTCCTTGTCCAACATCAGTGCCTGACCTCACAAATGTGTTTCAGGAATAATGGTCAAACATTCCCATAGACACACTCCTATACCTTGTGGACAGGCCAACCACATAATGACTAAACAGTATGTGGCAGCAGGAAAAGTAGGCTTTAACACCCAACCACCAAACAGCGGCCCAATGTAGTGTGCCGAGAGTGTGCTCACCAAGCGCTGCCAGCACACTGACCAAGCCGTCTCCGACATCTCATTCATAGCTGCCAGCGGGACAGGCTCCTGATCATATGACTGTTGTGACAGCGGGCACTTGATAAATAGACCACACTGCTTCCCAGCATTAGAGCCCATTTTTAAATGACCGCCAGAAGGAGATGTGAAAGGGTTAATGTGCGTTATTGCTTGTGCTTTTTTGCACTGCCCAAATGTAAGTGGAACCTCACAAAACAATATCCGTGCACAACTGCATTATTACAATTTGTGATCACATTAATCTCATTGTGGATGACTTAAGACATACTGCGTATTCTACCAGTTACTCCACTTAGTGACTCCAGTAATCTTGTACATCTGAGATTCTATATGTTCTCTTTCTCTGGTAACTATCATAATGTGTTTTGTTCTCAGTGATCTTTGTTGTTGAACCAAATCTACAGTATTTTCAGGTCTAAATGTTCTATGATTAGGAAAGAAAAGAGCTGTTAATATTATTATATCACAGTACAGGAATAAAAGCTTGTCATGTAAACAGGAAGATAACAAACCTTGCCTATTATAAAAGCACTGTGTTTGTACTCTACAAGTAGTAAGCAACTCACTTGTACATAGGCTATTCAATATGAGCTGATCATCGACTGTCCCTATCATTCAGATGGACTTCTTATAACAATATTATTCAGACTAATGATTGCATTAAAAATTATTTTGGCTAATTAATTGTAGCAATACCCCCGTAGGAGCTGCTGGTTTAATTTAGAGTCTGCCGTTACCTTACTGTTCCATACGCTCGTCTCAGGGGTTCTCCTTGAAGAGTTGTCCCGAAGAAAGTTTGCACCAACACAAAGTCTTTTTTAAGGGGTTTTATTGATGAAAGTTTCCAACAGAGGGGGGTGAAGGGGTGGGGAGGACTCAGGTACCTTAATTGCAGATGACAGGTATTTTCTTAGGTCCAGAGGAACAACTGTCTCCACGCTGGACTCAGCAACTACCGGATTGGCCCACCCTCTCGGGCTAGCAACCGGTGCGTAGCTCGATCACAGATAGTCTCTGCCACAGACTTGTGAAAGTAGAATTTGCTCGATAGTCTCTGCCACAGACTTGTGCAACCACTCACTGGGTTACCTTCTGATGAAAAGAACACAGCTCTCAGTGCCGGGATCTTTCAGCCGTTCCGGCAGCACTGTGAGGTATATTTTGATCCGGATACATCCTCCAATTGAGTCCTCGATTGCTCGGTCCCTTCCCACAGGCAAAGCGACACAGGATCATCCCTGGATCAGTAGGCCCCAGCGACTCCTGGGCCTACATCTCAGTAATGGAGCCTCCGGCCAACTTGGCCCCGAGGCGGGAAATGCCAACACATCCCTGAGGCCAGAAGGGTCCTCAGGTTGGGATACGGGTGGCACCCACCACCCTCGAACGAACCCCACAAAATGGTGTCTGTCCCTTAAGTACCCTCTCCCAGAATGCACAGCGGGTTGACCACGCCCCCTGGGCTGCTTCTGGGAAAGAGATACCCAACGCATCCAGCCTGCTGCCTTTCCAACCCCGACCAGTGGTGACAGTGACACCCATCGTCAGGGGGAAAAATCATGCAACCAGCTGAACTGAAACAGAGGTAAATTTGAACACAATCCTTCTGAGCCAAACTATTGCTCAGACAACTATAATTTGAACACATAGCGCCCACTCATTGGGAGCAGGGCGCTAAATAATAAAAAAAGTTTTACTATTTTTTACTGGCAGATTTTTGATTATTATGTTTTTTTACATTTAAACACAGGTAAAAATAATATATGAATTATAGGTAGAGCCTGATGGCTAAATCAGCCACTGATTTCTTATTTTAATTTAACCCTCTATCAGTGCTATCACCCTGCTAGAGTTCTTGTCTGTTTCACCTACTCAGTTGTCATATCATATGTGGGAACTTTTAAAACATACACTATGCATACACATACGACACATACAGTGCCTTGCAAAAGTATTTACCCCCCTTGGTATTTTTCGTGTTTTGTTGCCTCACAACCTGGAATTAACATGGATTGTTTGAGGATTTGCATCATTTAATTTACAGAACATGCCCCCAACTTTGAAGATTTTTTTTTTTTATTGTGAAACAAACAACAAATAGGAAAAAATAACAGATTCTATTCAACCCCCTAAAGTCAATTCTTTGTAGAGCCACCTTTTGCAGCTATCACAGCTCCAAGTCACTTTGGATTAGTCTCTATGAGCTTGCCACATTTTATCACTGGGATTTTTGCCCATTCCTCCTTGCAAAACTGCTCCAGCTCCTTCAAGTTGGATGGTTTGTGCTTGTGAATAGCAATCTTTAAGGCTGGCCACATATTTTCTATTGGATTGAGGTCTGGGCTTTGACTAGGCCATTCCAACACATTTACATGTTTCCCCTTAAACCACATAAGTGTTGCATTAGCAGTGTGTTTGGGGTCATTGTCCTGCTGGAAGGTGAACCTCCGTCCTAGCCTCAAATCACACACAGAGTGGTACAGGTTTTGCTCAAGAATATCCCTGTATTTAGCACCATCCATCTTTCCCTCAACTCTGACCAGTTTCCCAGTCCCGACTGCTGAAATTGTGTTCTTTGGGTGATGTAATGTGTTGGGTTTGCGCCAGACATAGCGTTTTCTTTGATGGCCAAAAAGTTTAATTTTAGTCTCATCAGACCAGAGCACCTTCCTCCATACATTTTGGGAGTCTCCCACATGCCTTTTTCGCAAACTTATTATGTGCCATTTTGTTTTTTTGCTGAAAGTAATGGCTTTCTTCTGGCCACTCTGTCATAAAGCCCAACTCTATGGAGCGTACGGCTTATTGTCGTCCTATGTACAGATACTCCAGTCTCTGCTGTGGAACTCTGCAGCTCCTCCGGGGCTACCTTAGGTCTCTGTTGTGCCTCTCTGATTAATGCCCTCCTTGCCCGGTCCGTGAGTTTTGGTGTCTCTTGGCAGGTTTGCTGTTGTGCCATGTTCCTTCCATTTGGTTATGATAAATTTGATGGTGCTCCTAGGGATCATTAAAGATTTGGATATTTTTTTATAACCTAACCCTGACTTGTACTTCTCAACAACATTATCCCTTACTTGTTTGGAGAGTTCCTTGGTCTTCATGGCAGTGTTTGGTTAGTGGCGCCTCTTGCTTAGGTGTTGCAGCCTCTGGGGCCTTTCAAAAAGGTGTGTATATGTAATGACAGATCATGTGACACTTAGATTGCACACAAGTGGACATCATTTTACTAATTATGTGACTTCTGAAGGTAATTGGTTGCACCAGAGCTTTTTATGGGCTTCAAAACAAAGGGGGTGAATACATACGCACATGCCAATTATCATTTTTTTTATTTCTGAAAAATAGTTTTATATTTATATTTTTCTAATTTTACTTCGCCAACTTAGACTATTGTGTTCTGATCCATCACATATAATTCAGATTAAAAAAACATTGAACTAAAGGCTGTAATGTAACAAAATAGCTAAAAAGCCAAGGGGGTGAATACTTTTGCAAGGCACTGTATAGAACATACATACACACTGCATACTGTGATATGGTAGAGGGTATTGCTCAAGTGTAGAGCATCCCAGTGAGTTCAGTCCAATCCAAAAATACAGTTTTGAGGCTTGGTGACCCATTTTTATTTAAAGTCAAAGAAAAGTTCAAACCAAACAGGGTTTTCCACCATTGCTTCAAATATGAAAGAAAACATTATCAAGCTTCCTGGCATCTTATCACAATCTCTTCTCAGGCCCTTTGCCTTGGTCCTCCAGACTGAATAACAGCTCTGTTTGTACACACCCTGTATACTCAAGCCCTCAGGCTTAGGGCCTCTGTCTGTTCCCTCACAGACCACACCTGGCCTGTGCCGACATGCACAGCTCTGGCTTCCCACTTGCAGCCTCATGGACCCCTTAGGAGGGTGGAGACCTGCACTGTTGTCAGGTCCTAGATCATAAGGCTGTGAACACCTGGCCACACACCCTACTAGTCTCCTGCAAAACCTGGAAACAGGATTAGAGACTTCTTCCCTACCAAACCTCTGGACTCCAAGTCTTGATCCAAAAAATAGAAAATCCAGAGAAAACCGACAGACTCGTTTTCTCCAATCTGAACTGAACTTCTGGAGCTCCTCACTCTGCATTTGTAAGAACCTTTTGTGAACTTTGTCCATTATTTCCAGTGGCAGGGCCTTGCACTGTCACAATACACTTACATACAGGGCCTGTGCTACCACTAGGCAGCCGCCTAGGGCACACTGCTGCCCAGGGCCCCCGACCACTGGTGTTCCTACTCTCTTCTCTCTGCAGCAAGAAACTAAGTCTCAGCATCAGCCGCCGCTTCGTTCGCACATAGTGTCAGAGGCGCAGCAGTGGTGGAGGCCTGTGTCTGTGTCCCGATTCCCGAATTAATGGAAGCAAGCAAACATTCATTGATGGGCACAGGTAGGCTGCATTGATCGGTGCTGGTAGGCTGCATTTTATGGGTGCCGATGAGACTGCATTTGATGAGAGCTGGTGAGGTTGCATTGATGGGCGCTGGTGAGGCTGCATTTGATGGGCGCTGATGAGGCTTCATTTGATGGGCGCTGGTGAGGCTGCATTTGATGGGTGCTGGTGGGCTGCATTTTAGTGGGCACTTCATTAAAAAGGTGGGGTATACATGGGCAGGACAAAGGGGGTGGAGTCAGGGGTGTAGCCAATGGGGGGCAGCAAAATGTGGTCTCGCCTAGGGTGTCAAAAATCCTTGCACCAGCCCTGCTTACATATACACACTGCATACACAAACACTTGTTCTCTGCTGGCATCTTTAGTTCCCAATGTCTCTGCTGATACCAATAGAAACCTGGTGGGGCAGCTCACCCCCACAGCACCTCCTCTTAATCCTCCACTTACAGCCAGTACTTGTAGGGTGCAGTGTGCTTGACACAGAGAAATTATGTCATGCACACTGCTCTTTGTTTACACATCCAATATGTGACATAATTTTCCTGATTTACGCATGCTCCTTGCACTGTCCAGCCACAAGCTGAGAACTTGGGCTCAGAATTGGAATTGAACACCTAAAACGCTTAGTAAGAGGTTCTTTCACTGTACAACTGTAATACTAATGCCGCGTACACACGGCCGGACTTTGCCATGGGCAAAACTCAGTCGGAATTTCCGACGGAAAAATAGAGAACCTGCTCTCTATCTAAGTCCGTCGGAAATTCCGACGGGAAAAGTCCCATGGGGCATACACACGGTCGGAATATCCGATGAAAAGCTCCTATCGGACTTTTTCCATCGGAAATTCCGACTGTGTGTACGCGGCATTAGAGTATGCAGTTTCAATGAAAGACCAAAGAAATTTAATTTGGTCCTCCTCTGCTAGAATTGTTTGATCTGTCAAAAAGTTTATATGTTCTTCAAAAAGCTTCCGCTTTTTTTAACTCTATTATATATACTGTATGTATGTGTATATATATATATATATATATATATATATATATATATATATATATATATATATATATATATATACACATACACACACACACACACAGTGCTGTGAAAAAGTATTTGCCCCCTTCCTGATTTTTAATAATTAACACATTTTTTGCATATTTCTCACACTTAAATGATTCAGATCATCAGACAAATTTTAATATTACACAAAGATAACTTGAGTAAATCTAAGATGTAGTTTTTTAATTATTATTTCATTTATTAAGAGAAAAAAATCTGTTCACACCTGCCTGGCCCTGTGTGAAAAAGTAATTGCCCCCTCCCATGCTGAATCATGAATGAACTGTGATTAACCACAATTTTTTGGAAAGCTGAGTTACATTTCACTTGCCACACCCAGGCCTGATTACTGCCAGACCTGTTATATCAAGAAATCATATAAATAGAAGCTGTCCGACAAAGTGAAGCACGCTAACAGATCACAGAAAGACACACATCATGCCACAATCTAAGAAGAATAACAGATTAGAAACAAAGTAATGTACATGTATCAGTCTAGGAAGGGTTTCAAAGCCATTTCTAAGGCTTTGGAACTCCAGTGAACCACAGGAGAGCCATTATCCACAAATGGAGATAACTTGGAACAGTGGTGAACCTTCCCAGGAGTGGTCAGCCTACAAAAATTACTCCAAGAGCATGACGATGACTCATCCAGGAGGTCATAAAAGAACCCAGAACAACATCCAAAGAACTGCAGGCCTCACTTGCCTCAGGTAATTCAACAATAAGAAAGAGACTGGGCAAAAATGGCATCCATGGGAGAGTTCCAAGGCCAAAGCCACTGCTGACCAAAAAGAACACAAAGGCTCATCTCACATTTACCAAAAAACATCTCGATTATCCCCAAGACTTATAGGCAAATATTTTGTGGACTGATGAGACAAAAAAGTAACTTTTTGGAAGGTGTGTGTCCCGTTACATCTGGCATAAAACTAATACAGCATTTCAGAACAAGAACATCATACCAACAGTCATACATGGTAGTGGTAGCATGATGGTCTAGGCTGCTTTGCAGCTTCAGGACCTGGATGACTTACCATAATTGATGGAACCATGAATTCTGAGCTCTACCAGAAAATCCTAAAGGAGAATGTCTGGACATCAGTTTGTGACCTCAAGCTTAAAGCGGTTGTATAGCCGCTGACTTTTTATTTTATTTTTTATTTACACCTGTAAAGGAAAAGGCATAATAAGTTTGTATGCACAGCATACAAGCTTATTATGAAATACTTACCTTAGAACGAGGCATCGTTAACTCACCTGGTCCACGCCGAGGGAGATGACATGTTGCCTCGGCGTGTCTTCCGGGTATCGCGGCTCCAGCGCTGTGAGTGGCTGGAGCCGCGATGTCTCACTCCCGCGCATGCGCGCGGGAGACTTCGTTCCGGCGAGGCTCGGCGTCTGCCGAGCCTTCAGCCTGAGAATCCCCTGTGCGCATGCGCCGCTGCTGTCAGCGGTGCATTGCAAGGGGAATATCTCCTAAACCGTAAAGGTTTAGGAGATATTTATTTTACCTACAGGTAAGCCTAATGCCGCGTACACACGATCATTTTTCCCGTCGGGAAAAATATTTTTTTTTCCTTTGGACGAGAAAAACGATCGTCTGTGGGCTTTTTGTCATTTTTCCAGACGGGAAAAACGGCATTAATCACGACGAGAAAAATTAGAACATGCTCTAATTTTTCTCGTCGTGATTCCCGTCGTTTTTTTCCGCTGCAGTTTTCCCATAGGGAAACACTGCCGGGGAGCCCACACACGTCGTTTTTTTCGTCCAAAAAAAAAATTGTAATTTAAAACGGCCATGTGTAATGTAATGTAATGAACAAGCTGTTTTTTCACGTCGATTTTCTCGACGGTGTTTTCACCGTGGAAAAAATCAATCGTGTGTACGCGGCATTAGTATAGGCTTACCTGTAGGTAAAAGTAAAAAAAAAAACACTTTACAACCGCTTTAAGTGCACTTGGGTTATGCAGCAGGACAATGATCCGAAACACAACAGCAAGTCCACCTCCAAATGGTTCAAACAAAGCAAAATTTAGGTTTTGGAGTGGCCTAGTCAAAGCCCGGACTTAAATCCAATTGAGATGCTGTATCATGACCTTACACAGGCCGTTCATGCTGGAAAACCCTCCAATGTGGCTGAATTAAAACAATTCTGCAAAGAAGACTGGGCCAAAATTGCTCCACAGCAATGTGAAAGACTCATTGGCAGTTATCGCAAATGCATGATTGCAGTTGTTGGCGCCAAGGGTGGCACAACTAGTTATTAGGTTTAGGGGGCAATTACTTTTTCACATAAAGCCAGGCAGGTTTGGACAGCTTTTTTGCCTTAATAAATTAAACCATCATGATCTGAGTCATTTAAGTGTGACAAATATGCAAAAAAATCAGAAAGAGGGCAGAATCTTTTTCACAGCATTGTATATATATATATATATATATAAAAGTGCACCAACTTTTTGAAGACCCTACGTGTACTGTGTGTGTGTGTGTGTGTGTGTGTGTGTGTATATATATATATATATATATATATTGTGAAGGACTAGCATCAAGTGTAGAGCTTGAAGGACACCGCCACTCGCTGGTTCTTCTTTTTAAGGGTTGTTTGCCCATTTTTATTAAAAGAAGTTCAAAACAAAATCAAAAGGTTTTCCCTCGCAGGGGTTTCAGTACTCCTTTTCAACAACAAAATGACATTCAGCCTCCTGGCTTATACATACAGCAGTGCTGCTCAGGCCTTCCACTTCAGGCTCTTGTCTTTCTCCTATAGACTATTCCATCTGCAACACCGTCCATTTGGATAGCAGCCCCTTGCTCCTCTGACCCTCAGACCTGGGTCTCTGGCTTCCACTGTGCACACAAGCACTCTCTGACTTCTCCAGTGCACACTTGCACTCTATGGCTTCCCCAGTGCACACCTGCACTCGTCGGGAGGGTGGGGCCCAGAATGCTGGTCCTGATTCTACTATCAGGCCCACACACACCTGAACAATCAGTGTGCAGTTGAGTCTCAAAACCCGGATCCAGGACTGGGGATTTCATCCCACCCGGATCTCTAAGAAATCCCCAAGCTCCGGGTCCCAAAGTGGATTTTAGTAAATCATGAGGAAACTGAAAAGCCAGTTTCCTCCCAAACAAGCAAATACCCTGGAGCCCCTCAACCTGCCTGGTTGAGAATCCTGTATTCATACACTGGTGGGGTACCACACTACCACATACCCTCCCCCTTTGTTTCGATCCGGAGGGAGGAACACCAGCACCCATCATTATGGTTGGGACACCTCTGTGCTGGCTGTCAGCCACGTAGGCCCAACCTTTTTTCCGGGTGCGCTTCCAGGTATGTCCCACCCTGGATCTTAACAAGGTCCTATATTTCCCTATACTCAGCCTTCTCCCTCTTCTTTTGGGGTTCCATAAGCACTGCCTCTCCTGAAATTTTAACAGGGCACCCCTGGTCTTTCTACCAACCCTTCTGCCTCCACGCTTCAGGTTCCCAGGGTTCCCAATACCTTTGGACACCACACTGTCATGTACCTTTAACAAACTATTTGGTTCATCATTGACAGACATATTCAAACCAACATTACACCTCTCAACGTTGCACAGATCACCAATGCCTTTTTTTTCAGCATTTGCTAGGGCAGCGTCTGCAGAGGGCACACATAATGGAGGGCCGCCATTACCCACGGGAACCTCACAGGACGTCACCTCCCCTGGGTTCACCCACTCTGCAGGCAGCTGTCCTACCACTTGACCTGTTCTGATGCCATCTGTATTTTTATCCACCTGAACAGACAAGCTGTTGTCTGATCCACATACCATTTTTACCGCACTTCTTATCCATTTCCCTGTCTCGGGGACCTTATTAGGTTTGTCACCTAAACCAAACATCGGACTGGGGACCCCAGTCTTTTT
Organism: Rana muscosa; assembly: GCA_029206835.1. NCBI lineage: Eukaryota > Metazoa > Chordata > Amphibia > Anura > Ranidae > Rana > Rana muscosa. Next base: position 160,501,693 of record CM055121.1, on the reverse strand, counting down.
AACCACCTTCGGTTGAGCCCCGGTCAGGATTTCTGCTGCTTTCTGGTCCACACTTGGCCCTTCCATCTCATGCGATTCTTCCACTGGTACAGCACACACGCCCTTCACCGACAGCTGACCAGTACTACCTTGGACCATAGCAGCAGAAATGCCTTCTACCTGGCTGTTAGGTGGTGAAACCTCAGACACTTTGTTTTCGCCAAAGCCTCTCCCATATATCTCTTGTACAGGAAGTAACCCATCAGCATACCTAGAGGCGATTTTTAACACTAGTAATACAGTCATAAATAAACCATTTCTGTCTGGTCTTCCTTTGTGCTGTACCACCTGCCACTCAGGGGTCCACCTAATGGTACTCCGCAGTACCAGACTGTCTAACTGTGGTGGAGACACCCCATTATAGACTGGCTGTACATCCCAAAGTTTAAGCATCTCCTTGAATACTTTTGTTAGAAACCATACCCTTGGCTCCAGACCCAAGTCCTTCCTGGGGACTTTCCTGACACTGGGGATGCAGACAGATTCACTTGCTGAGACGTGAGAGGTTGCAAGGTTTAATGGAACTTTCTCCCAGCTGGAGACAACCACAGCCTGGTGCTCTACCAGAGTGCTGCCAGGTGCTTGACTCATACCCAACTTCTCAGGTTCAGCACCAATGAACTGCTTCACATTACCAGTGACAACGTCACTTTGACACGCCATGTCAGCATCATTTTTGTAGGTTACGGACAAAGTGTCTGCTGTGTGCTCGCCCTTATATGGTCCATATTTCTCACGAGGGTTAACCCCTGCAGCAGCCACCACGCCATCAGGTATAAGCTGTTCTGCCGTCCCTCCTGCTGGCACAGCAGAAACTTTGTCCACCTTATTTTTGTGCATGAAAGCCTCATCTATCAGGGACATTAGATTTTTACCCCAACTATCCCAATCTGTTGTAGCTGGGCTCCATTCACCGGCGCTCCTCAGCCCTGATCCATCAGCCCAAGGAGACACATTAGAACAGACAGGTTTAGTTGCAGATTCATCACCCAAATTACTAATCATGGCAGACTTCAGTAACACATGTTTTAGCACCACAGGTTGCAATACAACACAACCACCACCTTGCTCGGGCGGCGCTTCATAAGCCTCACACACCTTTGCATTTTTCACAGGTTGTGTTAACCCATTATTTACCGGCACATTTTTAGTACTAGCAGCTTGCACTAACACATTACCATTACACGGTGTAGTTCCACTCTGTCCCAGCAGAGTGACATCGCAGTTGTCCATGGCAACCTCCGACTCCAATACATGAAGTTCCCTGGAGATTTCTGGGGACAACTGTGCTGTCTTACCACCAATTGCTACAGGCAATGACCCATTAGTGACAACAGCTTTTGCTCTGGAAGAACCTGGGGTTTTCCCAACAGCAGCAAACTTTTCATTAACAGTAATACTTATAGCATTTTTAATTTTTGCAGGTTCTCCTAGCTCACTGCCAACTTGAGGCTGGCAGACATTAGACACAACACTTTTAGTCATCAACACAGGTTCTGTTTGAACTTTAACCCCTGCATTCCCACTGGGTATTAAAAAGTCATTCTCAAGCGCACATTCTGTGGCCCCACTAACTGGGGTCACTCTCACATCATCATGGACAGTCTCATAGCCAGTTCTTTTATACCTGAAATCAGCAGTTCCAGGCATCATTTCATTAAAGATAGTCTTACCCACCACAGTAGTTGGGGTCTCCATCTTCATTTGAGTACGTTGTCTTAAGAACCAGTCCTCAGCCGCACATTTACTGGCCAACTCCCCCTGGTGGCCATGGGATGAAATCTCAGCAGGCATCTCCTACTGTTTAGCACCCCCTGCAGACACCACAGAAAACTCCTCCTTGTTGCCAGGGGTGACTGCAAACATATTTGCAAAGGGATCTTGGCCCACAGGTAAAGAGTTCTGCTCAGAAACATTACCTCCAGGTGCACCCCAGAATCTAGGGCAAGACAATATTTCGTGCCCCAGCTGGCCACATTCCAGGCATGGTACTGGATGACTTTTCCCCAGTGTGTTTCTCTCCTGATGATTCCCTCCAGGCACAACTTTCACTCTCGTTGTCATGGGAGATCGCAGTCTCCCAGCAGAGCTTTGCTGGCTCTCTCCAACATGCTGTATTGGCTCCTCCGGAAGCCACTTGTCATGATCCTTGGGAGGCACACCCCATGGTCCACAGACAGCCCGATTGGCCTCCTCTGTGTTGCTATGGGCAACCACTCTCTGTCCTGGCCTTTGATCAGCCTCTCTTCTGGCATATAACACAGGTTTCTCAGACCTTTGTTTTGCTAGGTAGCTTTGCACTGGAGCCAGGTAGGCTTGTGCAATTCGTTTCGTAACGAATTGAAATTCGTCCGAATTTAGCAACTTTCGGACATTCGGAAGCATTCGAATTTCCGAACAAAGCAATTACGAATAAGACCGAATACGAAATAAATTATACCGCAAATAGCGAATGCCCGAATGTCTTCGGCATAATTCGTTATGAAAAAGTTACGAATGTACGAATCCATACGAAGCACAATAACACTCACTCTGCTCTGCTCTCTGCTTCTCCCACACCGTGCTGAACTCCCTCTCAAAATGGTGTACAGGGGCGGAGGTTATAGCCGCATGTAAAAAACGAAAGTAAAATACGAGATTTCGAATCCATTCGAAGCACAATAACACTCACTCTGCTCTCTGCTTCTCCCTCACCATGCTGAACCCTCTCAAAATGGTGTACAGGGGCGGAGCCTATAGCCGCATGTTAAAAACGAAAGTAAAATACGAGATTTCGAATCGTTACAAATAACCGCAATGTATTTAGAAAAGTACAAATCCATTCGAAGCACATTAGGCATAATAGGCAGCGTCGTTGTGAGAGAGACACGGAAAATTACGAATCAACGAACCCAAAAAAAGTTACGAAAGTAGGAGTTGTGTCCAGAATCAACGAAAAACAACGTACTCTACCGAAAGTACGAACCCAAAAAAAGTTACGAAAGTAGGAGTTGTGTCCAGAATCAACGAAAAACAACGTACTCTACCGAAAATACGAATTATAAAGCAACAAAAAATTCAACGAAAAATGTCGCTTGCAAAAATACGAATGAGTCCGAACACGAAAAATCCCGTCTAGCAAAATTACGAATGATTACGAATCAACAGGACCGGAAAGAAACGAACCGAAACGGAACGAATTTTTCCGTTGTGCACAAGTCTAGAGCCAGGGACAAAAGGCACTTGGAGACTGCATGCCCCCACTCACTGCACCGCAAACAGCGCACTTGGTTCCATGTCTTGTCAGGGTTTCCCACCCTGCATCTGCTGGACCCTGTCTCAAGCTGTGTCACTTTCACACTTTTCACAACAGCTGCTGGTTTAACTGCAGCAGTGTTGCCAGGGACAACAACACCCCTCTCCCAGGCATGGACATTCGGCAGCTCTCTTTTTGTATGGAAGGTTGGCTTGCCTTCCACTTTAGCTTGGTCCAATCCTGCCAGGTGTCGCTTGCACCAATCCACTGCAGATTCAAACGCTGGTGGACTCTCCACACTAGCAGTCATCTGTGCATTCATTGCACCAGGGTTGCTAGGGACAACAGCAGCCCTCTTTTCCCTTGGAAAACTCTGTTTAGGCATGTATGGGGTTCGATCCGGCGGTAACAACCCCTCCAGCCACAGAGCTCTATCTATCATCTCAGCCATCCTTGCTTCTTTTAGGCGTTTTGATCGCCCCATCCTTGCGGTCTTGCACACAGCAACTTGTAACAGTTCTTGGCGGAGAAAAGGAAAAAAAAATCTGTTTGTTTCTCCTTTCACAGGTACACAACCTGCATGCAACAGTCCATCAAATAAACTTCTGCGCAATGCAGTTTGCCTGGCTGCCACACACAGCTAGCAGCAGTTCACTGCAGAGAAAAAAAATTACTTTTTCTTCACAGGTACACCACCTGCAACAAATTGGAGCACTGTCTCTTCAATGCTAGTTACCTTTCGCTTGCAGGTTCTCCTCACCTGCACACACACAGATTATGCAGTCTCATGCACCAAAAACACAGTTCATATAACAGATGAACTTACTTGATTGTAGGGATCTCAGATTGTGCCAAAATTCTCCACCACTTGTGAAGGACTAGCATCAAGTGTAGAGCTTGAAGGACACCGCCACTCACTGGTTCTTCTTTTTAAGGGTTGTTTGCCCATTTTTATTAAAAGAAGTTCAAAACAAAATCAAAAGTTTTCCCTCGCAGGGGTTTCAGTACTCCTTTTCAACAACAAAATGACATTCAGCCTCCTGGCTTATACATACAGCAGTGCTGCTCAGGCCTTCCACTTCAGGCTCTTGTCTGTCTCCTATAGACTATTCCATCTGCAACACCGTCCATTTGGATAGCAGCCCCTTGCTGCTCTGACCCTCAGACCCGGGTCTCTGGCTTCCACTGTGCACACAAGCACTCTCTGACTTCTCCAGTGCACACTTGCACTCTATGGCTTCCCCAGTGCACACCTGCACTCGTCGGGAGGGTGGGGCCCAGAATGCTGGTCCTGATTCTACTATCAGGCCCACACACACCTGAACAATCAGTGTGCAGTTGAGTCTCAAAACCCGGATCCAGGACTGGGGATTTCATCCCACCCGGATCTCTAAGAAATCCCCAAGCTCCGGGTCCCAAAGTGGATTTTAGTAAATCATGAGGAAACTGAAAAGCCAGTTTCCTCCCAAACAAGCAAATACCCTGGAGCCCCTCAACCTGCCTGGTTGAGAATCCTGTATTCATACACTGGTGGGGTACCACACTACCACAATATATACATACACAGATCAAGGTCAAGCAGCAAGGTCTAGAATAGACACTGATGAATCTGTAGTGGAATTACACATGGACGATTTGGAACAGTCTGAAGTTGCCAATAATAGTTTCAGATCAGCTTTCCAAAGCACTTTATGGTAAAACTCCAGGGTCCACAGAGCTGTGAGGCCATGATGCGGGCAGTTATAATGGTACTGTATAGACCTTAGACTGGTTAGAAATTGTATGGAATACTACAGACCACATCAGACACTCTTGTAATGACTGATTGCGCTGCAAATACCACAATTGTATGTGTAGCTGCCTCACCCCTCTCCCTTGCTTTATCGGTTATATGGCTGTTGTCTAGGGGTACCTGGGAGAGAGAGATGATACACACCACGGCCCATGTCCTCCGTAACTAAGAGGTGAAGGCCAGAAGATTGGGCTTTTGTGTAGGTGTCCTAGAGTCAAGTCCAGTCCTTTGTCCCTGACTCCTTTGCTTTAGTAACCCAAGTTCCACACAGTGAATAGGTACAACTCAGTTTTATTCTTCTTTCCAAGCAATAAAACAATCTTTCTCCTTTGGAAAATGGGGACAGATCGAGGCACAATCCTTTCCCTTCTTGCTGCTGCCCACTGTGCTGTCACCAGTGGTGAATAGTCACTGCCACTGACTAGGTAATATAGAACGTGAATTACCTTCGCTCACTTTGCCCCTGTCAGAGGAAGAAATCCGTCCAAGGGAGAAATGGAGGCCTCTCCGTCACCAGCGATGCCGCGCCGGGCTCTTCGGAGAAGTTACTGCGCACCAGTCCTCACGAACTCCGACACGGGCACCCAAGGAGTTAGGGTCCCCTTGGATTCCTCCACCCTCGCGGAACTCAGTCGAAGGTACTGAGCCCCAGGCATTCACCATAGTACCTCACCCCAGGCTAAAGGTGCCTGAGATGGACTCCATCTCCGCTCCGGCTAGGCCAAGGGCGCCTAGGTCCGGAACACCGGAACGCCAGCATCCAAGCTGAAGGTGCCTGGGTGCGGCCGCGTCCTCCAACTCTCTGCCCCTAAGTTCAGGGCGTCCGCCCCTTTTATGACCTCTCCCTTTGCATCACAGCGGGTTCCCCGCCCCGCTGTACCAGCTCCAGGGGAGGACAAAAAGGCACAGTTTGCGGTGTGAGTTCAGCTCCGGCCCAAGGCAACAACGCCACCTGTAGGCCCCAAGGAACCTCACACCACCAGAGTCCTCACATAAATTCAAACACCCGCTACACTCTGCCCCTGGTGATTTGACACTGGTCCCCAGTGTCTGGTACAAACTCATATCCCACAAGGGTGGTGACATAAGTTCAGCCCAGAAACCAAACTACACAATTTAGCCCTGAATTGTGCCAAGACCTGTATGGGGAAGGGAAAACTTAAAACAATATAACTATAAAACTTTCCAATAAAACACTTTAAATATCTCACACATTTACATTCTTCCCTCCCTCTGGCTATCTAAGGACCACCCATTCTCTGTAATCTTGACAGATGAGTCTCCTGCAGAGGGAAAGAAAAGACACATACATCCTACCAACATGTGTGTTTGCTTGGAATGAATGAGTCTATCCTAGGAGAAACCCATTCACTTCAATAAGTGCTGCATAATGTCAAAAAAACAAACAATCATTGCGCAACACTGCCACCTGGTGACAGTGCCGCGGTCAAGACACTCATTACTTCCAAATGAACTTTCCTCTTGATCATTTCCTCTGTGACCCTACACTATCTAAAACCCAAAGTCACTGATTTCTTTTGAGTGCCAGGAGAAGAAGGGAGAACAAACAAAAACAGCTCCCATATCTCCAACAAGTAGAACTGCCCAAATACAAAAAAAACTAGGGCACAGTCCCTGTGTTTGAGGAAAGGCACTCCGGAAAGTTCAGCCAGGAATAGAAAAGAAAAGCACATGGGAGTCTTTTTCCCTATCTTCTTCTTTTTTTTTTTTTTTTTTACAGGTAAAACCTTGGATGAGGCAATGATATAGGCTTCAGACGATCATCAAAATCCTCCACATGGTACTCAACACTCTTTCCTTCCTTGCGGCAGATCACCACTTTGTCCGCATGAATGTGTCTTCCCAGCATCCATTTAGCCTTACAGTCCTGAAACTTCTTGGTGACCGTTGGTGAACAGGAAAGGTACCGCCGTGCTTGCTGTACTTTCAGTTTGTCCCATACAAAGGTATCATACCATCTTTGCCGAAAGACCTCCACCTCATAGAGCAGTTCCCGAGGCAGATACGGGTATTCCCATCCATATTCCTGAGCAACCTTCTGGCCAAAGAGACGCTGCAGCCTTGACAAAGGTGGCATAGTAGCTCGGTCTCCTTCTCCAGGTGGAACAATCGCTTCTGGGTGGCGAGGTGCGTTCACCACCTCGGTAGACCTGGGCCTAGGAGCCCGCAGTGATTGACGTTGCACTCCCACAACGGGAGCAGGTGAAATGGATGTTGAATCCAGAAGGGTAACTTCAGACAGAGAACCAGCTTCTTCCCTTGGCACCGAAGTCTCTACCCGAGGTGTACTATCTCCAGTAGACTTGGGCAGGTCCCTTGCGACACAGGACGAGGGTAGCTTCATCTTGTCCTATCCAGTGGCGGCTGGTGCTCAAAATTTTTGGGGGGGCGCAAACAAACTGAAACAAAAATAAAATAAATCAATTGCCGCCACTGTGCCCATTAAACGCAGCCACTGTGACCAAACGCCACCAGTTTGCCCCCTCAAATACAGCCAGTTTGTTTCCATATACAGCCAGTGTGCCCCCATATATATATATAACCAGTGTGCCCCCATATATACAGCCAGTGTGCCCCTATATACAGCCAGTGTGCCCCCATATACAGCCAGTGTGCCCCCATATATATATAGCCAGTGTGCCCCCATATACAGCCAGTTTGTCCCCATATATATAGCCAGTGTGCCCCCATATACAGCCAGTGTGTCCCCATATATATAGCCAGTGTGCCCCCATATACAGCCAGTTCCCCCCAAATGCAGCCAGTTTGTCCCCCATATACAGCCAGTTTGTCCCCATATATATAGCCAGTGTGCCCCCATATACAGCCAATGTGTCCCCATATATATAGCCAGTGTGCCCCCATATACAGCCAGTTCCCCCCAAATGCAGCCAGTTTGTCCCCCATATACAGCCAGTTCCCCCCAAATGCAGCCAGTTTGTCCCCCATATACAGCCAGTTCCCCCCAAATGCAGCCAGTTTGTCCCCCATATACAGCCAGTTCCCCCCAAATGCAGCCAGCGTGTCCCCCATATACAGCCAGTTCCCCCCAAATGCAGCCAGTTTGTCCCCCATATACAGCCAGTTCCCCCCAAATGCAGCCAGCGTGTCCCCCATATACAGCCAGTTCCCCCATATTCAGCCAGTTTGTCCCCCATATACAGCCAGTTCCCCCCATATTCAGCCAGTTTGTCCCCCATATTCAGCCAGTTCCCCCCCATATTCAGCCAGTTTGTCCCCCATATTCAGCCAGTTCCCCCCATATTCAGCCAGTTTGTCCCCCATATACAGCCAGTTCCCCCCATATTCAGCCAGTTTGTGCCCCATATTCAGCCAGTTTGTCCCCCATATTCAGCCAGTTTGTCCCCCATATTCAGCCAGTTTGTGCCCCATATTCAGCCAGTTTGTCCCCCATATTCAGCCAGTTTGTCCCCCAAATGCAGCCTGTCCCCCCCCAGCCCTGCACTTACCTTCCTCGGTCCGCGCCATCCTCGATGTGTTCTCCCGCCCTCGATGTCGCTTCAGCCAATCAGGTTACCGGTAACCAGATCCGGTGAACCTGATTGGCTGAAACCTCCACACAGTCTTCTCCCAGGAACGCACCCCCGTGCGTACCTGGGAGGAGTTTTGGAAGCCGAATACAGCGTGAGAGCTGTATTCGGAAAGCCTATCAGAGCCGCTGGCTCTGATAGGCATTTCCAAGTTACACCCACCGCCGGCCGCCGCTCTAATTCATATGGCCGGCGCTCACCAGGAGGCCGGCCATATGTATAGTGGGCAGCGCGGCAGCGGTGACAATACACAGATTCATGCAATGCATGAATCTGTGTATTGTCTTTCAGTGGCGGTGCGGGAGCGAGAGGGGTCCTATCCCTTCTGTTGGAAGATTTCATCTATCTCCCCATCATCGCCATTGTCAGACAATGAATCCAGGTCAGAGGTGTCGTAGCACTCAGCGGGCAGATAATTCCCAGTCACGGAACTATCCCCCTTGACAGCCTCTACCAACTGTGGGCTGCCGCCACTTTTAACCACGCAGACAGTCACAACCCCTGGCTCACCTGGGCCTTTAGAAGAACAGGGATGTCCAGGACTTTTCCTACCGGAGCCATCCAGGCCAGGCAAGCAGTGGGGCGAAGCTCTTCCACGACCACACGAGGCCATCACTAGGCCGACTTTTCTCTTCGGCGGCCTGAGCAGGGAGCTGCTGGTGACCGAGGCAGCATCCTCGGATTTCTCTCTTTTCACTTCCGCTTGGGCAGTCACTTTGCCCGGATCAGTGCGCACGGGGAACGCACCAGCATCGATCTTTCCCTCCGGAGTGGCAGTCCCTGTGAGGTAGTTGAGGTGGAAAGCCCGAGGCTTTTCTGTGGATGGTTCCACCTCAAAGAGAAATTATTTGCAGACCTCACAGCGCCCGAACGGCTTCAGCTGGACCACCAGTCCCGAACAGCTGGGACAGATCACACCGAGGGCTTCCATGTCTCTGCAGGTATAGAGAGCCAATCGCCCCCGGGGCCTTAGTCTTATCCCCGTATCCATAATCGGAGCAGCCAGAGAAGACATATCCGCAAAGGAAGGAATGGAAATCCACGGAGCACTTGAAGCCATCCTCTCTCTTTGCTGCTCCATTGCGCACTGACCCACCTGCGCCGGAATCTCCACGTGTGTACGTCCACGTGGCCAGACTCCTCCCACCTTCTGCACTTGTTCGCGGGATTCTCACTTGTTCAAGCTTTTCCCTTGCCCCGCCCATGAACTACACAGTTATGGGTTGCCTCGTGACGGGTTGGCCAATATGGCCGACCTATTCGGAACTCCTCCGGGCAGCAAAGTTCAATTTCAGACACCATACACATATCCCGGATACGATGCCCCCACATGTAGCGGCCTCACCCCTCTCCCTTGCTTTCTCGGTTATATGGCTGTTGTCTAGGGGTACCTGGGAAAGAGAGATGATACACACCACGGCCCATGTCTTCCGTAACTAAGAGGTGAAGGCCAGAAGATTGGGCTTTTGTGTAGGTGTCCTAGAGTCAAGTCCAGTCCTTCGTCCCTGACTCCTTTGCTTTAGTAACCCAAGTTCCACACAGTGAATTGGTACAACTCCGTTTTATTCTTCTTTCCAAGCAATAAAACAATCTTTCTCCTTTGGAAAATGGGGACAGATCGAGGCACAATCCTTTCCCTTCTTGCTGCTGCCCACTGTACTGTCACCAGTGGTGAATAGTCACTGCCACTGACTAGGTAATATAGAACGTGAATTACCTTTGCTCACTTTGCCCCTGTCAGAAGAAGAAATCCGTCCAAGGGAGAAATGGAGGCCTCTCCGTCACCAGCGATGCCGCGCCGGGCTCTTCGGAGAAGTTACTGCGCACCAGTCCTCACGAACTCAGACACGGGCACCCAAGGAGTTAGGGTCCCCTCGGATTCCTCCACCTTCGCGGAACTCAGTCGAAGGTACTGAGCCCCAAGCATCCACCATAGTACCTCACCCCAGGCTAAAGGTGCCTGAGATGGACTCCATCTCCGCTCCGGCTAGGCCAAGGGCGCCAAGCCTGGAACACCGGAACGCCAGCACCCAAGCTGAAGGTGCCTGGGTGCGGCCGCATCCTCCAACTCTCTGCCCCTAAGGTCAGGGCGTCCGCCCCTTTTATGACCTCTCCCTTTGCGTCACAGCGGGTTCCCCGCCCCGCTGTACCAGCTCCAGGGGAGGACAAAAAGGCACAGTTTGCGGTGTGAGTTCAGCTCCGGCCCAAGGCAACAACGCCACCTGTAGGCCCCAAGGAACCCCACACCACCAGAGTCCTCACATAAATTCAAACACCCGCTTCATATGCAAAACAAATAAAAGTTCCACTTTGTTCAGAGTCCTTTTGTGTTCATTCCTTTGTGTTTCACAGTTATTTCAATATCGTACATGTGGCTCCCTATGTGAACTCACCAGTCACACCAAACTCTTACCTTGTTGTTTGACCCATAAACAGTAGGTCAAACTGTGCCTTCCCCTTTAAGGAGCCTATGGATACCGGGAGGCTCAAAAAACTGGAATCATGCATGTTCCTTTATCTTCCATAATTTCTCAATTTTCTTTGACCGTTGATGTTATTTCCAAAGGTACCAGAACTTTTCCTATATATTATATAACAAATTTTTTGTAAAAACAATTACAAAAAATGCACTCATAATATGCTATGCACAACTCTGGTGCACTACAGATAAAATCATGTACACTTCCCCCTTAAGGCCTCATGTACACTGCTGCTGGTAAACGGACGTTTAGGAGCAGTTGGGCATTTTTTTCAACTGCTCCTGAACTCTCTTCCATGTTATCTAATCTTTCCATGTACACAGGGTCGTTTACAGTCGTTTCTAGGCAGTTGAGTTCAGAGGCTTTTTTTGGAATGCAAAAAAATGGGTTCAGAAGCTGAGTTTAGAGGCATTTCAAGCGGCAAGCGCGTCTAAACGCGGCAAAACGTGACTAAACGCGGTAACTCACTTTTTTTTTAAATGCTTCTAAATGCAATCGTGGCAAAACGCGGCATGTAAACGCGGCAAAATGGTCGTTTTAAATGTGGGTTACTATCTGTCAAGTTAAATAGTTCAGGAGAGGTTGTAAAAACGTCCCGTGTACATGAAGCCTAAGAATAAGGCTCAGCAACCATGCTCTAGGCAAAAACTATTTTTCTTCCCGGATCCAATATGATGACGTTATTAGCTCCACCCTAAAATGTTGCATCACGCACACGTGACTTCCTCAGGAGGTATTCTCCTTGCCCTGAGATAAGAGCTAAGCTGAGGTTATCTGCTGAACACATAGGATACAAATATGCATGTCTATGTGATCTGACTACCATCTCAAATCTATATTTTTCAAATACATTTTTTACCATGCCTTCAGCTTTTTGATAGTAGAGATATATTGTACATACATTACTATAGAACATTGAAACGTATATAATGTATTACCAATGCATGCTATTACTTTTTTTTAGGGACAAGAAATAGTAACAGGAAATGCAGCGAATGGTGATTACTTCCGGCTGCACATCAATCAATACAATATGGTAGAAACCATAACGTGTCTGTCTTTGAAACCTTTTCCTGCATCCAACATTATATGCTTGTATGGACAGCATGAACGACTGCTGAACAATCTGTGTTCTAGATTTCAAGAAGGACTCATCAAAGACCTCTACAGGTAAGGCCTTCAAATGGTAATACGTAAACATATTTACCGTACAGAGAATCCACACAGCTACTATACAAATACTGTACATGTTGTTGGAGGCACTTTTGTGCACCTTTGTTTTTCTATGGTTGAGTCCTCAAAATTGTTATATATAAACATACAGTATGTACTGTAAAAGCATATACATAAGATTGCAGGTACCTTTTGCCTTACATATTCCAGACAGCAGAGTCAGACTCAAGGGTTCATTACATTTTTATAGAAGATCTAAAAGCAAAAATTTTTTAGGAATTTTGAATAGCATAAGTGAGGGTTATAATGCCTGCCTTTTTTTTTTTCGCCATCTGTATCTCATTGTGGAGATTTACCTTCACTTTCTGTCCCATAGCCAAAACAGGTTGTGTTAGGTAATCCTTCCAATGGAAATCCCTTGTTGTTCCCAAAGTTACCAGTGTCCCCATGGAGAGATTTTGCCTCGATTCCTGTTCTGGTGACAATCCAAGATTTGGGATTTTTTTCACTTTCAACCTCGGTGATAATTGTTACCAGGACAAATGGAGAGGATAATGCTCAACAAAGACAGCAATAAAAATGGTCAGGGGTTCTAATCCCTCCCCACTCTATCCAAGACTAAAAATTGTTTTTACCTTTAGTTATACTTTAATCCAAACAAAACTTTTTTTCTTTAATTATTTTAAGGGGTTTATTTTATTTTATTTTTCGTACATCACGGGACACAGAGCGACTTAGTCATTACTAATGGGTTATATAGATTACCTTCAGGTGTTGGCACTGGCCAATTCCAAACCGGAAGTACCCTCCCCTATATAAGCCCCTCCCATCCGGGAGCACCTCAGTTTTTTGCCAGTGTCTAAGGTGTTGGCCAAAGAGTAACATGTGTTTTCACTGGGCTTGCGTACAGGTTCTTTTGGGCCTTAGTAAGCTGTTCCGGATCCCACCAAAAAAGCTTCATAGCTAAACGGTCGGTACCCGGGCCTTGCAGCAGAAGAGCAAGGTTTTGCCTGTAATGCTTCTCTTAGGAGGGCTGGACCCTGGGATCCAGAGCTCTGGTCATACCCACGACCAAGATGTTGTCTGTGCAGGGTGCTATACAGGTCCAGGGGAGTGGAATCCTTGGGAACCCGGTCCCTGAAGGTTTAATTACAATGCCTGCCGTGATAGGTGAAGTTTGGACTTCTGTGGACCAAACAAAGTCCTGCGGCGGGGATCAGGTAAGTGGGGGCCCCCAGGAACTTGGTTCTATTGGGGGACCCCCAAGCCTAATTTGTCTTTCTGTCTGTTACCTAACGGTATTCCCGCTAAATATCTGTGTTTGCCTGTAACTACTGAAAATGTAAAATTTTAATAGTAGTCAAGAAAAAAAAAAAAAAAGGGACCGCGGTACCTGTGTTAAACCACTAGAGGCCGCTGTAGTCCATTTTTCTTGTCATGTGGATCTTTGGTTTTCTCAAGTCAAAAGATCCAGGCAGCTGGTAAGTTTCTCTGTGGGAATCCACTTCCTCTGCCCTGTTGCTGCGCCCATCCACCGCACAGGCCCTCCGGCAAAAAGGGCCCTGGCTCCTAGTCCCCTGTTTGATTTCGAAAAGGGCGCCAATGGCGCACGGGCGCGCGCGCGGGCGCGTGCACGCGCCTCCTATGAAAAAAAGGGGCGGGGCGGGTGGATGACGCTCGATGCGCGCCGCGGCGCTTCTGCGCATGTGCGGGCGTCCCAGCATGGTTAAAAGACACAGTACAAGTGTCAGCTGGATGCAAACAGAGCTAGCAACAAACAGTGGCACACAGAGGCGGTTGATGCAGGCATCCCCATAGAAAGGCACTTTAGTGGACACCAGCTGGTATATAGCAGCAACTTTGTTAGACTATTACCAGCAAAATTGGTGTATGATGACGGGAATACCTCAGCTTTGTGCTTAAAGGATATGTCGTCCAGACGCTCCGGAAATAGATCTTCCAGGAAGCCAAAGGGGTCTCCATCGGGCTCTGAGGATATTGGGCATGCTTGTACTGCACCAATCTCCCCATAGAATTCAGAGGTCAGTAGCCGTAGAAACCCCGCAGGAATGCCTGGTGCTGCGGCTGTCCCCAGTCCACCTGCTCCTGTATATATAACAGAGGAGGTTTTATCCTCAACTCTGGGAGGATTGGAAGAGAGATTAACAGCATTGATCGCTGCTTCCCTGTCACAGGAAAAGCGCGTCCGATCTCCGTCTCCTCCTTCGGAGTGCCTGTTAGTGGAGGAACAGCCCCACACAGAGATCGACCTACCTGAAGGGGATCAGGATGAGGTTGATTCAGTTATGGAGGAATCAACAGTGGAAGAACCTTTCTCAGCATCTCAGGCTGAAAGATTATGGGTTCAGTCTCTGACTAATATGGTCCGATCAGCATTTAAAATGCCTCTGGCGGAACCACCATCCACTACGGTTTCCTCGCTGGGGTCACTAAAAGCTCCCCAGGCTGTCTGTTCCTTCCCAATCCACCCTTTATTAGAAGGGCTTATTTACCAGGATTGGGAGCATTCTGATAAAATATTTGCTCCCCCCAAGAGATTTCCGGTGATCTATCCCATGGAGGATAAGTTCATAAAAAAATGGAGGGTCCCTACAGTGGACGCAGCCATCTCTTCTGTTAACAAATCACTGACATGTCCAGTAGATAATGTTCCAATGTTCAAAGACCCAATAAATAAAAAATTGGAGTCTTTACTAAAATCTGCTTTCTCTACAGCAAGCATGGTGACACAACCTGCGGTAGCAGCGATTGGAGTCTGCCAAGCAGTGAAAGATCAGTTGAAACAGGTCTTAAGGGACTTACCAGATCAGCAGGCTCTTGCCCTAGCTGACCTGCCTAGAGCCTTGTGTTTTGCGGTGGACGCCATAAAGGATACAATCCAACAGGCCTCCCGCTTTACGCTGTCTATAGTACATATGCGTAGGCTTCTGTGGCTCAAAAACTGGTCTGCTGAAGCTCCCTGTAAAAAACTGCTGGTTAGCTTCCCATTTCATGGAGAACGCTTATTTGGAGAAGATCTGGACAAATATATCCAGAAAATTTCTGCCGGTAAAAGTTCACTCTTACCGGTTAAGAACAAGGGTAGAAGTCCTTCTTTTAAGAGGCCTACTTCTCCAGTCCCGGGCACATCGGCTGTGAAGCAGTTCCAACGGCCTCCGCGGTCAAATTCAGGGGGCAGAAATCAGGGACAATCACAGGGTAACAAGAAGCCCTGGATCAAGAGAGGTACAAAACCTCCCCCCAAGGCATGAAGCGTTGCCCCCACTCAATCGGGTGGGGGGAAGACTTCAGTTGTTCACAGAGACCTGGCGGGACACCATCAGAGACAGATGGGTGCTCTCCGCAGTAAGTCTGGGGTACAAGCTGGAGTTAAAAGGCACTCCTCCTGCCCAATTTATGAGGTAAAACGTGCCAAGAGATCCCCAAAAGAGAGGATCCCTCCTTCTGGCACTAGAACAACTATTGCTCCAAGGTGTAATCATGAAGGTTCCCCTGGAAGAAAGCGGATTAGGGTTTTACTCGAACCTTTTCACAGTCCCCAAACCAAATGGGGACGTGAGGCCCATATTAAATCTAAAAGGGCTAAACAAGTTCCTAAATATCAGGACTTTTCGGATGGAGTCGATCCGATCGGTGGCCACCGCCCTACAAGGGCAGGAATGGTTAGCCTCGATCGACATAAAGGATGCTTATCTGCATATTCCCATCTTTCCGGCCCACCAGAAATTTCTACGCTTTGCAGTAGAAGGGCGCCATTTTCAGTTCAGAGCCTTACCTTTCGGTCTGGCCACAGCACCACGAGTGTTCACAAAAATTCTGGCCCCATTATTGGCCAATCTAAGAACACAGGGTGTAACGATAATGGCATATCTAGACGACCTGCTACTAATAGACCACTCAGTGGAAAAGCTGGAAGTAGCTATTCACAAGACAATCAAGTATCTGGAATATCACGGTTGGATTATCCACACGGGACAAGTCAGCTCTAAGACCAGTCAAAAGTCTGGAATACTTAGGGCTAAGGCTGGATTCAAATCAGAGAAAGATTTTCTTACCTCCAGAGAAGGTGTCGTCTTTAAAAGATTTGACCCACTTAGTGGGTACAAAAAGAAAACCATCCATACGCCTCTGCATGAGGCTGCTGGGAAAAATGGTGGCTTCATTCGAAGCGGTACCCTACGGTCAATTCCATTCAAGGAATTTGCAAAGGGCCATACTGTCAGCCTGGAACAAAAAAGTTCAGGCTTTAGACTTACCAATGTCCCTGTCCCCTTCCGTTCGCAAGAGCCTCCATTGGTGGTTGGTGCCCCAGAATCTGGAAAAAGGGAAACCCTTCAGTCCGGTTTCTTGGAAGGTAGTCACTACAGATGCCAGCCTCATAGGCTGGGGGGCAGTACTGGAGCAATGGTCTCTCCAGGGCAAGTGGTCAGAAGCAGAAAAGGCCCTGCCCATCAATCTCTTAGAGATACGAGCAGCCCGGTATGCCCTAGTAGCATGGACATCCAAACTCCAAGGGTCCCCTGTCAGAATTCAATCAGACAATGCCACAGCAGGGGCATATATCAATCACCAGGGTGGCACCAGGAGTCGTGCAGCCCAGAGGGAAGCAAATTGCATCCTGGAGTGGGCAGAAAAATATGTCCCAGCCATATCCGCGGTTTTCATCCCAGGAGTGGAAAATTGGAGAGCGGACTTTTTAAGTCGCCAACAATTATGCCCGGGGGAATGGTCTCTTCACCCCGAGGTTTTCCAGGCAATATGCCAGCGGTGGGGAACACCGGATGTAGATCTGCTAGCATCCAGATTCAACGCAAAGGTGGACAGATTTGTGTCTCGCACAAGGGATCCTCTAGCTTGCGGCTCGGATGCCCTAGTGTTCCCTTGGGATCAGTTCAAGCTGATATATGCATTCCCACCGCCACAATTGTTACCGCGATTACTCCGCAGAATCAGGGTAGAAAGAAACCAGTGATTCTGGTGGCTCCAGCGTGGCCCCGAAGGGCATGGTACGCGGAGATTGTAAAAATGTCAGTGAGGAGTCCTTGGACCCTCCCACATCGTCCGGACCTGCTGTCGCAGGGACCGATATACCACCCTTCCTTACCAGCCCTAGGTTTGACGGCCTGGCTATTGAAGCCCACATTCTGAAAAAGAGAGGGCTCTCTAATTCTGTGGTATCTACCATGATCAATGCCAGGAAGCCGGTATCCAGGCAGATCTATTATAGGATCTGGAAAGCGTACATTACGTGGTGTGAGGCCAAGAAATGGCATCCACATAAGTACGTGATAGGGAGGATTTTGGACTTCCTACAGTGGGCTGTAGATAGGAAGCTGGCCTTGAGTACTATCAAGGGTCAGATTTCGGCCTTGTCAATATTTTTTCAAAGGCCCTTGGCTTCGCATTCACTAGTCAAAGCTTTCATACAAGGAGTGATGCGTATTAGCCCTCCGGTTAGTATTCCCATATGTCCTTGGGACTTAAACCTGGTTCTGTCAGTTCTACAGAAACAACCGTTTGAACCATTGCAACACATTTCCTTGGTTCTTCTCACCAGGAAATAGATTTTCTTAGTAGCCGTTTGTTCGGCTAAAAGAGTATCGGAATTAGCCGCCTTGTCCTGTAAGGAGCCATATCTGGTTGTCCATAAGGACAGAGTAGTATTACGTCCTCACCCAGCCTTTCTTCCCAAGGTGGTATCGAGGTTTCATTTGAACCAAGATGTGGTTCTTCCTTCTTTTTTCCCCAAACCTAGATCGGTAGAGGAAAAGTTATTGCATTCTTTGGATGTAGTAAGAGCAGTTAAAGCTTATCTAAAAGCCACTGCTCAGATTCGCAGAACGGATACTTTGTTTATTCTGCCGGAAGGCCCTAAAAAGGGTCAGGCAGCATCAAAATCCACTTTAGCCAAGTGGATTCAACAGGTCATAATACAAGCCTATGGCTTGAGAAAGAGACCGCCTCCGTTCAAAGTTAGGGCGCACTCCACAAGAGCAGTTGGAACTTCATGGGCAGTGCATCACCAGGCCTCCCTGGCTCAAGTATGTAAGGCCGCAACATGGTCTTCGGTACACACGTTTACTAGATTCTACCAGGTAGACGTTAGAAGTCAGGAGGATGTCGCCTTTGGGCGCAGTGTGTTGCAGGCCGCAAAAGATCCTCATGCCTGATGGCGCCCAGCTTATGTATCCCTCCCCTCATTTGGCATTGCTTTGGGACGTCCCATTAGTAATGACTAAGTCGCTCTGTGTCCCGTGATGTACGAAAAAGAAAAAGGGATTTTTATAACAGCTTACCTGTAAAATCCTTTTCTTGGAGTACATCACGGGACACAGAGCTCCCACCCCTCTTTTTGGGACACTTATTGCTTGGCTACAAAACTGAGGTGCTCCCGGATGGGAGGGGCTTATATAGGGGAGGGTACTTCCGGTTTGGAATTGGCCAGTGCCAACACCTGAAGGTAATCTATATAACCCATTAGTAATGACTAAGTCGCTCTGTGTCCCGTGATGTACTCCAAGAAAAGGATTTTACAGGTAAGCTGTTATAAAAATCCCTTTTTTTCTAATGACTACATGGATACAACTGCACACACAGTAACAGTTGTGTCAAAGATACATGGAGCCTGAAGGTAAAAGTAAAGTCATTGCACTAACATTCATATACCCAGTCTTGCACAACATACAGTACATACAACCACACTGCTTTTTCCCTTTAGCAAACAGCAAGGTATACACTTTAACTTTGTACTAGAATGAAAGCTATATATATATATATATATATATATATATATATATATATATATATATATATATATATTAATGCACCCTACACTAAGAACTACACTAATAATCATGATGGTAAAGAGTCAGACAACTGTACTGTACAAGTGTCCATCCAGGGTTGCAATATCTTTGATTTTTTTGGGGGGACAGGCCCTTCTTGTATAGAATATTTAATATTTTAGAAGTGCTGAATTTACTGATAAATTTGTGAATTGGGGGGAGCAGCATTTTCCCAATTGAGAAGAATGAGTCTAAACATACTGTGAGTATAAATAGAAGGAATGAAGTCATTGAGAATGCCCAAGATACAGACCTCAGGGGTATTTGGGTCCTGAAGGCCCAAATGGCATTCCAGTACATTGAACAACGATTTGTGAACAAGTCCAAAACATGTGTAACACATCTGCTGATGCAGAACCATACCTGGGACAATTTGCACAAGTTCCAAGTCCCATATGGAATAACTTGGATGGAGTATAATGAAGATGATGAATGAATTTGAACTATGTGAGCTTGTTTGCAGTGCTGATATCAGAAAGTCAAGTACCAGTAACTTCGTCCCATCCATCCTCCATAAGATCAGGTATACACTGGAGCCATTTCTTGTGAGTGTTCTCAAACAAATTGATCAGATCCTTTGGCTTGCAAGCATTCATAAGCCCCGTACACACGGTCGGACTTTTGGCCAACAAACTTCATTTTGAGAAAGTTGGACCAACAATCCGACCGTGTGTATGCTCCATCGGACAAACTTTTTTGTTTTCATCAGACAAAAGTTCGGTCTGCAAACGGACAAACTTTTGGCCAACAAAAGTCCGATGGAGCAAAGTCCGATGGTGTGTACAGAAAACCATCGGACTTTTGTCCGATGGACAAAACAAATAATGTTAAAATCAACCAACAATAGCAGAAGTTGACCAAAGGGCGGCGGTAAAGAGCAGAAAAGAGCAGAAAAACCACATGATGTTGGAAAAAGTTTTGGGAACGTTTGCAGAAAAGTCCTGTGGTGTGTATGCTATGGGTGTGCCCGGCCAACTCCGTCCGGACAAAAATCCACGGAAAAGTCAGATGGAAGTCCGACCGTGTGTACGGGGCTTTAGAATGATGTGGTGAGTTGGATGTGATCTGAACTATATAATAAATGTCTTAAATGAGACGTGGACTTTTCCACTTTCAATGCACCAAGCGGAGTCTTAATAGTGGGATGCTGTAGAAGGTATTCAAAGGAAAAATTGGTATAAATCAGTTTTTTCTCCTCAAGTGCCTCAAAGGATATAAAAAAGCTTTTATCAAACAGCTGACCTAGATAGATAATACCTCTATTTTTTGTTTTACTTTAGTCAGCGGGGAGATTGAGCTTTTCAGATTTCAGAGCTAAGGCTCCATGCACACTACCATTTTTTAGCTCCTAGAAGCTGTTATTAGCATTTTTTTCCTGCGCCTAAAAGCTAAATAGTGTTATCCTACGTGTCAATGCACCCTAGGCCAGTGTTTCTCAACTCCAGTCCTCAAGGCGTCCTAACAGGTCATGTTTTCAGGCTTTCCATTATTTTGCACAGGTGATTTGATCGGTTTCACAGCCTTAGTAATTACCACAGCCGTATCGTCTGAGGGAAATCCTGAAAACATGACCTGTTGGGGCGCCTTGAGGACTGGAGTTGAGAAACACTGCACTAGGCTATTAGCATTTTTTGAGCTTCAGCATCTAGGAGCAGAAAAATAAAGGGTTTTGTAGAGTTTTTTGGAGCATTTGTCCAGCAGAAAAAAAAAACGCTAAACGCTTCTATATACCCCTAACAGCTTTATTTGAGTTTTTTTTTTCCTTATATACTGTAAAAGTGCTAATAAAATGCTAACGGTACCGCAAGCCGGCATTTTTCATCCAGCATTTTTTTTCTAGTGTTGTTTATAAAAAATGCTAGTGTGCATGGAGCCTTCAGGTCTGACTCAGGTAGGCCACTACTTCCACACAGTGAGCAAGGGTCCTTCTCTGCAGCATGCATAGGATAGGCTTTTCTACTGTGATGGAATGTACTTAGCTGATATAAACTGAAAGCTCAGTTGGATTTTAAAATTCAGTTTTACTTTTGGATAAATGAGTCTGTAATTTTAGAAATTGAGCTTGTCCTGTGTTGTCTATGTGGAACATTTAGTTAAAGCCCCATACACACTATAAGAAAATCTGGCAAACATCGTACGATTTTCTGATAGTGTGTATACAACTTTCGGCAGCCGATTCTGACCTTCCAAATGAAAATTTTCAAAGGGACAAACTCCACAATTTTTCTCATACAGGAACAGAACGTATGATTTTCATTTAGTGTGTACCATTTTCGGACGATTTTCGTATGAGAAAAATCAGAAACAAAAGACTGCGCAGGGTCAGAAACCATAAGCAACAAAAAAAGCCTTTGTCGTATGAGAATTTGACATTATTTCCTTCTTTGGTTGCGACTTGCTGGGAAACATCAAGGAAAATCAGGCGATTGTTCGCCTGATTTTCTAATAGTGTGTGCCCCACTTTAGGCTACATTGGAGCAGTCCTAGACTATACTATATTCTGAGTGCCTTCCATGCTGCATTTGAACTGGTGGCTATCCATGTTAATCAACTCTGTTGCGTTCTGCCGGTGTGTCTACCACACACACAATTTCTGCTAATATGAAGCATTTCTCTAGACAAATTGATTTGTTGTTTGTGCCTAAATATAAGTGGAAATTATTTTTGGGAAAAAAAGTTGTGCTTTAAAGTATTTTCCTTTCTCTATTCTGCTCTGAATTCATAATGGCTAAAAGCATCTAAAATACAGCAAAGAAGAGCAAGAGCAGCTCTCAGCATTCAAAAAAATGTTCATTCCAGAGCACTTGAGAACTAAAGCTGCCCAAGAGTACATTAACTGTGTATATAATTAAGCTACATAATCATTTACTCTGCATGTACAGTATACAAGGAAAAAATTACCCTAAGCCACCATCTCTACTAAATGTAGAGAAGGATACTGTTCATTTTGTGGCAGAAATAAGCATTCAGAACTAAAGCAGAACTCCAGGCAGTCAGTTTTGTGATTCACACGCTTCCAATACACTGTATGGCCAGGCAGGTGATACCACTATTTTCTATTTCAGTTTTGCTGCTATTTACCTACCCCTGTCATCCCCATCCTCATCACACCTGGAACCCCACTGCAACCTTGCCCCATGTCATCCTCATCCTCTTCCCACCTGGCACCCCACTGCAACTTTTCTAACGCACTACCCCCTGTCATCCTTATCTTCATTACACCTGGCACTCCACTGCAACCTTCCAAACACACTACCCCTGTCATCCTCATCTTCATTACACCTGGCACTCCACTGCAACCTTGCTAACACCTTACCCCCTGTCATCCTTATCCTCATCACACCTGGCACCCCACTGCAACCTTGCTAACACCTTACCACCTTACCCCCTGTCGTCCTCATCTTCTCTGATCCTCCCCTTCTTCCACAGACTCCAAAAAATAACCTGATATTTACAGTCTATGGAGTGTTCAGTTTGGTGTTTGTTTTTTCTTTTTTTCTTGGGAGGATGCATGTGATCAGCACAGGGCCAATCAGCACTGTCCAGACATGTCCAGACACAGGGTCAGGGGTCTTGAAGCCTGATAGGACAATCGTGGGAGAAATTAAAACTTCTCCTACAATCTATCTGCACACACTGGTACAAGTCACAAGATTGCTCTAATTGCTATATACAGCTGATGAAAAAAGGTATAAGGGTCCTTTCACACGGGGCGGATCCGTGCAGATCCGCCCCGTGAAGCTCCGCTTGCTCAGCGGGGATCGCTCCGTTGATCCCCGCTGAGCCGACGGATGACTGGGCGGTCCCCGCACACTGTGCAGGGACCGCCCTGTCAGAGCGCCGCTCTCCCCTATGGGGAATCGGATGACGACGGACCGTAGAGTCCGTTGTCATCCGATCCGCTCCGCCGACGGAAGGAAAAATAGGGGTTTCCTCCGTCACACTTTGGCGGAGCGGAGCGGATGTCAGCGGACATGTCTCCGCTGACATCCGTGCCTCCATAGGGGTACATGGAGGATCCGTTTCAGGTCCGTCTAAAAAACTGACAGGCGGACCTGAACGGACCTCCGTGTGAAAGAGCCCTAATCAGTTTATATTTACTAAAACTATTGCATTTTCATGTTCTGTGTACTGTGGGAGACCAGCTATAGTGAATGCAGGGTCCTCAGTGGCGTCTCCAGCTTTCATATTTAGGGGGGGCACATGGGGGGACAGGGACAAAAGTAGGGGGGCCAACTATAAAATGCAATTATATATATATATCCTCGGGCCCTTTACTAAGATCCCACAACGGGCCCTTTCACATGTTCTACAGTGAGCTCCCTTCCCACTATACTGGGGCCCCCCAGGGTGGCAGAAAACAAGAGATATATGTCACCAGCACACCAAGAAAATATAGGGGCCACAGCAGTGGGAGAACTATCAGGGTTGCAAAGGTTGTCTTGCCATCGGGCCCTGGTGTTCTGCCACTGTGGGGTTCCCCAGCTGTCCTGTCCCTGCTATTGACAGCACTGGTCTGGCATCTGTCTCCTTGGCAGCGGAGGCAGTCTATTAGGACCTAGTGCTGGTGACATTATGGGTGCATGCAGGGGAAGGCTGGCACTATTGGTTATAGAGAGCCGAGCCCCCAGCTGGTCACCTAGCAGCAGTAATGCTGTATAACCTTTTCTGTTGACATGCTGATCGGGATGTGATCCTGGTGATGCTCCCAGTCAGATCTAATAAACACAGTATTTATTAGCAACAAGAGTACAACCACATATATATAATCAACCGTATGTTCAGCAACCATGTGGGCTCTATGCCTGTAAAGTGTGGGCTTTGATCAATAAAATCACTGATATTTAACACTAGGATTTGACTAGGAGCATCACCTGGACTGCATCACGATCAGCATGTCAGAGAAGGCTCCACTGCTGCTAAGCAACCTGCAGGGAGCTCAACTGTCTACAACCAATAGAGATGGGCTCGGGTGTGTTTGAAATCCCACATGCCCGATCCCGCCAGGAAGGCGACACTCCACAGTGCTAATCACAGCCAGTGAGACATTTCCTGATCTGTACAGCTGCGGACCGGGAAATGTCTCACTGCCTGTGATTAGCGCTGTGCAGTGTGGGCTTCCTGGCAGGCTCTGGGATGTGTAATTTTGAACATGCCCAGCCCATCTCTAACAACAAATTGTGCTGGTCCTCCTGTATAATATCTGCAGTCTCTCTCCTGTATAATATCCGCAGTCTCTCTCCTGTATAATATCCGCAGTCTCTCTCCTGTATAATATCCGCAGTCTCTCTCCTGTATAATATCCGCAGTCTCTCTCCTGTATAATATCCGCAGTCTCTCTCCTGTATAATATCCGCAGCCTCTCTCCTGTATAATATCCGCAGCCTCTCTCCTGTATAATATCCACAGTCTCTGACCATCTCCTGTATTATATCCGCAGTCTCTGACCATTTCCTGTAGTATGTCTGCAGTCTCTGACCATCACTCTTTCCAAAACGCACTCCTGAACCTTGCACTCTCTACATAGCATCCTCTTGAGCCCTGTATCCAGCACCCACCTGCACTCTGCATGTAGCACCAGCATACAGAGGGCACACTGACCACCAATATGCATGGCCAGTGGTTACCAGTATACAGAGGACATAACAAATCAGGTAAATCAATTACCATGCAACTAAAAATATCTCAAAAGCAATAAGAGAATCTTTTTAGCTGGTTCCCTCATCTAACGCGAATCAATAAAAAGCAAAAAATGCAGCGCTGCCCTATACTTCATCTATTAAATTGTACAAATGAACTTATAAGTGATATAGTAACACCTATAAATGAATATCCAGTGAAAATCAACCAATGTATTGCAATATAGTAGTGATGGTGTCACCCCCTCTGCAAAAATATTTTGAGAAATTGCAGAGCTTCAATGTGCAAATAGCGATGACACCCCCTACATACAATAATAATAATAACAAAGACACAAATCAACCCATGTATTAGAACGTAGTAGTGATGTTGTCACCCTCTCTGCAAGAGGTAATACATTTTTCAGAGCTGCAATGTGCAAATAGTGGTGAAACCACCTATATATAATCAGAATAATAAAATGTAAAATATATACATCAAGTGTACATTTTATTATTATCATTATTATGATTATATATAGGTGGCTTTACCACTATTTGCACATTGCAGCTCTGCAATATTTCTTACCTTTTGCAGAGAGGGTGACACCATCACTACTATATTCTAATGCCGCGTACACACGACCGCGTTTCTCGACGAGAAAAACTGCATTTTTTCATTTCGCCGAGAAAAACGATCGTCTGTGGGCTTTATGTCGTTTTTCTCGTCGAAAAAAACGGCATAAAAAATGACGAGAAAAATTAGAACATGTTCTAAATTTTCTCGTCGTTTTTTCCAGCATTTTTTTCCGCGGCAGTTTTCCCATAGGGAAACACTGCCGCGGAGCCCACAGACGGTCGTTTTTCTCGTCAAGAGAAAAAATGACGGGAAAAACGACCGTGTGTAGGGAACCAAGCGGTTCCCTCGTTTTTCCTGTCATTATTCACGGCGGTTTTTTAACCGCCGTGAATAATGATCGTGTGTACGCGGCATTATACATGGGTTGATTTGCGTCTCCGTTATTATTTTTGTATGTAGGGGGTTTCACCATTATTTGCTCTGCAAATTCTCAAAATATTTTTGCAGAGGAGGTGACTACATCACTACTAAATTGCAATACATTGGTTGATTTGCATTGGATATTCATTTATAGGTTTTACCATTTTACTTATAAGTCCATTTGTAGAAATGTATAAATGAAGTGTAGGGTTGTGCTGCATTTTTTGGCTTTTTATTGGTATACAGAGGCCAGGACATACTGATCATCATTGGACGCCATGATGAAACCGCCACTTGCTGGTCACTCCCGCAGATGTGTGGTAGCGCACCGCATTAGCACCCTCATTTTTACTTCAAGCACCACCATAGCACCCCAAAAAAACATTGTCTGGAGCCACCCCTGCCTGGATTGGATTAAGATTTTGGGACCCCATCCCTCCCAAGTTTTTCTCTATCTTCTCTTCATAACATTTGGTAGTCATATCCCAAAAATTCTAAGAAGTATTTTTTTTTTTTTTCATCTCATGGACGAAATGTGGGAAAGAACGTATATATCATACAATCATTCCATAAACACCACATACACTGCATATATCATTTGAGGAAAATATGCTTATAAAATAGTTTACCATTAGCCAATAAAAAAATACAAATAAAATATGTCCCCAGATTTCATTTTAAAAATCTGGTCACCTTACTGTGCATCAGCCCCATAAAGTAACCAGCACTGGGTTCCAATGTGCTGCCGCCGCTGCCATGCAGACAGAGACCAGCGCTGTGAATAGCCGGGACAGGACAGCAACTCTGGTTGTTCCAGCACTGGTCCACACTGGGAGGATTCCCCCATCCACCTATAATGTGTAGATGGGGGAATTGGATAATTTTTTTTTCATTCAACCTAATAGTTGAATGAAAAAAGTGATCAATGTATGGGCTGCCTAAGAGCTAAGACCAGCCATAGACAGTTTAAATCTCAGCTGGTTCAGCAGGAACTGGCTGAGATTTGAACCATTAATGAGCAGATTCTCTTATGATTATCACTAGTGGTTGCTATAGCTTCTAGTGATAATCACTGTTTGTCGGGAGAATACCATACCTCCCAACTTTTAAAAGTCCCACCGCGGGACATTCAGATCTCCCCTCTCCCCTGCTAAAGTTGTTGAGCGGGGGGGGGGGGGGATTGTGCCGCGGGACATGTAAAAAAAAATTGTCCCTGTAAAAAAAGTTGTTGAGCCGGGGGGGGCGGTGCCGTAGGACATGTAAAAAAAATTGCGGGGGGGGGGTGCCTCCGAACACTGTTTTGACCACCAATTTTCACTGTATATTACCTGCCTAACTGAAAGTGAAAGTAAATTGTGAATGTCTTGAAAGAACAGGAGAGGGGGAGGGAGACAGATGGGGGAGAGATGGGGGAGAGAAGGGATGGAGATAATGCAGTTCAGTGATTTACAGTGTACTGCAGTCTGCAGTGCACACACTTACCCACGGTCCAGGCTAAAATCTGAGGCATCATTCACACACAGCCAGGAATGCTGCTGATTTTCATATTTCCCGCCCACACATCCCCTCTCTTCAGATACAGCACGCCGGGATAGTGTGGGCGGGAATGGAAGAAGGAGGAGGAGCTGTATTCCTCCCTGCTCGTATGTGAGGAGAGTGAGGGGGGGTGGCTGGACTCCCTGCATTGTGAAAGAGTGTCATAGACTGACACTCGGCTCAGCTTGCAGTCACCACTCTCAGAATTTACAGGCTGGTTCTTCTGTCCTAAGGACGGGAGAAATCAGTCTGTTTTTTCAGTAACTGAGATGAAGGCTTGGGCCCCCTCACCCCCACAGTGCTCGTGGAGTCCTTCCTGCAACTCGCTCTTCTCCGTGCCAATGGGGATGCAGGGGAAGGAGCAGATCGGGCGGCTGTGGTTGTGTGAGTGTTCGCATTTTGCAGTGTCAGCGAGCAGAGGGAGGGGGGAGGAATCCCCCACAGGAGCTGACTGGGGATGCTCTCCCTCTCAGGAGAGACTATGTTACCCCAGCAGCCCGAGCGAAATACAAAAAAGCAAAAAAAAAAATTTTTTTTTGGGGGGCACATGGTGGGGCACAGCATAATGTTGGGGGGGCCAGGGCCCCCTCTGCCCCCCTAGGGACGCCATTGAGGGTCCTGGGTTTAGTAACACCGTGGAACCTAAGGTGGTAATCCTCTGTAAAAAGGCTGTTTGATCCTGCCCTCTCTGATCCTCCCCATCTTACAGAGTCCCCAAACTATATCCAGATAGTCCAGGGACTAGGGGACAAGCTGCACATGCTCAGTTTGGTGTGTATTGCTAGAGAAGTTTTTTTTGCTTGGGAGAGTGCATGTGATCAGCACTCCGTTTTACTTTTTTCATCGGAAATTCCTATCGTGTGTACACCACATTAGTGTAGCAATATGGTTATATTTAATGAAGGTACAACATTTAGCAAATTGTTGCTACACTTATGCGGTGTACACATGATAGGAATTTCCGATGAAAAAAGTCAGACGGAGTGCTGATCACATGCACTCTCCCAAGCAAAAAAAACCTCTCTAGCAATACACACCAAAAACTGAGCATGTGCAGCTTGTGTGTGGGCCCCATCTGAGAAATTCCGATGAATTCCATTGGAATTTTCAAATAGAACCTGTTCTATTTTTTTCAGATGAAATTCCGTTGGAATTCCGATGGGAGTTTGGTCGGAAAAATGTCTGATCGTGTGTACGGGGCATTAGAGGCCCCTCTCTTCTCTTTAATACTCTGTAGCTCCTGCTGGATTGTGCTTCTAATCCCCTTGTGGAGGCTTTCATTTGTAGATAGACATTTTATGGTTACACAACCTGGTCACATTGCTATAATCTTTTTATATGGACTATAAACTGAAGGACCTATGAATAAATGGTTGTGGAACAAATCATTTGCATTTCCATTATTTCTTATGGGGAAATTTGCTTTGATATACAAGTGCTTTGGATTACAAGCATGTTTCTGCAACAAATTATGCTCACAATCCAAGGTTTTACTGTATATTATTTTATATTGTTATATACTTGTTAATGCTAGTTACTAATAGAAACATTTTAAAACTGCTTCATGCAGAACCGCAAACTTCATCTCTCTTGTTTTAAACAGAGGAGACTTGCTTGATTTCAGCCTCAGGAAAACTGTGAGGAATATATGGTTAACTTTTAGAGAGCTGGCAGGGCTGCAACCAGGGCTGGGATAGGGGAAGCCTCGAGGGGGGCAGTAGTCCCATGTATAGGGTGGTCTCATGTAAGGGGTAGGCATCACGTGGTGAACTGACAACAGCCAAATCGATGATGTTGACTAATCAGAATCCATCTGGTCCATCACAAAACCACTGATGGAGTGCCGGGGATTTCAAATCTCCAGACCGCTGGAGTGGCTGCGGGGGTGCAGGAAAAACAACACGGGAGTTAAAGTGGTAGTAAACTGCCGGCGATTTTTTTCTTAACCTGCAGTGCAAAGTTATAATGTGCTTTTATGCATCACATACTAGCACATTATGTGAAACTTACCTTAGAACGAAGTCCTTCCAGCGGCGAGCTGTCACCACTAACAGGGCTTCCATCTTCATTAGTCTTCCTTCCAGGTTTGCGGACTCCAGCTGTATGAGTGGCTGGAGCTACCGTTTATGGCACCGGACTCTGAAGGAATGGCCCGGGTAGCCGTTCCTTCAGGGTGCATGCGCTGGTGATGTCATGTACAGTAAATATCTCCCAAACTGTGCACGTTTAGGAGATATTTACAGTACCTATAGATAAGCCTATAATAAGGATTACCTATAGGTAACATTTATGTATGGGAGTTTAAGTACAATGGGCACTGGGGGGAGGTGGGGGGTGGGGAGGATGTCTGGTGTTAGTTCAAGGGGTTGTAAAAGCAGAGGTTTTTTTTATATTAATGCATTCTATGCATTAAGATAAAAAGCCTTCTGTGTGCAGCAGCCCCCCTGAGCCCTCTAACACTTATCTGAGGTCCCTCTTTGTACAGCAATGTCCACGAGTATCTCAGCTGTCCGATTCTCCTTCCTGATTGGCTGAGACACAGCAGCGGCACCATTGGCTCCTGCTGCTGTCAATCAAAGTCAGCTAGCCAATCAGGGAAGAGAGGGGGTGGGACTGGGGCCGGGCTCAGTGTCTAAATGGACACAGGGAGCTATGACTTAACTTGGGTAACCCCATAAAAAACTGCTTACTGTGGGGGCACTGAACAGAAGGGAGGGGCTAGGAGCACAGAAGAGGGACCCGAGAAGAGGAAGATCCGGGCTGCTCTGTACAAAACCAACTGCACAGAGGAGGTAAGTATATGTAGCGGCCTCCTCGCTCCCCTCTCTTGTTCTTGCTCGTCTGTCTCTGGTCTAGAGGTATCTCAGAGGGGAGAGAGCGGGGACACCACGCCTGGCCTCCACCACATGTATCAGTGCGGTATAGGCAACGTTCTTAATTTACCTTCGGGTCAGTGTTGTGCACCTGGATCCTCCCTCCGAGAGTCACCTTGAGCCATGTCCGTCAGAAATGAGCCCCACACCATTAAAGTCCAACACTCCTTTATTCTCATGCGAATGAACACAAACAGTTGAACTCCCTTGAAGAACAGCACAGGAAAGGAGGTGTGGATGCGAATAGGCCCAGGCACAATCGTTCTCCACTTTCCTTCCTGAAAGTGGGTTGCGGTCTCCGCACGAGGGGGGATTTCCTTCCAGGCGGTCTCCGACGAGAGGCTCACCTGTCACCGGCAATATGCTGCACCGGGTCTTCAAGTGAGGAGCTCCCCCTGGTCCATTGCGCCTTCCGGATTCGGGTACCCAATCCCTGGGTTCCCTAGGATCTCCTTCCCTCGCGGAACTCAGTGTTGGGCACTGAGCTCCGGACCTCCATTCAAGTACCTCACCCCAGGCTAAAGGTGCCTGGGATGGAACAGGATCTCCGGTGGTCCTCTAGGCCTAAGCCACCCAGAGGACCAGCACGAACCACCGTCCGCAGGCTAAAGGTGCCTGGGACTACAAACCCTGTGACAAAAAATGTCCGGCCCCTTTATACCCTCTCCCAGCAAGCACGGCGGGCTCCCCGCCCCACCATACCGCTGCCGAGGGGGGACAAAAAGGGGTACGGCACACAGCAATGGTTCAACCCCCAGCCCGTGGCGACAGCGCCACCTGCTGGGCCGCAGGGAATCACACATCACTGGTGTCACCGCCAGATTCAAATTTACACCCGGGAAAGTGCATACCCGCTACACTCTCCCCTCTGTCCTTTGACACTGGTCCCCAGTGTCTGGAGTAAACCATGCCCTAAATGGCTGACATAATCCAGTCCAGAAACCCACTAACAATTGTGGTAAAAATAACTTTGAAAAAAAACTGTCACACTGAAACAATTGTGTCTGAGCCCTGTAATATGAAGGGAAAGAAACAACAGCATGTAATCATAACCTTAAGGCTGGGTTCACACTTGTGCGGTGCGAATTTCAGCTCTCTTATCTCTGCAAGGAGATAAGAGAACTGTTCAGCGTTTTGTGTGCGGTGGAACATGCAAACTTGTTGACCTGGGAGAGGGGGGGGAAGTGTAGTGAGCATTGAAAAAAGTCCTCTTCAGAACGGAAGACATCTGCGAATCAGGTGCGTGACCATAGAAGATATTGGACCTGAATTCGCACCTGAGCCGCACCGCAATGTCTAGAAGACGCACGCGGTTTTTTGGTAATGCGCAGTGCGAATGCATCGCACATATGTGAACCAGCCTCATTGAAAATAATGTATTTTTTAATGTTATGCGAATTGGATGCAGTTTAAGCCACAACCAATTCGCATAGATGTGAACGGGGCCTAAATCACATTTTACATCATACTTTTCCCACCTATCCTGACTAAGATCCACCCATCCTCAGTGATCTTGAAGGGTTGCTCTCCTGCAGAGGGAAAAGAAAGAAACAACACACATAAACCCTGACACATATATTCGTGTAGGAGGAAAGAAACTTCTCCGTAAAGAAATCCCTTTTCTCCAAAGAGTTATGCCGCGTACACACGATCATTATTCACGGCGGTTAAAAAACCGCCATGAATAATGACATTAAAAACGAGGGAACGGCTTGTTCCCCACACACGGTAGTTTTTCACGTCATTTTTTCTCTTGTCGAGAAAAACGACCGTCTGTGGGCTCCACGGAAGTGTTTCCCTATGGGAAAACTGCCGCGGAAAAAATGTTGGAAAAAACTACGAGAAAAATTAGAACATGTTCTAATTTTTCTCGTCGTTTTTAATGCCGTTTTTCTCGTCGAGAAAAACGACAAAATGCCCACAGACGATCGTTTTTCTCGTCAAAAGGAAAAAATTTCATTTTTCTCGACGAGAAAAACGGTCGTGTGTACACGGCATGAGTGTGTGAAAAGTGTTAACGTTGCGCAACACTGCCACCTGGTGACAGCATCACGGTAACTGCACTCATGAAACTTCTCTTTGAGCCCTATCTACCCCAGAGTCTGTGATCTTTTCTTTGGAAAAATGAAGAACAAACCAGGAACAGTTCCTCATTCCTCTGGGCACAAAAAAAACAACGGCCCCAGAAAGTTCAGCAGCACAGAACAATATAATGGAGTCTTTCTCTCCTTAAAGGTAAAAGTGGGGATGCGGCAGAACAAGTGGCTTCAAGTGCTTGTCTATGGTTTCTAGATGATACTCCACATCTTCTCCTTCTTTACGCCGGATCAGCACTTTGTCTGCATGGATGTGACGTCCCAACATCCACTCTGCCTTGCAGTCTTTAAAACGTTGAGAAGCCTTGGGAGAGCATGTAAGGTACCTGCGGGTGTGCGGGACTTTTAAGTGAGTCCACACAAAGTCATCGTACCAGCGCTCCCGGCACACTTCTACTTCATAAAGCAGTTCCTTCGACAAGTATGGATACTCCCACCCATACTCCGCAGCAACCTTCTGGCCGAACAGGCGCTGTAATCTCGCCAAAGGAGGCATGGTAGCTTGGTCCCCTTCACCAGGCAAAACTATTGAGTCCGGGTGACGAGGCACTCTGACTACCTCCAATCTGGGCATAGGCGCCCGCAGCAACAGTCTCTTTTACCCAACATCAGGTGCAGGTGGCACCGGAGATGTAGGGACAAGCTGAGGACGGGACCCCTCTTCAGGCGCTGGTACCTCCACCCGGGGCGTACTCTCCCCTGTAGACATAGGTGGATCCCTGGTTCTGCGGGACGAAGCAAGTGGTACCTTGTCCCAGCCCTTCTCGGCAAACAAATCATCTATGGCAACGTCATCTCCCATGTCCGAGAGCGACTCTAGGTCGGAGGTGTCACACTCTTCCGCGGGTATGTATCCAGTTGTAGAAACGGGACCACCACCTCCCGCGGACTTGCTGGGCCATAACTTCCCGACACCTCCGCCCACACACCAAATCTCTCCGCCTGGCTTACCTCTGCCTTTTCTTGAAGCAGGACGTCCGGAACCCTCGTCAACGGATTCATCCGGGCCGGGTGTAAGCGGGCGGGACGGTCCGCCACAACCGCTGGTCGGGGCTACCATACCGGTCTTCCCCTTCGGTGGTGGACGCTGCGAGACAGTGGTGACCGAGTCAGCATCCTCGGATTTCTCCCGTTGAGTTTTCATGACCTCCTCCGCGGTCGCTGCAGTGTGCGCAGGGATGGCTCTCACAGCAGTGATTCCTCCTCTTTGAGTGGTGGTACCTGAAGCCCGGCCAGGGTAGATGGTTCTTGGCCTCTCCACCGCCAGATCCACTTCGAACAGAAACTCCCCACAGGCCTCACAACGTCCGAACGGCTTCAGTTGACACACCAGTCCCGAACAGCCAGGACAAATCACACCCAGGGCCTCAACGTCCATGCACGAATACAGGGCGAATCGTCCCCTTGGCTTTAGCCGGATCCCCGTATCCATTACCGGAGCAGCAGCGGTCAAAGTCGTGGTGGAAGGGTGAACTGGAATCCACGAGGCATGTCCAAACATGGCGACCTGTTGCTGATCCATCGCAAACTGCAAAGTTTTTGCGCCAAAGTCCCACGTGTAGTCCCTCACACGTATTGGACTCCTCCCCTTTGCTCAGGTTCACGGGCTTTTCTTCTTTTTGAGTCACGCCCACAAACTAAGCGATGGGGGTGTGCCTGGTGGCGCAGTGCAACTAGAAACCCCCACGTGTAGTCCCTCACACGGCTGAGTTTCCCCCTCTCCTCGCTCTTCTGCGCGGGCCTTTCCCTTCAATGGGTCATGTCCACGACTTAGAGCACCGGGGTGCACTTCGGCCAATGAAGGCCTGCCTATTCGTTTAACTCCTCCGACAGACACATTCAATACTCGTGGTGCACAAACACTATACCGGACCCGAGCCCCCACGTGTAGCGGCCTCCTCGCTCCCCTCTCTTGTTCTTGCTCGTCTGTCTCTGGTCTAGGGGTATCTCAGAGGGGAGAGAGCGGGGACACCACGCCAGGCTTCCACCACATGTATCAGTGCGGTATAGGCAACGTTCTTAATTTACCTTCGGGTCAGTGTTGTGCACCTGGATCCTCCCTCCGAGAGTCACCTTGAGCCATGTCCGTCAGAAATGAGCCCCACACCATTAAAGTCCAACACTCCTTTATTCTCATGCGAATGAACACAAACAGTTGAACTCCCAAGAAGAACAGCACAGGAAAGAAGGTGTGGATGCGAATAGGCCCAGACACAATCGTTCTCTACTTTCCTTTCTGAAAGTGGGTTGCGGTCTCCGCACGAGGGGGG
The DNA here is from genome assembly GCA_029206835.1 of Rana muscosa. NCBI lineage: Eukaryota > Metazoa > Chordata > Amphibia > Anura > Ranidae > Rana > Rana muscosa. The sequence continues at coordinate 160,467,143 of CM055121.1, read as the reverse complement.
ATTTCCTTCCAGGCGGTCTCCGACGAGAGGCTCACCTGTCACCGCAATATGCTGCACCGGGTCTTCAAGTGAGGAGCTCCCCCCGGTCCATTGCGCCTTCCGGATTCGGGTACCCAATCCTTGGGTTCCCTAGGATCTCCTTCCCTCGCGGAACTCAGTGTTGGGCACTGAGCTCCGGACCTCCATTCAAGTACCTCACCCCAGGCTAAAGGTGCCTGGGATGGAACACGATCTCCGGTGGTCCTCTAGGCCTAAGCCACCCAGAGGACAGGCACGAACCACCGTCCGCAGGCTAAAGGTGCCTGGGACTACGAACCCCCGTGACAAAAATGGCTGGCCCCTTTATACCCTCTCCCAGCAAGCACGGCGGGCTCCCCGCCCCACCATACCGCTGCCCAGGGAGGACAAAAAGGGGTACGGCACACAGCAATGGTTCAACCCCCAGCCCGCGGCGACAGCGCCACCTGCTGGGCCGCAGGGAATCACACATCACTGGTGTCACCGCCAGATTCAAATTTACACCCGGGAAAGTGCATACCCGCTACATATAACATGTTTATTATTTTTATATTAAATCACTTTCAGCCTTATATTTTTTCTGTAAAGGTGGACTAATCCTTTAATGATACAATACTGAATCTGTGTTATTTTCGCATGCACATAAAAATAATTTGATTCAACAGACTTTTCCAACAGGAGCCTGCCTACTAGGGATGAGCTTCGTGTTCGATCGTTCGACGAAGATCGAACGATTTGGGCCGTTCGCGCCAAATTCGAGTGACGCGAACGGCCCACAATGCACTACGCCATCGCAGTGTCATCCAGGCGCTGTGATTGGCCAAGCATGCACTGTGACCCCGCATGCTTGGCCAATCACAGCGCCGGCAGCGAGGAGAGCAATGATTGGCCACAGGCAGGATGCCTGTGGCCAATTATTGCTGAGGGTGTTTAGTACACGCCCCACACTATAAAAGGCCGCCAGCACGGCGGCCTAGTGTAGTGTGTTCCGGAGCAGGGAAAGAGAAGCATAGGCAGGGACAGTGACATTTATTTTTTTCTTGCTTAACCTGGATTCCTTTAGTTTAGGGAAAGAGAAGGATAGGTAGGGAGAGTGTCAGTGTGTTTAACTGTGCGAATCCTTGTTTCTAGGGACAGGGAAGGACAGTGAGGGAATTCTCCTTGTGCTATAGTGTGCTTTAAAAAAACATTTTTTCTAGGGACAGAAAACTATAGGTAGGGAGAGTGTCAGTTTCTTTCACTGTGATAATCCTTGTTTCTAGGGACAAAGAAGGAAAGTGAGGGAAATTCTCCTTGTGCTATAGTGTGCTTTAAAAAAACATTTTTTCTAGGGACAGAAAACTATAGGTAGGGAGAGTGTCAGTGTGTTTTACTGTGCGAATCCTTGTTTCTAGGGACAGGGAAGGACAGTGAGGGAATTCTCCTTGTGCTATAGTGTGCTTTAAAAAAACATTTTTTCTAGGGACAGAAAACTATAGGTAGGGAGAGTGTCAGTGTGTTTTACTGTGCGAATCCTTGTTTCTAGGGACTGGGAAGGACAGTGAGGGAATTCTCCTTGTGCTATAGTGTGCTTTAAAAAAACATTTTTTCTAGGGACAGAAAACTATAGGTAGGAAGAGTGTCAGTTTCTTTCACTGTGATAATCCTTGTTTCTAGGGACAAAGAAGGAAAGTGAGGGAAATTCTCCTTGTGCTATAGTGTGCTTTAAAAAAACATTTTTTCTAGGGACAGAAAACTATAGGTAGGGAGAGTGTCAGTGTCTTTTACTGTGCGAATCCTTGTTTCTAGGGACAGGGAAGGACAGTGAGTGAATTCTCCTTGTGCTATAGTGTGCTTTAAAAAAACATTTTTTCTAGGGACAGAAAACTATAGGAAGGAAGAGTGTCAGTTTCTTTCACTGTGATAATCCTTGTTTCTAGGGACAAAGAAGGAAAGTGAGGGAAATTCTCCTTGTGCTATAGTGTGCTTTAAAAAAACATTTTTTCTAGGGACAGAAAACTATAGGTAGGAAGAGTGTCAGTTTCTTTCACTGTGATAATCCTTGTTTCTAGGGACAGGGAAGGACAGTGAGGAAAATTCTCCTTGTGCTATAGTGTGCTAAAGCATTCCTCATCAACCATCTTTGAAATCCTTGTTTTTTTGGACAGTCAGGGAAATTGTCGTTGTGCTATTCTGTGCAAAAGCAATCATCCTCAACCATATTTAGAAATCCTTAAGTAAAGGGACAGAGAAGGACACCTGAAGGTAGCCCTTATTGCTTTTTTCCCATCTCCCTGCAGGCCATCTATTAGAATGTCTGGAAGGCAAACAAGGAGAGGCAGACAGTCAGGAGGCAATAAAAGAGGGCAAGCAGGCTCTGTGTCTGGGGGCAACAGTGCTGGTCGTGGACGCGGTGCATTGTCATCAGCACATGGCCATGGGACACGCTTGTCCTTCTTTTCGGCAGCTGGACATGTTGAGCCACATCATGCCGAAGACTTGGTAGAGTGGATGACCAAGCCCTCCTCCTCCTCCTCATCCTCTCTCACCCAGGCTCAGGGTACTGGAAAAGCAGCTGCCAAAGCGTCCTCTTCCCTGGTATCAATGTCAGACTCATCATCAGTCACTCCTTCCCTAGACCCACCATGTCCTCCTCCTGAGGAGTCCCCCGAACTGTTTGAGCACAGTGTTGGGTACATGCTCCAGGAGGATGCCCAGCGTTTCGAAGGGTCTGATGATGAAACCCAGCTACAGGAAGGCAGTAGCGTGAGAGCAGACAGAGGGGATGCTCAAGAAGGACACCAATCTGGCAGTCATGTTCCAGCAGCTGCAGCATACTGCCAGATTGGCTCCAGTGATGAGGAGGGAGGGGATGATGAGGTCACTGACTCCACGTGGGTGCCTAATAGGAGAGAGGAGGAGGAGGAGGATGAGGAGGAGGCACATCTCCAACGAGGCAGGATGCCCTTTGGTGGCCAGCGTAAGGGCAGTACACCGACGGAATTACACCGCAGAGCTCCGCCTGTGCAGGGCGCTGCCTCTGCCCGTCATTCAAAAAGTTCTTTGGTGTGGGCCTTTTTTGAGGCTAGTGCATCAGATCGCACAGCTGCTGTTTGCAACATATGTCTCAAGCGTATATCGCGTGGCCAAAACATCAGCCGCTTGGGTACCACATGCCTGACCAGACATATGTTGACCTGCCATGCAGCTCGTTGGCAAGCCTACCTCAAAGACCCACACCAAAGAACAAAGCGGACCTCTCCTTGCACCGCATCAGCTGGGATCTCCAACCCCACTATAACTTCAGTCCTCTCTGAAACATGCACTGAGAGGAATGAAGGTGTAGAATTAGGTGTGTCACAGCCAAGTACTTGCGGCCACTCTGCTAGCAGTACACCGACGTCCGATTCTAGCAGGCAAATTTCCCTGCCCCAGCTGCTGGACCGTCGAAAGAAGTTCACTCCCAGCCATCCACATGCCCAGCGGTTGAATGCTAGCTTGGCTAAATTGCTAGCGCTTCAACTGCTGCCTTTTCAGTTGGTAGACTCGGCCCCCTTCCGTGAGTTTGTGCAATGTGCGGTTCCTCAGTGGCAGGTTCCCAAACGCCACTTTTTCTCACGGAAGGCTATTCCGGCTCTCTACCGGCATGTGGAAGGCAATGTCTTGGCCTCGCTGGACAGGGCGGTCAGCGGTAAGGTGCATATTACCGCTGACTCATGGTCCAGCAGGCATGGACAGGGACGTTACCTTTCTTTCACGGCCCATTGGGTCACTCTTTTGGCAGCTGGGAAGGATGCAGGACAAGGTGCAGTAGTGTTGGAGGTTGTTCCACCGCCACGCCTCCAAAATGCTACTACTGGTTGTGACACACCTCTCTCCTCCACCCCCTCCTCTTCTTCTTCCTCCATGGCCTCTTCCTGTGGTTTGTCCTCGGAACCAGCGGTGCTCCGTAGGCGTTCAAGGGGCTACGCAAGTACGCAGGCAAAAAGATGCCATGCCGTGCTTGCGCTGGTGTGTTTGGGGGACAGAAGCCACACTGGGGCAGAGGTCCTGTCTGCTCTGCAGGGCCAGGCCGAGAGGTGGTTGACGCCACGCCAGCTTAAGCCAGGAATGGTGGTTTGCGACAATGGCACCAACCTCCTCTCCGCCCTGCGACAGGGACAACTGACCCATGTGCCCTGTGTGGCTCACGTCCTTAACCTGGTGGTGCAGCGGTTCTTGGGCAGGTACCCGGGCTTACAGGATGTCCTGAGGCAGGCCAGGAAAGTCTGTGTGCATTTCCACAGATCTTATAATGCCAGTGCTCGCCTGGCTGAGCTGCAAAAGGAGTTGAACCTGCCCAAGAACCGCCTTATATGTGACATGCCCACCAGGTGGAACTCAACGTTGGCCATGCTGCAGCGGCTGCACACGCAGCAGAGGGCCATCAATGAGTACCTGTGCGACTACGGCACCAGGACAGGGTCAGGGGAGCTTGTTTTTTTTTCTCCACGCCAGTGGGGCATGATCAGGGATGCATGCACTGTCCTGGCACCATTTGAGGAGGCCACGAGGATGGTGAGCAGTGACAGTGCATGCATCAGTGACACTGTACCTCTTGTCCACCTGTTGGAGCACACGCTGCGTGGAATAATGGACAGGGCACTTGAGGCAGAACAGAGGCAGGAAGAGGAGGACTTCCTTGCCTCTCAAGGCCCCCTTTACCCAGACAGTGTTCCTTCTGTCCCACCCATCGCACAGGAAGAGGAGGAGGAGGAGGAGGAGGAGGATTGTGTCAGCATGGAGGTGGAGGCTGGCACTCAGCATCATCAGCAGCAGTCTTTTAGGGATGATTTACAGTCCCAAGAAACCAGTGGACTTGTACGTGGCTGGGAGGAGGTGGCTGCGGATCATGTCGTCCTTAGTGACCCAGAGGACTCCGGAGCGAATGCCTCAGCAAACCTACGCTGCATGGCCTCCCTGATCCTGCAAAGTCTGCGGAAGGATCCTCGTATTCTTCGGATCAAGGAGAGGGACCATTACTGGCTGGCCACTCTCCTTGATCCACGGTACAAGGGTAAGGTTGCGGACCTTATGTTACCGTCGCAGAGGGAGCAGAGGATGAGACAACTCCAGGAGGCCTTGCAGAAAGGTCTGTGCAACGCGTTCCCAGAGACTGGGAGGTTACAAACTCCTGGTCCTGGACAACGAGTTGCTGAGGCTTCGGCCAGTCAAAGAAGGAGCGGTGGGGAAGGTGGCCGTCTGACCGATGCGTTCAGACAATTCTTTAGTCCGCAGCCCCAAAGTATGATCGGTTCCAGCAACCATCGCCAGCGTCTGATAAACATGGTGCAGGAATATCTAGGGGCAAGGTCAGACTTGGACACCTTCCCCACCGAAAATCCTCTGGCTTACTGGGTCTTGAGGATGGATCACTGGCCAGAGCTTGCACAGTATGCAATTGAGCTACTGGCCTGTCCTGCATCCAGCGTTCTTTCGGAACGCACATTCAGTGCTGCTGGAGGATTTGTCACGGATCACAGCGTGAGCCTGTCCACCGACTCGGTTGATCGACTGACTTTCATCAAGATGAACCAGTCTTGGATCACCACCAGCTACCACACACCTGATGCTGATATAACAGACTAATTGATTTTAACATGTCACATCCCTTCAAGACTGATGCTGATGCTGAGTGCCTGTGCTGTTATGTTGACTGGCTATCCTCCTCCTCCGAGTCCTCAATGATACGATTGATGATGATAGCTTGGAAGATCATTTTTGTTTATGGGTGCCGCCACCAGTGGCTAAGGCCCAATTTTTCAGCCCCTGTTTTACAGGGGCGTGTAATTACAATTTTTTTAGCAATAATTTGCCATAGGGCTCATTGCTGTGCTCCAAGTACAGTATCTGTGAGGGGTTGGAGTGTTGTGGCACCAGTGCCTAAGGCCCAATTTTTCAGCCCCTGTTTAACAGGGGCGTGTCATTACAATTTTTGAAGCAATACTTTGCAACAGGGCTCATTGCTGTGCTCCAAGTACAGTATCTGTGAGGGGTTGTAGTGTTGTGCCACCAGTGCCTAAGGCCCAATTTTTCAGCCCCTGTTCAACAGGGGCATGCAATTACAATTCTTGATCTAATAATTCACAGCAGGGCCCATTGCTGCACCCACCAAGAGTAACTCTGAGGGCTTACAGTGTTGTGGCAACGCCACCACCACCACCACCACGAAAGGCCCAATTTTTCAGCCCCTGTTCAAAAGGGGCATGTAATTACAATTCTTGATCTAATAATTCACAGCAGGGCCCATTGCTGCACCCACCAAGAGTAACTCTGAGGGCTTACAGTGTTGTGGCAACACCACCACCACCACCACGAAAGGCCCAATTTTTCAGCCCCTGTTCAACAGGGGCATGCAATTACAATCCTTGATCTAATAATTCACAGCAGGGCCCATTGCTGCACCCACCAAGAGTAACTCTGAGGGCTTACAGTGTTGTGGCAACGCCACCACCACCACCACCACCACGAAAGGCCCAATTTTTCAGCCCCTGTTCAAAAGGGGCATGTAATTACAATTCTTGATCTAATAATTCACAGCAGGGCCCATTCCTGCACCCACCAAGAGTAACTCTGAGGGCTTACAGTGTTGTGGCAACACCACCACCACCACCACCACCACGAAAGGCCCAATTTTTCAGCCCCTGTTCAACAGGGGCATGCAATTACAATTCTTGATCTAATAATTCACAGCAGGGCCCATTGCTGCACCCACCAAGAGTAACTGTCAGGGCTTACAGTGTTGTGGCACCAGCACCACCATCAAAGGCCCAATTTTTACTACCACTGTTCAACAATTATATATAATTAAAATACCTGATATAATAGTTGACAGCAGGGCGTTCCAGCACCAACCAAGAGTAACTGTGAGTGCTTACAGTGTTGTGCCAACACCAACAACTAAGGGGCCTATTTCTGCAGAGTATATACGGCAGGTCCCTACTTTCAAACATCCAACTTACAAACGACTCCTACTTGCAAACGCAAGAAGACAACAGGAAGTGAGAGGAAATCTACCCCTTGGAAGGAAAATTCTCTCCTGTAAGAATTAATATGGGAGAAAGGTGTCTCCTCTGTACTGATGCTTTATCAGCAATCCTTGTTTCAAGAAAAAAACCACATTTCAAAAACAGTTGTCATTGGGACGGAAAGTGAGGTGAAATGTTCTGAACAGGGGCACAGACAGCAAAACAAATGTTACAGGGGTGATAACCCTTACCTATGTTTTCCAAAAAGTTTAAAAATAGATTTTTGGGCTGGAGCTACACTTAAACAATGTACCTGTTCAAAATTACAAACAGATTCTACATAAGAACAAACCTACAGTCCCTGTCTTGTATGCACCGCCTGTATACGGCTGTTCAGAGTATATAGGGCCTTTTTTATTTTATGTGCGGGGTTCCCCTTAATATCCATACAAGACCCAAAGGGGCTGGTAATGGGCTGGGGTAGGGGGGGGGGTCATGGGGTAGCTATGCCATTTTTCTTAAAGATTTTCATCCATATTACCGGGACCAGACATTACATTAAAGCCGCAAGCAGTTTTAAATGGCTTTTTTTTCCTTTAGAAGTGTCATTTTGTGCAGGGACAGTTCTAAACACGGGAAACACGTGGCACTTCACAGGCATACTTTAGACACCCCCCAGGTACGATATTTAAAGGAATATTTGACTTTTTTTTTTTCACTTTATGCATCATTAAAATGACTGCTCCCGAAAAACGACCGTTTTTAAAACTTCTTTTTGCATTGATACATGTCCCCTGGTGCACAACCCGGGTTCCCAAACCCTTTTTAGGACAATAATATGCATAATAGTTGTTATAATTAGCACTTTAGAATTCGAACGTTCGCATCCATTGTATTTAATAGGGTTCTAATGTTCGTACGAACTTTCGGTCCGTTCGCGGGTTCTGGTGCAAACCGAACCCGGGGGTGTTCGGCTCATCACTACTGCCTACCATCCTTGGGCCCCACAGCAGCCGAGTGGGCTGTTAAAGCTATAGTTGCATCGCTGTATAGCTGAGATCTTTCCACAGTGATAAAATAATCCACTTAAAGCCCTGGTCACCTTGGCCAGCCCCACTGTTTGACTGATCACAGCACTATTCTGAACTCAGTGTTAATACTCATGGCGCGCTGCTCAAATTGAGCAGGCCTTTAGATGTTGACCTTTCGTCGTCTACAGAAAACATGTTGCTTGCATTTTCTGTCATTTTTTCATAGTAAACAGAAGAAATAAGATCAGTTTGCGGAATTATATTCAGTCTACAAACAGGAGGACAGAGTGGGTTCATGTGTGTCATATTGAAAAGTTCATGAATAAAGCCTATTAATGCTGAAAAAAGAACTGTCTCTTTAAAGTACTACAGATATTATAGCAAGCCATGTTGGCTCTAAAAAAACATTAGAAACTAAAACAGAGTCTGGAGCTAAGTGGCATAAGGCAGGAGAAAACACTTTGAAATCATTTTATGTTTCTAAGAAATCTTTAACAAAGAGCTGAAAAAGAAAGAGGACTTTTTTGTGTCTAAGTCTCGCTTTTGTGGTCACCAGTGTCATCAGCCTGAACCTCCCTAGGACAAGGATTGTAAGTGCTACTTACAAGTCAATAGATAGACGTGATAACATGCATTACCCAGCTACTCATGTGCTTGTCTCTCCAGGCAGTCAAGCACGCTGACCTTGTGGAAAGCAGTAATGCTTCAAAGCATCTTGAAACAAACACTGTCATGAGCGGCAAAAGAAAGATAAAAGGAACCACAGAGATGTTCATTTGAAATATTATAAAATAGGTGACATTGTTCTACTGTTATGCTACTCTGTAGTGATTTTCTATATGGAGTGAATGCTTTGTGATATAGGTTTCAGCAAACATTAGCTATTATAAGATTAGAAATGACTGTGAATGGTTAGAGAAGCACTTTTACAAAAAATTAAAAGCCGATAAAGGTATGTAGAGCTGAGAATGATGAAAATGCCTGTTCAAAGCTAGCATCTGAATTAGGAGAGGCAGAGACGTATTATGTTCAGTGCAGAAATGTTATCTGCATTTAGAATGCCAATATGTAAAGTGATGACAGGATTGTGCACATATATGAGAAAAAAAAAAAAGTTCTTTATACAGTAATTGTTTTGTCAGCTGCTTGCATCTTTACTTTTGAGTACCGTATATACTCGAGTATAAGTCGACCCGAATATAAGCCGAGGCACCTAATTTTACCACAAAAAACTGGGAAAATGTATTGACTCGCGTATAAGCCGAGGGTGTCCATCTGCATGCCTCACTGTGCCCATGACTAGACTGACTAGACTGACGTTTAACATGGGAGTCTATGGAAGGGGTGCCTGGCTTTGAAAAATCGGTGCTCCCTGTCCACACAACAATCTTTGCACACTTGTAGAGGAGAAATTGGGCTACATGTGCGCCAAGTTCCGGGTCCAGGGGTCCTACGACCGACCGGTACCGGGTCCCCAAAGTCACCAGAGAAATGACCGTTTAACATGGGAGTCTATGGAAGGGGTGCCTGGCTTTGAAAAATCGGTGCTCCCTGTCCACACAACAATCTTTGCACACTTGTAGAGGAGAAATTGAGCTACATGTGCGCCAAGTTCCGGGTCCAGGGGTCCTACGACCGACCGGTACCGGGTCCCCAAAGTCACCAGAGAAATGACCGTTTGACATGGGAGTCTATGGAAGGGGTGCCTGGCTTTGAAAAATCGGTGCTCCCTGTCCGTAGGTCCTCCAGACAACATTCTTTGCACACTTGTAGAGGAGAAATTGGGCTACATGTGCGCCAAGTTCCGGGTCCAGGAGACCTACGACCGACCGGTACCGGGTCCCCAAAGTCACCAGAGAAATGACCGTTTAACATGGGAGTCTATGGAAGGGGTGCCCGGGTTTGAAAAATCGGTGTTCCCTGGCCGTAGGTCCTCTGGACAACAAACTTTGCACACGTATAGAGGAAGAGTGGGGCTACATGTGTACCAAGCCGCTACCGGGTCCCCAAAGTCCGGGAGATCAGGCGCAAATAGGTGACTCGAGTATAAGCCGAGGGGGGCATTTTCAGCACAAAAAAATGTGCTGAAAAACTCGGCATATGCTCAAGTATATACGGTAATCTGAAATTGGTAACAAACATAGGAAAATCTGATATGCACTTCCATTATTCAGTGTATGTCAGGAGATCTTCTCCATTCCTGTCTAGGGCACAGCGGAGGTCAACAAGGAGTTATGCCCTGTACACACGATAGGAATTTCCGATGAAAATTTTTTGGCTCAAATTTGTGTCGCAAACACACGGTCACACAAATCTTGTCGGAAAATCCGACCGTCAAGAACGCGGTGACGTACAAGACGTACGACAAACCGAGATCAATGAAGTTCAATAGGCAGTTCGGCTCTTCTGCTTGATTCTGAGCATGCATGTTTTTTTGTGCGTCGGAATTGCATACATACATACGTCGGAAAAATAGAGAATCTGCTCTCAATCTTTTGTTGGCGGAAATTCCGACAGGAAGTGTCTGATGGAGCCTACACACGGTCGGAATTTCTGACCAAAAGCTCACATCGGACATTTATTGTCGGAATTTCCGATTGTGGGTACGCGGCATTATAGCATCATTTTACAGTGTCACTAAATCCCAGATTATTTTGTACCATTGACTTTCAAACTATATTCTTTACACTTAAGCCTCGTACACACGACCGAGTTTCTCGTCCAAAACCGGCAAGAAAAGTGCCGCAAGAGCTTTTTTCTCGAGAAAACCGTTCGTGTGTATGGTTTTACGACAAGAAAACTGCAGTGAATCTCGACGAGAAAATAGAGAACCTGTTCTCTATTTTCTCGTCAGGATTCAAGATTTCCTTGTCGTGTTTCTCGTCGGCCTGTTTTGTGACGAGAAAATGGTTTGTGTGTATGCTTTTACGACTCTTCCAAAAGCGCGCATGCTCAGAAGCAAGTATGAGACGGGAGCGCATCTTCTGCTAAATCAAGCCTTCGTAATGGAGATGGCACATTCGTCACGCTCTAAATTATTGCATCGTTTAAATTTTGTGCATTGAAATCTTCTTTAGAATGTTACATTAATGAAAACAAATGAACTTCTTTTGCTGCTGATATTCACACAGAGTTATGACTATCTTTTTTTAACCTTTTTCATGCTGCTCTTCAGAAGATATATGTGTATTATATTGTGCACGATCTTCTGAATATTTTACTGTTTTATATTTTTCAAACAGATGTTAATAGTAATTTGCCAATGTTTTGATAGTGATCTCCCATTGAATATTTTAATTTATTTTTGGTAAATTTTACACCCTCTATTTTCAAAAATATTTTTTAATTGTTTTTTTGGGGGTTGTTATCTGTCCCTTTTTTTGGCTGTCAAATGTATCTGCTTACTCCAAAGCTAAATTAAAAAATTGTAAAAATAAACAGTCAAGTATGAACTTAAACAAAAATAACATTTATTCATGTTTGAAACAAAATAAAGAGAAGGCAGCGCTGGAGAACCTGCTGCCATTTGTGCATCCCAGGGACCCCAGACCACACATCAATCCTGTGTGGACACTAAAATTGGGAGCTTGAGAAGGCCAACAGTTCTGAGCACAATCTGATACTGGCCTCCCAGAGGTCAGGAACAGCAGCAGGTGATATATATGTCCCAAGTGTGTGGTACTACAACAGGCTGCCTTCTGTCCGACCACAATGAAGCAAGGTCATCACTTCCTCGTCTTCTTGGCAGCCTTCCCTGCAGCCTTCCCTGAAGCCTTCCCTGCAGCCTTCCTTCTTCGTGTGGCTGGAGGCTGGGCCACTGGAGGGGTACTCCTGTCAGGAGGAGGAGGAGGTGGAGGAGAAGGGGGTGGCGCAGAAGAAGAAGGTGGAGGAGGAGGTGGAGGAGAAGGGGGTGGGGCAGAAGAACAAGGTGGAGGTGGAGGAGGAGGTGGAGGAGAAGGGGGTGGGGCAGAAGAACAAGGTGGAGGAGAAGGGGGTGGGGCAGAAGAACAAGGTGGAGGTGGAGGAGGAGGTTGAGGTTGTGAGAGTTGTGCCACCTCACAAATTGCGGTATTGGGGGTAATTTTCTCCATCACCCCCTTGTTCAGCAAGGTGATGAGCAGGGGCTCACATAGGAGGCGTTGCTCCATGCTCATCACCTTGAACTTTGCCTCCACTAGGCCGGCAATGGCCTCTTCAGGGGATGTGGGCTCCTTGAGGGTGGCATGGGCCTCTTTAATAAGGGCCATTGCTGCCTCACTGGTGGTCCTGTCCCTCCTGCTTCTTTTGGGAAGTCGGATGGGAGGCACCTGTGATGTTGTGCTTCTCCTTTGGCCGGCCACCTCCTGGCTGCCACTGGGCCCTGCCACCTCCTGGCTGCCACTGGGCCCTGCCACCTCCTGGCTGCCACTGGGCCCTGCCACCTCCTGGCTGCCACTGGGCCTTGCCTCCTCCTGCCTGACAGTTTCCTGACCCTCCTCCTGGCTGATTTCATTGTGTCATGTAGTATGGATCGCAGCTTATTTGGGTTGGTTATTTTAAAATTTAGTGTTCTTCTCTTACCCTCATACATCAATTTATGGCAAATGTAATTACTCTTGATTACGCTTACTTAAATTATCCTTAACTTCCACATCTGCATTCAGATCTGCGTTATTTGTAACTAGTAGGTCCCGCAGAGTGTTATCTCTAGTTGGGGCTTCTGCCATTTGATTCAAGAAATTGTCCTGCATTACATTCAATAAATGTCATCCCTTAGTTGAGTGAGAATTTCTGTTTGCCCAATCAGTATTAGGATAGTGGAAGTCCTCCATGACTATAACATTTCCCTAGCTCCCCGCCATCTCAAACTGTGAAAGTCGGCTAGGTCTCCTCCTCCACCTCAATGTTAAGAGGCCTATAGTGTACACCAACCACAAATACTCCACCACCTCACCAGCCCTTTTAGCAATGTCATTCGACATATTTACTATAAAATTACACCCCTCCCCTTCTACCCTTCTACCCACCCAGTCCCTCCAATACAGGGAATACCCCTGGACAGTCGCAAACCAGTTATGTGATCTGTCAGGCCAGTTTCTGATATTCCCATTAAGTCAAAATCTTTCCCATGTATTAGAAGTTCTATTTCTTCCATTTTATTAACCAGACTTCTAGCATTTGTGTTCATGCCTTTTATTTTGTACACTAACAAATTTTATCTTTGCACACCTTTTCATTCCTGCTAGCCATGGAAACTTTGTTTCTCTATCATCTGGTTTGCTCTGGTCCCTCCACCCTACATCCTAGTTTAAAAGTTGCTTCAACCTTCTGGCCATCTTCTTCCCCAACAGCACCCTCCCCCTTTAGGTGCAGCCAATCCCTGCTCTAGAGCCAATAGCTGACCACAAACTCAGGCCAGTTCTCCATGAACCCAAAGCCTTCCTTCGTATACCAGTTCCTCAGCCACTTGTTTGTCTCTTGTCATGGTCAGGGGTCAGGCTAGGAGACTAGTAGCTATAGCAGTAGAGAGGCTCCCACTGACCAGTAGGATAGGTATTTGAGCAGGTCACCCTGGCGGATAACGTGGGCTCATCAGAGGTGCAGGGTCTATGCACTAACCGGTATTCACCAGAGCTCCTGATGGTGGCGATGGGTTTTGCTGCATGTTAGTACCAGGTCACAGTCCTCAGGATCAGCCCGCCAGGATGTAAGCAAGCCAGGCTTTAGTAGCAGATATAGAAGGTAGAGATCAAGCAGAAGCGTAATCAAGGAACAAGCCAAAGTTCAGCAACAAGTGGTTGCAGAATATTGATTAAACAGAAACGTGATCAAGGAACAAGCCAAAGGTCGGTAACAAATGTTTTCAGGTTACTATCAAGTGTAGTCGAGGAACAAGCGAAAAGTCATGAGTGGTAGTAATAAGTGGTAGCGAAGGGCAGCAGGAGTTACAAGAGCAAGATACTGGCTGGAGAGTGCACAATGTACAGCAATGGCAAGCAGGAAGTGTAAAGGCATGGCTTAAATAGGAAGTTCATTGGAGAAGCAAAGAGTTCAAGGTTCACCATAAAAGGGTACAAGGCAAGATTGTCTATGCAGTGGTTCTCGATTCCTATCCTCATAATGACCCACTAACATGCAGGGTTTGCAAGATAACTGAAATACATCACAGGTGAGCTCATTTGCTGCTCAGTGATTTCAGTATTCTAGTCTGCATCTCCTCAAGGTAATACATAAAATCTGGCCTGTTAGTGGGTCCTGAGGACAGGAATTGAGAACCACTGGTCTAATGAATTGTCAAGGGAGCTGTCCAGCATCCCTGGTGACTCAGCAATACTGCCAGACACAGCAGAGGTTGCAGGTTCAGATTCCGGGCCTTACACCACTCTAAGCTCCTGCTCCCTGTCTGGTTTGGCTTGAGGTACAGGCAGTATTTTTGAGAATTTTAATTTAGAGATTATTACTTTAATATAGCACCTACTTTCCTAAATTTGTTTTTACGGACTCTCTATCTTCGTCTGACTTTGTTATTTGTATCAATCTGTACCATGACTCTTCCTTCCTAGTAAATTCCTGGTTTGTCTGATTGTGGGTCAAACAAAGCAGAGCTGTTCCAAAGCCTTCTGTGCATTCCTCCATCCCTCTCAGTACAGCACAGCAAACACAGAGAAAGAGGCCACACACTGATGATTGACAGCTGCTCCTTCTACTCTAGTGTGTCACAAAATACCTAAAATTTTTCAAGTCACCTCTGTTTAGAGGACAATTTTACTATAGTTTAGTCCCTTGAAGGCCTGCGGCTATTATATCATAATACTATTATCCTCATGTTTTTCACAATACACTATGTACTCACAATAAATTCCTTGAATTTATTAGAATTCTCCTCATGTTTAACTAAGTGTTCCACTACTAAAACCTTGAATTTTATTCTATGCAAACATAATTATATAGTCAGCATTTGGATAAACCAAATCTTATCTTTCAATATTTATTTTGTTTTCATTATTAGTATTCGTTTTATTTCATTATTATTGCTGAAAATAATTTTATGTATAGCTGCTTACTGACCGCCTCACGTAGAAGTACGGTGGCAGAGTGGCTCTCCTGCGCAGCATCACGTACCTAGTATGTGATCTGGCACTTTTGAGTAGGGGGCACACGTGCACGCCAACACTGTGATTAGACACAGCACAAGCCGATCAGCGGGTGCCGGCCAAAGGATGTCCACCGGTACCCGCTGATCAGCGAGGAGCGACACAGAACAGAGCTCTGCCTATGTAAACAAGGCAGCAGGGACGTGGTGGATTTTGTCTCCCTGCAAAGCAGGGGATAAAATCCACCACATCTCTAAAGGCCCGTACACACAATCGGATTTTCCGACAACAAATGTGTGATGGCAGGGTTATGTCAGATAATCCGACTGTTTGTATGCTCCATCGGACAATTGTCGGAATTTCCGACAACAAATGTTTTATAGCATGTTTTATAACTGTCTGTCAACAAATGTAGTTTCTTGTATGTTGGCTGAAAAATTCTGCTGTCTGTATGCAGAACAAGTTCACGGCCAACGCCCTTCGGACAATATTCCACGGCTTTGTCCAATGGAAATCCGATCGTGTGTATGAGGCTTTAGATAAGCACATAGTAAACACAAACACTAGTTAGGCACACATTTAACGCTCTAGATGTTTAACCCCTTCCCAGCCAAGTGTCATTAGTACAGTGACAGTACATATTTTTAGCACTGATCACTGTATTAGTGTTACTGGTTTCCACAAAGTGTCAGTTAGTGTCCGATTATCTGCTGCAATACCCCAGTCCTGCTATAAGTTGCTGATCGCCGCTATTACTAGTATAAAAAAAATCCAGGATATATACCATAGTTTGTAGACGCTATAACTTTTGCGCAGACCAATAAATGTACGCTTATTGGGATTTTTGTTTACCAAAAATATGTACATATTGGCCTAAATTTTTAAGGGATTTTTTTTTTTTAATGTTTTATAGCAGAAAATAAAAATTGTTTTTTTTTTCAAAATTGTTTCAAAATAGCGCAAAAAATTAAAACCCCCAGAGGCGATCAAATACCACCAAAAGAAAGCTCTGTTTGTGGGGGAAAAGAATATACATTTTATTTATGTACAGCGTTGCATGACCAGGCAGTTAAAGTAAAATGCCAAAAAGCAAAAAACGACCTGATCATGAAGAGGGGTAAATCTTCTGGAGGGCAAGTGGATAGAGGAGTGTAGGGAGAGGGAAGTGTGATAATGCCCCACATGTCAAATATTCCAGGTACGCAACTGAGGCTGCCATAGTTGACCTCTTTTTGAAAATGCTAGTTGTCTACCGGGAATGCACATCCCGGTAGACATCAAGTCCAACCTATGTGTGTGATTTTATTCCAGTATTACATTGTAAATCCCTGTATGTTGTGGTCGTTCAGGTGCTTATCTAATAGTTTTTGGAAATTATCGATGCTCCCCTCTAAAACCACCGCCTGTGGAAGGGAATTCCACATTCTTACCACTCTTACAGTAAAGAACCCTCCATGCAGTTTAAGTTTAAACCTCTTTTCTTCTAATTTTAGTGAATGACCACGTGTCTTAATAAATTCCTTTTTGCTAAAATGTTTTATCCCTATTGTGGGATCACTAGTACGGTATTTGTACATTGAAATCATATTCCCTCTCAAGGGTCTCTTCTCCAGAGAGAATAAGTTCAGTGTTCGTAACCCTTTCTCATAACGAATGTCTTCCAGTCTCTTTATTCGTTTTATTGCCCTTCTCTTCTCTTCTTACTGTAAAGCTGAACTCTGGAAATTAGACAAAATCCATCCTTACAAAACACATCCCCCACCAACACTGCAAGCATTAAATGCTTATTTAGTCTAGGGGGGCAGGGATACTTACCCTATTCCTGGCTCTGGCAGGCTTCCTCTATCTATGTTATCAGTCAGTCAATGAGCATTTTTGCTTGCACATGATTGGATGATAGAAATAAGCAGAGCTTCCCTCATTTCAGATCTTCCCCTCAGATCTACAGTGACCGCACTTCCAATTGCCCTTGCAGTGCACACTGGATTTGCCTTAGTAAATCAACCCCATTGTCATGTTCAAGAAACCAGTGGTGAGGTGATTTGAGCGTTGTAACACGGTGCATTATCCTGCTGGAAGGAGCCATCAGAAGATGGGTACACTGTAGTCATAAAGGGATGGACATCACTAATCAGGTAGGCCGTGGGATTTAAATGATGCTCAATTGGTACTAAGTGGCCCAAAGTGTGGCAAGAAAATATCCATTACACCACCATCACCAGCCTGAACTGTTCATACAAGGCAGGATGGATCCATGCTTTCATGTTGTTTACACCAAATTCTGACCCTACTATCTGAATGCCGCAGCTGAAATCGAGACTCATCAGACCAGGCGACATTTTTCCAATATTCCATTGTCCAATTTTGTGTCCAATTTCTTCTGCTGCTGTAGTCAATCTTCTTCAAGGTTCGATGTGTTGTGCATTCAGAGATGCTATTCTGCATACCTTGGTTGTAACGAGTGATTATTTGAGTTATTGTTGCCTTTCTATCATTTCGAACCAGTCTGCCCATTCTCCTCTGACCTCAACAAGGCATTTTTCTCCCTCCACACAACTGCCGCTCACATGATATTTTCACGTTTTCAAACCCTAGAGATAGTTGTGTGTAAAAATCCCAGTAGATCAGCAGTCTTTGAAATACTTAGACCAGCACGTCTGGCACCAACAACCATGCCACGTTTAAAGTCACTTATATATCCCTTTTCTTTCCCATTCTGATGTTAGACTTGAACTTCAACAAATCGTCTTCCCCACTTCTAAATGCATTGAGTTGCTGCCATGTGATTGGCTGATTAGCAATTTGTGTTACCAAGCAATTAAACAGGTGTACCTAATAAAGTGGCCAGTGTATGTAGATACAGTGCCTTGAAAAAGTATTCATCAATTCATAAATTTTTCACATTTTGTCATTTTACAACCAAAAACTTAAATGTATTTTATTGGAATTTTATGTGATAGACCAACACAAAGTGGCACATAATTGTGAAGTGGAAGGAAAATTATAAATGTTTTTCATTTTTTTTTACAAATAAATATGTGAAAAGTGTGGCGTGCATTTGTATTCAGCCCCCTTTACTCTGATACCCCTATCCACGAAGGGCAGTAAAGTCACTGCCATTGTTAGAAAATATTGATTGCTTGACAATCAACTCGTGCGCAGGAGTGTTTGTTTTTCTGTCATCAAAAGTCTCTCTGATGTATGGGGAGGTCCTCTGGGGGACCTGATGTAATGGGGGGGGGGGCTCTCTGGGGACCCTGATGTAAGGGGGAGGCTCTCTGGGGACCCTGATGTAAGGGGGGATCCACACTCAGAAATGTAACGATATATATATATATAATGTGTAGCACACAGATCCCTATCCTGCTTACCTCCACTTGCAGGACAGGACACACCATGCCACATGCCCAATGTCCTCCATGTTGTATAGAGGGTGAGCGGTGTTAACAGTTTTTGGGTCCTGCAGCGAGTTACCTCCTTCCGTTGGTTCTCTTCCCTAGAGTGTAGGGAAAAGTCTATTTTCTCTAATAAGAAGGCCAATGTCCAAACAGTGTTAAACTCCAACAGACAAGTTTATTTTCTGTGCTCATAACTTGGTAAAGGAAGTTGAAGATAGAAATAAAGTTGAGTAGGGAGGTTGGTTCAGGCACGCAGCACT
This sequence comes from Rana muscosa, assembly GCA_029206835.1. Classification (NCBI taxonomy): domain Eukaryota; kingdom Metazoa; phylum Chordata; class Amphibia; order Anura; family Ranidae; genus Rana; species Rana muscosa. The sequence goes on along the minus strand of CM055121.1, from coordinate 160,448,377 downwards.
TAATTACCCTCGTCGCCACTCAAGCCTGAGTGGGTTTTGCTCATCCGGATAGATCCCTCTCACGGTTCTAGCAGCCGGAATGAAACACGAACAATTACTTTAGATTCGTCCCCTCCAAGGACAGTTCAGGAGATCCTCTGCCACAGAATCCTTTAGTTCCTGAATCCAAAACTTTTTAGCACCTGTAACTTTTAGATACCATAGGTGCCAATGTTGCACATTACAGAAGCTATCTTGTGACTTACAGAATCCTTCCCTCTGATAGGCAACCAGGCCTCTCCCGGAACAGTGACTTCCTTCACCGATCCTCCGGACAGGTCCTCCCCTGGTTTCCTCTCTCTCAGAGCAGGCCACCCTCCCACAGGTACCCTGGGATTCTGATGGTCTGATTGTAGGCCTCAGTTAAAGGTACTGGGCCGGATGCAGGAGCGGAGTGAGCGGAGTGAGAGTGCCAGCATGAGCGAGTGAGATCTTCCACTCCACACCCCCCTCTGACTGGAGAACTATGCTGGACTAGTATGTCTAGTTCTGGGACTCACAGCACCATAGCCCAGCCTCGCTACCGCTACCGCTTGCTATCACTTGCTGATAATGAATACTGTATGTGCCTTTGTGTGTGCTCCACTCCATTCTGTGTCATGTGATCCTACCCCCGCCGTGGAGCGGATTGCATAGCATAGAGAGGAATACCTGGGTTTGAGCCTTACTGCACGGGAGACCGCCGCATACGGATCCGGCCATCGCTCTTCATTGCGCTTTTCATCACGCCTCTCTACGGGTGCCCACGTGTTTGCTGGATTGGAGAGGGAGGTGCGGGCTCCATCGTGTGGGGTCCCGAGCACCGAAGGCTACCGAAGGCTCCATAGCACACAGCATTCGGCACACGGAGCTGCCCGTGATTTCGCTCGAGATCTCGCGGCCCTGCGAGTCTACGCCATCTGATCGCAGGGCTGGTGTGCTGGGGCTGTGTGTGAGGCAGATTTAGATCACAGGGGGCACACAAGGGACACATCAAGGAGAGACACAAAGGAAAGACACATGGTTAAAGTGCGCAGTGAAAAGCTATAAGGCTACTAAGTGACTATTACTAAAAGTGATACCTGTCCTCCATATTGTCCCTATTCCCTAATCTTCCAATAACAGCTACTAACCACACTACTAACCACACAGTAACTGGTCAAAGGTAAATACCATTGGCTCTCTGCGGTGGTGGCGGCGGTGGTGGTAGGGGGGTGATAATTACACAGTTCTACGGTGACACCTAATCCCCCCCCACAGTATCAATACCATACCAAGGAGCTCTCTTACCAGCAGAGTGACTAGATGGCATACTGCCTACCACTGAAATAGAGCTGAAGAGGGAGTAACAAATTGCCTAGATCCCTTTATTCACTAAACCATATCAGCAAACTGCAAACAACAGGCCATCATAGGAAGAAAGCCAGGGCAGTGAATCTGGAAAAGACCCACGCAACGGAGACGGTGGTGGCAAAATCATTTTATATATATATATATATATATATATATATATATATATATATATATATATATATATATATATATTTTTTTTTTTCTTATCCACAAAATATTTTCTCCTTTTTCTGTGACACCCTATTATTGCCGGGAAAAGGGGAACGGAGGAGCAGTCAAATCAGTACCAGCCACAACAAGAAGGAGCCCAGGTTACACGTTCCGCAAAGAGCCAGGCAAAGGCTGTAGCGGCAGCAGCAGTGGCTGCAACAGCAGCAACAAAACTTGAGCGATTTGCTCGATCCACCCTTTCGCCAGCAAAGTCTCAACAGCCAGTTCAAGTAGGAACTTCGGTGGACAGGAAAAGTCAAGGCAGTGGCCAGGCATTAGCATCAACGAGCCCGGCAGTAGCACGGAGTACAAAAACAGTGAGTACAAAAGGGAAGGGGGCGGGAAAACCCAATACTATAACTGTTGTAACTGCTCTAGTAAATCCTGCCAACACAGTCAACTCAGCCGAGGAGAAAATGGATGGGGATCCTAAAGGAAGAGAGGGAGAGCCCACAATGAGGGATCTTCTACATGCTATAAATGCATGTAAGGAATCGATTACTGGCTTGGATACCCAGTTGAAAGGTATTAAAGAGGAACTAGCGATAATGGGAGGTAAGCTGAGAGAGACAGCGGAGAGAACCACAGTTTTGGAGGATAGGCTAAGCACAGTCGAAGACGTGTTGCTCCCACTTAGACAAGATATAACAGGGATGAAGAAACAAATGGATAATCAGGCCGCAAAAATTGATGAATTAGAAAACAGGAACCGTAGAAGCAATGTCAGAATAGTAGGCATGCCTGAACGGAGCGAGGGATCCGACCCTATAGAGTTCTTGGAAGGGTGGTTTAATGAGACATTTGGGGCTGCATCTTTTTCCCCTTTTTTTGGTATCGAACGTGCCCACCGAGTCCCCTTTAAGCCCCGCCAGGGAAGTAACTATCCAAGACCCCTACTCATAAAAATGTTTAACTATAGAGATAAAGTGACTCTACTCCGGAAGGCCAGAGAAATGGGGGAAATACTCTATAGAGGGACAAAAATTTCATTTTATCAGGATTTCACACCCGATCTTCAAAAGCGGCGAGCGGCTTTTATGCCGATCAAACATACTCTACAGCAAAATAAGATGGAGTATGCACTGCTCTATCCTGCCCGCCTGCGGGTATCTACAATGAACGTAATACATTTTTTTGATTCCCCGATGAGTGTCGAGAGGTGGCTGGAGGATAATAGGAAAACCCCACGGAATACTGTGGGACAAGAGAACAGAGACTAACTAGACCCTCTTTTCCCTTTTTTTTCCCCCTCCCCCCCCCCTTTTTTTTTTTTCTCCTCTCTCCCAAAGAATTTGATGTTTTATACATAAAGATAATTCTTAAGCACCAGGTTAGAAGAGATGGAGAGGAAGGGAGAGGGGAAAATAATAATTAAAACACTAAGGGAAGCACCAAAGAGAGAGACGGGAAAGAGAAAAAAGAGAGAAACACACATTGATTAGATTAAAATGGGGCTGGCCTGATACACTTAACTAAATAGTAAACACAAGGATTAAAGCACATGAAAAGCACTAAAAGGTCGTCAGAGGGGACCCCTGGAGTAAAGGTAGAGGGGAGGTGTGTAGGGTGGAGGCCATAGGTAAAGCCCCTAGGGTAGGCCCAGCTGGGCGAAGAGGGAGGGGGGTGGGTAGGGGGCGTAGGGGATGGAGGGTAGAGGGGAAAGGGGGAGGGGTTTAGGGAGGGAGGATGGGGGGAGGTAGGGCAAGGGAGGGAGAGGGAGGTAAATCACAAATAAATAGTGGAAGACATCACAAGCACAAGTTTCGCTATATATGTTTTATATGCTCCGCCGCCGATTGGCGGGTAAAAATAGGGAATCTATATGGATATATATTCTATGCATGCACGCCATGTAGGTTCTCAGGGACAGGTGCCATTCAGAATGGCAAATATGCTTTGATCTATTGTTATTTTTTCTTATTTTGTTTCCTTCTGGAGATATATGCACAGTTCCTTTTTTGTTCCATGCAATGCTTAATGTGAGGAGTAGGGGTATAGTACTAATGACATGGTCAAAAAAAAGGTACTGGGCCTACCTGGAACGATGGAGCCTCTGGCCAAAGGTGCCCGGGACCCAGCACATTCACGCGTACCCCTGGCCATGAGGGCCACCGAAGGTGGGGTACGTGCCAAGGAACAACAACCCAGACCCAATGGCGTCTGCCCCTTAAGTACCCTCTCCCGACATGCACAGCAGGTAGACCATGCTCACTGCACAACCGCCGAGAGAGGACACCCAATCACACCACAATGCCACCTGTGGTTCGACCCGAGACCTGGGCAACAATGCCACCTACAGGTCAAGGGGAACTATACATCCAGGAAACACCACAGCAAAGCAGTCCAATCTAAGGAAATTAAACAGTCTGAGCCAAACTATTACCCTCTAAATTTCAGGCATAGCGACCCCAATTTGTATGTATGTGTATGTGTGTATATATATTAGGGATGAGCTTCGAGTTCGAGTCGAACTCATGTTCGACTCGAACATTGCCTGTTCGCCCGTTCGCCGAACAGCGAACAAATTGGGGTGTTCGCGGCAAATTCGAAAAGTCTATGTGAGAAATCTAAAGTGCTAATTATAAAGGCTTATATGCAAGTTATTGTCCTAAAAAGTGTTTGGGGACCCGGGCCTGCCCCAGGGGACATGTATCAATGCAAAAAAAAGTTTTAAAAACTGCAGTTTTTTCGGGAGCAGTGATTTTAATAATGCTTAAAGTGAAACAATAAAAGTGAAATATTCCTTTAAATTTCGTACCTGGGGGGTGTGTATGATATGCATGTAAAGTCGCGCTTGTTTCCCGTGCTTAGAACTGTCCCTGCAAAAAATGTCATTTTTGAAAGAAAAAAAGTCATTTAAAACTCACTCGCGGCTATTAATGAATTGCCGGCTCCCGGCAGTACATACAAAAGTCATTGATAAAAAAAAAAAAGCATGGGGGTTCCCCAGAATTCAATTACCAGGCCCTTCAGGTCTGGAATGGATATTAAGGGGAACCCCGCCACAAATAAAAAAAATGACGTGGGGTTCCCCCAAATATCCATACCAGGCCCTTCAGATCTGGCATGGATTTTAAGGGGAACTACACCCCAAATTTTAAAAAAAATGGCGTGGAGTCCCCCTAAAAATCCATACCAGACCCTTATCCGAGCACGCAACCTGGCCGGCCGCAGGGGAAGAGGGGGGGACGAGAGAGCGCCCCCCCTCCCTCCTGAACCGTACCAGGCCACATGCCCTCAACATGGGGAGGATGTCCCCATGTTGATGGGGACAAGGGCCTCATCCCCACAACCCTTGCCCGGTGGTTGTGGGGGTCTGCGGGCGGGGGGCTTATCGGAATCTGGAAGACCCCTTTAACAAAGGGGACCCCCAGATCCCGCCCCCCCCTATGTGAATTGGTAAGGGGTACATTGTACCCCTACCATTTCACGAAGAAAGCGTAAAAAAAAATAAAAATAAAAAAAAAATTAAAAAAAAAACACACAAACACCTTGAAAAAGTCCTTTATTAAAAATAAAAATAAAAATTACACAGTGAAGGAAGTTCCCCGCTCAGGCCAATGACATAGGCGGGTCCGACATACCGAGGGGGCGGACCTGATGGGGAACTTCTCTCACTTTGGTAATACATGTATAGACCCGCCCCTTGTCATGTTCCGCATCTGGTCCGCTGTGAAATCCAGTGTCCCGCGGCGATCCCGATGTCCAGCGCTGTCCGTCATTGGTTGTGCCTGAGCGGACCTGATGGGGAACTTCCTCCTCAGTGTTTTAAATGTATAGACCCGCCCCTTCTAAAGTTCCCCATCAGGTCCGCTCAGCGGACCAGATGCGGAACATGACAAGGGGCGGGTCTATACATGTATTACCAAAGTGAGAGAAGTTCCCCATCAGGTCCGCCCCCTCGGTATGTCGGACCCGCCTACGTCATTGGCCTGAGCGGGGAACTTCCTTCACTGTGTAATTTTATTTTATTTTTTTAATAAAGGACTTTTTCAAGGTGTTTGTGTGGTTTTTTTTTTATTTTTTTACGCTTTCTTCGTGAAATGGTAGGGGTACAATGTACCCCTTACCAATTCACATAGGGGGGGCCGGGATCTGGGGGTCCCCTTTGTTAAAGGGGTCTTCCAGATTCCGATAAGCCCCCCGCCCGCAGACCCCCACAACCACCGGGCAAGGGTTGTGGGGATGAGGCCCTTGTCCCCATCAACATGGGGACATCCTCCCCATGTTGAGGGCATGTGGCCTGGTACGGTTCAGGAGGGAGGGGGGCCGCTCTCTCGTCCCCCCCTCTTCCCCTGCGGCCGGCCAGGTTGCGTGCTCGGATAAGGGTCTGGTATGGATTTTTAGGGGGACTCCACGCCATTTTTTTTTTATTTGGGGTGGAGTTCCCCTTAAAATCCATGCCAGATCTGAAGGGCCTGGAATGGATATTTGGGGGAACCCCACGTCATTTTTTTTTTAAATTTGCGGCGGGGTTCCCCTTAATATCCATTCCAGACCTGAAGAGCCTGGTAATTGAATTTTGGGGAACCCCCACGCTTTTTTTTTTTTTTTTTATCAATGACTTTTGTATGTATTGCCGGGAGCCGACAATTCATTAATAGCCGCGAGTGAGTTTTAAATGACTTTTTTTCTTTCAAAAATGACATTTTTTGCAGGGACAGTTCTAAGCACGGGAAACATGTGCCACTTTACATGCATATCATACACACCCCCCAGGTACGAAATTTAAAGGAATATTTCACTTTTATTTTTTCATTTTAAGCATTATTAAAATCACTGCTTCCGAAAAAACTGCGTTTTAAAACTTTTTTTTGCATTGATACATGTCCCCTGGGGCAGGACCCCGGTCCCCAAACACTTTTTAGGACAATAACTTGCATATTAGCCTTTATAATTAGCACTTTAGATTTCGAACGTTCAAGTCCATTGTATTTAATAGGGTTCTAAAGTTCACACAAACATTTTGTCTGTTCGCAGGTTCTGGTGCGAACCGAACAGGGGGGTGTTCGGCTCATCCCTGATATATATATATATATATATATATATATAATTGTAATGTTTGGGGGTTTTTAGCTCAAGTGTAGCACCCGCTAGCGAGAACAGTCCCACACAAATGTTTCCTTTTGAGGGCTTGTTGGCCCACTTTTATTAAAGAAAATCAAACAAAGTTCCAGAAATGAAAACAAATGTGGTTTCCCTCGCAGGGGGTTTTCACCATCAACATAAAATGGTAGTATGTTCAGTCTCCTGGCTCACACATGCAAAAGTGCAAATAAAAATACCAAGCCGCCTGGCTCTCTTCAGCAGCAGCACCACTGCTCAGGCTCCCGCATGGAGCCCTCCTGACACCTGTCAGCAACCTCAGACTCAGGTCTCTGGGTTTCACAGTGCAGCCTGCACTCTCTAGCTACTCCAGCTTCTCTAGCTACTTTAGTGAACACCTGCACACTCTGGGTTCTCCCTTGCAAGCCTGGTCTCCTCGGGAGGGTGGAGCCCAGAATGCTGGTCCTGACTCTCCTATCAGGTCCACACACACCTGAACCATCAGTGTGCCGTTCAATCTTAAAACCCGGACCCAGGACTGGGGATTTCATCCCACCCGGATCTCTACGAAATCCCCGGGCTCCAGGTCCCAAAGTGGACTTTATTAAATAATGAGGAAACCGAAACGCCAGTTTCCTCTGTACATTATAAGCTCCCTGGAGCCCCTCAACCGGTCCAGTTGACTTCTGGGTCAATACACTGGTGGGGTACCACACTACCACAATATATATACACAAACACATGTATATTATATACATGTGTATGCCCGGCCAATCGTATGACTCTTTACTTCGCTGCTATGGGCTCTAGCCCTAGATCTTTTGTAGACGTAGCAACACCCCTGCCCCTAACTGAAATCTAGTGGAACCAATTGCCTTCAGAAGTCACCTAATTAGTAAATAGAGTCCACCTGTGTATAATTTAATGTCAGTATAAAGACAGCTGTTCTGTGAAGCTATCAGAGGTTTGTGAGAGAACCTTAGTGAACAAACAGCATCATGAAGGCCAAGGAACACACCAGACATGTCAGGCATAAAGTTGTGTAGAAGTTTAAAGCAGGGTTATGTTATAAAAAAAATATCCCAAGCTTTGAACTTCTCATGGAGCACTGTTCAATCCGTTATCCGAAAATGGAAAGAGTATGGCGCAACTGCAAACATACCAAGATATTGCCGTTCATAATAATTTGGAAACCATTTAACATTTTCCTTCCACTTCACAATTATGTGCTACTTTGTGTTGGTCTATCACATAAAATCTCAATAAAATCTATTTATGCTTTTGGTTGTAACAAATGTGGAACATTTCAAAGGGTATGAATACTTTTTCAAGGCACTGGGCACTGCATGTATGTATATATATATATATATATATATATACACATATATATACACATATAGCAATACCCCCGTAGCGGGCCGCTGGTTTAATTTTGGGCCTTGCACGTTACCTCACTGTTCCGTATGCTCGTCTCAGAGGTTCTCCTTGAAGAGTTGTCCAGAAGAAGTTTGCACCAACACAAAAGTCTCTTTCAAGGGTTTATTTGAAATAAAGTTTCCAACAGAGGGGATGAAGGGATGGGGAGGACTCAGGTACCTTAGTTGCGAATCATGAGAACTTTTCCTATATCCAGAGGAACAACTGTCTCCACACTGGACTCAGCAAACACCGGATAGGCCCAATCTCACTGGCCTAGCAGCCGATGTGCAGCTAAAACACAAATAGTCTCTGCCACAGACTTGGTGCAAATAGAACAGTCTCTGCCACAGACTTGGAGTAAATAAAACAGTCTCTGCCACAGACTTGTGTAACCTTTGCTTGGGTTACCTTCTGAATGAAGTACACAGCTCTCAGTGCCAGGATCTTTCAGCCGTTCCGGCAGCACTGTGAGGTAGATCACGATCCGGATGTATCCTCCAATTGGGTTCTCAATTGCTTGGTCCCTTCCAACAGGCAAGGCGACACAGGATCATTCCTGGATCAGTAGGCCTCAGCCACTCCTGGGCCTACCTGTCAGTAACAGAGCCTCGGGCCAACGTGGCCCCGAGGCGGAAACTGCAAACACTTCCCTGAGGCCAGGAGGGCCCTCAGGTGGGGATCGAAGACACGACCCCAGAATCTCTCCCTGCCCTAATGGCGTCTGTCACTTAAATACCCCCTCCCAGCATGCACAGCGGGTTCACCACGCCCCCTGGGCTGCCTGCTAGGAAAGAACACATCCAGCCCGTAGCCTTTCCAATCCTGACCAGCGGTGGCAGTGACACCCACTGTCAGGAGGGAAATCACACAACCAGCTGAACTGAAACAGAGTGCAATTTTATAACACAATCCCTCTGAGCCAAACTATTGCTCAGATAACTATAATTTAACATGGGAGCAGGGTGCTATATATATATATATATATATATATATATATATATATATATATATATATATTGTGTATGTATGTGTGTAGGTATATATGTATGTGTGTATATACACATATATACACGGCTCAACAAAAAATTAAAGGAACACTTTGAAAACACATCAGATCTTGATGGGGAAAAATCTCATGCTGGATATCTATACTGATATGGATTGGGTAATGTGTTGGGAACAAAAGGATGCCACATCGTTTAATGGATATGAAAACTATCGACCTACAGAGGGCTGAATTCAAAGACACCCCCGAAAATAAAACTAAAAAAATAATGCAGCAGGCTAGTCCATTTTGCTGAAATTGAATTGCAGCAATCCAAAATTGTACTCAGTAGTTTGTATGGCCCACATGCTTGTACGCATGCCTGACAACGTGCATGCTCCTAATGAGACAACGGATGGTGTCCTGGGGTATTTGCTCCCAGATCTGGACCAGGGCATCACTCAGCTCCTGAACAGACTGAAAGATTAAAAATTAAGCTCCTGAACAGACTGAGGTGCAACCTGGCGGCATCAGATGGACCGAAACATAATGTCCCAGAGGTGTTCTATTGGATTTAGGTAATGCGAGCATGGGGGCCATTCAATGATATCAATTCCTTCATCCTCCATGAACTGGCTGCATACTCTCATCACATGAGGCCAGGCATTGTCGTGCCCCAGAAGGAATCCATGACCCACTGCACCAGTGTAGGGTCTGACAATGGGTCCAAGGATTTCATCCCGATACCTAATGGCAGTCAGGGTGCCATTGTGTAGCTTGTAGAAGTCTGTGTGTCCCTCCATGGATATGCCTCCCCAGTCCCCAGACCATTACTGACCCACTACCAAACCAGTCATGCTGAACGATGTTACAGGCAGCATAACATTCTCCGTGGCTTCACCAGACCCTTTCACGTCTGTCACATGTGCTCAGGCGGAACCTGCTCTCATCTGTGAAAAGGACTGGGTGCCAGCGGCAGACCTGCCAATTCTGTTTTTCAATGGCAAATGCCAAACAAGCTCCGCGGTCCCGGGCAGTAAGCACAGGGCCCACTAGAGGACATCGGGCCCTCAGGCTACCCTCATGAAGTCTGTTTCTGATTGGTCAGAGACATTCATACCAGTGGCCTGCTGGAGGTTTGTAGGGCTCTGGCAGTGCTCATCATTATTGTGTATTGCATTCCTTTGCACATTTACTAGCACATTTACTAAACATTAGTTTTGTGCATTAGATAACAGCGCAGCAACATTTATTTTATTTATTATATATCAGGCCAGTTTACATCTGTTTGACCTACTGTTTTTCTGCTCAGGCCTATAGAAAACTGCATTCTTAAGATGTTTGTATATACAAACCTGCACAAATATACTGGACAGAGCAAGCAAAGGTATATAGATTCCTAGGCCTGCATAAACTGAAGTACTTGACTCATGTCAAGATGTGTACATTGTGTTAAGCAAAGAAGGTGGTTTGGAGGTTGACTGATTTTTTCTTCTAAGCCGTCATGGAGAAATCTTCTTAGGGCTCATTTACTCCGGTGTAGAGGCCTGTACAACGTCTTTTTTGTGCGTACTTTCATGTTCCCGAGGGTGACAAATGTTCTGTGCAGTCACTGGCAGCAGCAGACAGACTGTATCCAGGGCCATGCATTAAAAACCCTGTACAGATGTAAACGCCTGAATGTGCAGGAAGATCAATACAACAAATCCTTGTAGATGCATTGAACATTTGGCACTCCCGGGTGCAAAAAAACACGCAAAAACACTGTCTGTAGGGGCCTCTGTGCCTGTGTAAATGAGCCCTAACATTTGTTGCATAGTTTATTATTACACTTTGGTTTGAACGATTGCACAAAAAAAAGCAGAACACAGAAAAAGTACAAAAATATCTCTACAAATGGAATATTTTTCTGCTACAGAGTGACAGAATCAAAAAATATCCATATCCAGTAAATCTCTACAATATATGCACATATCTCCATGTTTTATTCCTTTAAAAACTCTTCAAGTACAGAAAAATACCTGGTGATCCTATCAGAAATCCAGTGAGCACCTACATTGTCAGCTCTGCCTGCTGCACTACAGAACTCTGCCCACCTCCGTCTCTCTCCACATGCATACATTGAATTCTAGTCCAACAAAGCATTGCTGCTCTTTTGATTCACAAGAGCATGCCCACACTTGTATTTAGGGAAAAAGCTTTTGGGAATTGTAGTTTTGGGGCATGGCTACGCCAATAGAAACTGACCTAGGGCACCCTGCCGATCCCTCCTCCCAGCAGCTGCTTCTGCAAAATTTTTTAGGTCAGAGACAATGTCACACAGAGTATTTAAAGAAGTTCTCAACAGAGGTACAAATTTAAAAGGAAAATGTAATGTAGAAGGGGAGAGGAACGTTTTGGGGTAAATTTGGGTCATGCCATTTAATATCTTTAGGGCTATAGCTGAGCACATTTTTCACTTACAACTTTAGGCAGTTATGTCAACCATTCCTTAACACAAATGCAGGGCAGCTAAACCATAACTTTTCTTCTTCACTCACAAGCATATGCAGTGTAGAGGTTGCTGTTATGGTGATCACTCATAAGGCATAGGTATTTTCCAGAGTACATGTATAGCGGCCTCATCCCTCACTCCCTTTCTCATGCTCTGCTTGTCTTTCTTCGTCTAGGGGTCTCAGTGCTGGGGGGGAGGGATGAGATACACCACGGCCCATGTCCTCCATAGCTGAGAGGTGAAGGCCAGAAGATTGGGTTTTGTGTAGACGTCCTAGAGTCAAGTCCAGTACTTCGTCCCTGACTCCTTTGCTCCTAGTAACCAGAGTTCCACACAGTGAATAGGTCCAGCTCAGTTTTATTCTTCTTGGTGTACAAACATACAGTTTCTTCTACTGAGTAGTGATGGGGAATAGATCGAGGCACAATCCCTTCCCTTCTCCTGCTAACCACTGTGGTATCACCAGTGGCCGGTAGTCACTGCCACTGACTATATTGAGTAGAATGTGAATTACCTTCGCTAGCACGGCCCCTGTCAGGGGAAGGAAATCCGTCCAAGGGAGAAACCGGAGGCCTCTCTGTCACCAGCAATGCTGCACCGGACTCTTCAGAGAAGTTCCGCACACCAGCTCTTACGAACTCAGACACGGGCACCCAAGGAGTTAGGGCCCCCTCGGATTCCTCCACCCTCACGGAACTCAGTCGAAGGTACTGAGCCCCAGGCCTCCGCCATAGTACCTCACCCCAGGCTAAAGGTGCCTGAGATGGACTCCATCTCTTGCTCCGGCTAGGTCAAGGGCACCTAGGCCTGGAACACCGGAACGCCAGCACCCAAGCTGAAGATGCCTGGGTGCTACCGAGTCCTCCCACTCTCACTCCGGACTCTGAACCCTTTGGTAAGGGCGTCCGCCCCTTTTATCCCCTCTCCCTTCGCGCCACAGCGGGTTCCCCGCCCCGCTGTACCAGCTCCAGGGGAGGACAAAAAGGTACAGTCTTGCGGTGTGAGCTCAGCTCCAGCCCAGGCAACAGTGCCACCTGTGGACCACAAGGAACCTCACACCACCAGAGTCCTCCAAGAACCAGAAAAATGTCCCGGATTCCCTAGCAATTAGTGCATCTAGGCTACACTACCACCCCTAAATTCAAATACCCGCTACACATGTTTGACACTTGGGTTTCCCCGCATCCAATTCGCATGACAGGAGAGTGTGACCGGCTCTCAATGGAGGCAGTTAACACATCCCTGGGGCGACTGTGGAGCGCATTGCAGAAGGGTCCTGTGCATCTTTGGCTTAGTCTTAGGTCCGAATTCAGGCCAAAATTTGGACCTGATTCACCCCTGAAACGGTGAGCGGGGACGCAATGGACCCCCTGCTGCGAGCTGCTCCGCACGTAGTGTGAACCCAGCCTTAGGTGTGCTCCTTATTGTTCAACTGTTAATCTATTATCCAATTATCACACATGTATGACTAAATCAATGAGATCTATTTGGTTTATGTATGGGGATCCTAAACCCAAATAATGCTGAGGATTTAATGCCAATATGAAGATTCGATAAAGCAAATATATAAATATAATTGCCTAGTTATGCCTGGTACAGTAGCCACCAGACACTGTTAGCCTTCATACATGGGCATTTGTGTTTATTTGATCAACCTCTAATAGTATTTCTTTAAAGGTAAACTATTAAAAAAAATCATAACAACATCTACCTAGTCTTGCATATCTACAGTATGTATATGATGGACTCCACCAGGACCTCCCTTCTCGTAAGAGCCCAATAGGCTATAGATCAGTGGTGGGCGGTGGTAAAAAATTTTGGGGGGGGCGGCAAACAGTACCACCCCCAAGCCCCCCCCCCACATTGGTCGGTCGGTCGGCGGGCGGGTCTGGTGCACTTACCCCATCTATGAAGCACTACACCGGTGGCTTCCCTTGCTAGGCGGCGGCGACAGCTTTCCCTTCCTCTCCTCTCCATGGGCATCAGTGGCTTCTGTTTCCTCCCTCCTCCTTGGCAGCCAATCGGGAGTCTTCTCTTTTCGGCCACTCAGAAAACAGGTCTCAGACCTGCTTCTGATTGGCCGGATTGAGGATCAGTGTTACAACAGCGAATATTAATTTGCTGTTGTAACACCTGGGTGAGCTCATGGTGCAATGCTCTGCGCTCCAAGCCCATCCTATTTTTAAGCTTATTAGAGCCTATGGCTCTTATCAGGTGCTTCAAAAAAATAAAATAAACCCTAGCCGCTGTAATTCAGATGCCCGGCATCCTGAAAGGGGCCGGACGCATGAATAGGTGATGGCCGTGGCGGCCGTGGATAGATTCATGCTATGCATGAATCTATCCATTATTCATATAGGGGGTGGCGTGGATAGAGGGGGCGGCGCCCGGGTGTCCCTATTGAACGGACCGCCACGGTTTATATAGATAAAAAGAAACTAACACATCCAAGAGATTTTGCTATGGGATTCTGTATTTAAAGTATTTATTGGGGTCTATGGTGCACATCTTGACATGAATCATCAAAAACTGCAGGATTGGCTGATAATTATCTAATGTCTGTATTAGCATGCTGTTTGTACACCCAAAAAAAGATTCAGTGCTAGGGAAAAAAAAAATATTTATGCATCTAGCAAGTAAGGTGGGGCGGTCTCCCGCTAAAGTACTGACCAGACCTGACCTGACTTTGAAAATCTAACAAGTGCAATATCTAATCAGCTAGCAAGTAAGGTAAGTATACAAACTAGGGTTGCACTGATACCATTTTTTTTTACGTGTACGAGTACCAATACTTTGTTTTTTAGTACCCACCGATACCAATTACTGATACCTACCGCAACTGTTTTGTTTATACTTCAGCTGTCAGAAATGGTACAAAGCATTTAAAAGTTATTTACAAATCAAATAAATGTTTTTTTATTTTTTTATTTTGCGTTTTTTTCAATGTGAAATGTGTAAATATATGTTAAGGGTGTAAAAATATTAACGATCAAAGGAAACAAAAAAAAGTTTTAATTATTAATGGTTAATTAAATAGAAGTGAACCAAAAAAATCAGCAGGAAAATAATAATTAAATGGAGGAGAATAAGGAGTTAATTAAGGCTGATTAGAGTAACCTAAGGGTTAATAAGGGGTTAAACAGAGGAGCATTTATTAAAAAAAATTAAAAAAATATATATTTTTTTTACTTGACAGGTTGCTTTAAACTGATTTCATCTGCGGATCAAAGTTCATCCCTTTGATCTGTAGACGAAGAAAAACAGTAAGATACAAAAAGAAACAATGTTTCTTTTTATCTTTCGGCTGAGTGGCTGAGCAATGTTTTGTTTTTACAGCTCCAATTGCCAGGACTTCGTTTACACTTCAGCTGTCACAGGGGAACCCCAATGACAGCTAAATGAGTCATCGGTTGTTAAGGATGCGTTTTTTTTTTTTTTACATTTCAGCTGTCAGTGGGGAAATCCCACTGTCAGCTGAAAGAACCGAGCCTGAAATATTGGTTTCAGGTATCGGAGCATTTGCAGGAGTACCGATACTTGTAAAAATGCTTTGTAACAGTGCAACCCTAAAAACAAAAGTACAGTGTCTAAGTCCCCTTACACACGGGGTGGGCTCCGTTGTAGTCTGTCTGCTCAGCAGGGAATCTGTCTGCTGATCCCTACTGAGCAGGCGGATGGCTCGTCTGTGTCTGCTCCGCTTATGCAGAGCGGACACAGACACAACCTGATTTCCTCTATGGGCGGTTAGATGTAAACGGATCACCTGTCTAATTACACCTGACTGCCAACAGATCTGATTCGCCAGACGGATGGGGAACGGATCCCCATCCATCTGTTTTTAGCAAGCAGGATCAGATCGGATGTCGGCACAGTATAGGAATCCACCAGCATTGTAATGCACCACTAGCACAGTGGGCTGCAAGCATCACCAATATTTCAAGCCTAGGAGGAATGCTCACCACACTGGAGCAACAGAAAAAGGTATATGATGTATCCATCCATTAAATCCTTACACTATAGTTTACAAGTATAGCAGAGTGTAAATCTACCATGTGGGGACATTCACTTACTAAGATGGCCGCCGGTCCCTGAAACAGAAATGTGGCGTGACTTCATCACGTAGCTCCTCCCTACGTGCTGATGTCATGCTACCGCTTTACACACTGCTATACATGTCAATTTTGGTGTATGGATTTAATAGATGGATAGAAGCTGAATTTACGAATAAACAAATACACTATATACCTTTTTCTGTGGCTCTGGTGTGGTGAGCATTCCTCCTAGGCCTGATATATCGGTGGTGCTGGCGGCCCCCTGTGCAAGTGCGGATGGATTTCCATACTGTGATGCTTTGTCTGTGCTAAAAATTTGATCTGCTGTCTTTTTGCTGCAGCTTATTAGCTGGTGAGTGTGCGATGGTGGTGGTTTGGAGCAGCACTTAGTGATATAGTGATATGGTGATATAGTCGGACTGTTGGATGTACAATATACACAGATAACTGTTGGAGTTATTTATTTACTACTAAGAAGAGTCACATGTTTGTGGGACTTTTTATGCACTTCTCAAAGTCATAGTTTTGTTGTTTTTTTTCTTGTTCTGAGTACACTGTGTTTTTTCATTATAAGAGAGTTATATTCATTCTTGATCACTTAGGCGCTGCATTTTTTTTTTTTTACATGCTGTTTGTACAGACATAGGTCGGTGCTACAACCATTCTCTCATATATTATACTGTAAATAGTGTTTCGGTATCCAGGTGGCAGTGTTCTTGTATGATATATTGTTCTCCCTTGTGGAGCTACATTGTTATGTCATTTCCTGTCTCTGTTGTTGTCCAATCAAATCAAAAAGGCCGCAGTCATGTGTCCAGCATAATCTTGACTGGTAAGTGTCATATCTTCAGCAGCTTTCCAACAGTCTGTAGATGTTTTTAAATTTGTTATGGCAGCTTCTTCAAAATAAGCACTAGTCTCATACTACAATAAAGATAACAATCTGAATATTATATTGTAATATTATTTGTATTATCTTTTTATGCCTAGCCTTTATTACTCATAATCTCATGTCTTCAGACAGCTAAAATGAGATCACTTATATTCAACATGCCTTCAGCCAATTATACAACCATTATTACTATACTATGGGATATTCATTAGTCTTGTTTGTAATTCCTATAGCGAAATAGATAATTGTGTCATGAAATAACATGCCATTTGTACCGGAGAGAACATTGCCTAGCATAAGAATGGGACTTGCATTTAGGAGAAGTAATTGAGGTAGATTCAGACATGAAATGGACCCATCTGTACTTTTTAGTCCTTGCCTCTTGTATTCACATTAACCGCTTATAATCTTGTAGCGGCACTCACCCAAGCAGGCAACGCTCCGAAGATGATATTTACAGCCAAGTTACGGCACAGCTAATGTTTTGACCCCTCTGGCCTTTTCACTTAGACCCAATTTATATGGGCCATTGTTTGCATCAGGCTAAAAGTGATTAAATAATTATGGCAATTTTAATGAGATGCCAAGATAAAATTGCATGTGTAATGAGATAATTATAATAAATGCTAAACCAATAATGGGTAATAGAGACATTAGGGCAGAAGAATAGCTACAGATCCTGTATAATATGAGTAGTGCCTTTTTTTTAACAAAATTGGGGAAAAAGAAATGAATATGTTTGACAAAAGATTTTACACAATAATAATTACTAATCAGATAATGCTTAGATGTGAGATGCATATGTTATGTGCACATTAAGAAAAGCACATTTGTTTAAAAAAAAAAATCTACCTGCCTTTGGAATGTACCCAGGATAAATAGATCCACAATTACATAAAAGATGTATCATCTTGTTCTTATTGTTCGCCCCTTCAAATAGTGGGAGAGGTTTTTTTTTGTTTTTTTTTTCAGCCAAACACTGGAAAATGGGAATGACTATGGTATTGACTGAGCAGATGAGTGGGACTAATGTAACTCAGTACACTTTGCAGTCTAATTAGAGGTAAATAGGTGTGCTTTTTATGAAGCCAGCAACAGAATAGCAGAGGAGGAATATATGAAGGCAAGCAAGAGATCGAGCATGTTTCTTTTGTACTGGAATTAAATAGCAGCCAGGCTTCAAACTACTAATTCTATCTCTTGGAACTAAATCAATAAAAATCGCTTGACAACTTAAGATGATTTCAGATATTTCATGTTATTTATTTAATTTCCTCTGTCATTTTGCTGTTCCTGCGTGTAGACTAGACGGCTAATTTAGGAGCTGGAATAAATTTGCAGAGGGAAGCTTGAATTGTGGTAGGAATAGATTGTTCTTCATAAAGATAAAAAAATAGAGAGCATTTATGTAAAATAAAAATGTGGGAGCTTACGGGAGGATAAAATAATTGTGGTATGTGGAAGCAAAAATCATTTTCTATCAGGATTGCATGACGATGACTTGGATATTTTTATAGCTTTTTAACCAGACCATTACTGGAAATTCCAGTTCAGCTAAAAAGCTGGGTATTACCGTATATACTCGAGTATAAGCCGTCTGGAATATAAGCCGAAGCACCTAATTTTACCACAAAAAACTGGGAAAACGTATTGACTTGAGTATAAGCCTAGGGTGTCCATCTGCATGCCTCACTGTGCCTCACTTTGCCTCACTGTGTCCATGTACATGCCTCACTGTGTCCATGCCTCACTGTGCCTTACTGTGTCCATGCCTCACTGTGTCCATGCCTCACTGTGTCCATGCCTCACTGTGCCCATGCCTCACTGTCACTGTGCCCATGCCTCACTGTGTCAATGCCTCACTGTGCCCAATCTCCCTACCTGATCTCCGGCGCTGTGTGACTAGACTGACGTTTAACATGGGAGTCTATGGAAGGGGTGCCCAGGTTTGAAAAATCGGTGCTCCCCGGCTGTAGGTTCTCTGGACAACAAACTTTGCACACTTGTAGATGGAGAGTGGGGCTATATTTGTGCTAAGTTTGGGGTCCTGAGGACCTAGGGCCGGCCGGTACCAGGTCTGCAAAATCACCAGAGAAATTACCGTTTAACATGGGAGTCTATGGAAGGAGTGCCCGGATTTGAAATATCGGTGCTCCCCGGCCGTAGGTCTTCCGGACAACAAACTTTGCACACTTGTAGAGGAAGAGTGGGGCTACATGTGTGCGCACAAAGTTGAAGATGGAAACAGACTTGAGTATAAGCCGAGGGGGGCATTTTCAGCACAAAAAAATTTGCTGAAAAACTCGGCTTATACTCGAGTATATACGGTATATTAAAAGATAAGGAGCTGTTAGTATCAGCAAACACAGCTAACACCTTTACTGAGGTACTTTGGGAAAAAGACTCTAGTGCCTAATGTGAAAACCCCTAAATCAGGGGTCTCCAAACTTTTCAGTATGAGGGCCACATTATATAACTTGAAATTATTTGTGAGCCCAAAAAAAAAAATCTAAAATCTGTTTTATAAATGAATGAATAACTTCGCAAAGTGAATGACCACACTCAAAAAATAAGGAAAAAGCATTATTGTGTAAAAACATCCAACATCAAAAATAGTTCACAACAGCATCAAGACACACACAGAGGGGAGCATGGTTGACGTGTTTCACAAATTTATTTGCTTAGTCATAACCCATAAGCACTAGCAACCGTTTCCTAAATAGCCACAATACAGCTGAATGATGTTAAAAAAAAAAGTCATTTAATGGATCCTGAACCATCCTCATTTCTTTGTTTAAAAGCCCCCCTCACCTTATCACATCTGAAGTCCCCCTTCACGTTACAGTTTCCCTTTGACATCAGAAGCCCCCATCACATCAGAGCCCCCCCTTACATCAGAGAGACCACTTACATTAGGGCCCCAATCAGAATCCCCCCTACATCTGGTTCTCCAACAGAGACCCCCCCTACATCAGTCTCCTTCAGAGTCCCCCCTACATCAGGCTCCAATCAGAGTACCCCTTACATCAGGGTACTCATCAGAGTCCCCCCCACTTCAGGAACTCCATTATCATCTTTCATCAGGATCTTCAGAACACTCCTTACATCGGGGTCCTCAAAGCCTTCCTCCCGACATCAGGAACCTCATCGGAGTCCCCCCTTATATAAGGTTCCCTATGAGGGTGCCCCCTTGCATCTTTGTCCCCTTCTGTGAATTTTATGAGTCTAAGGATATACGACTGACACAAGTGCTTCAAATTTTCTGTTGCATCATAAAAGCTGAGTTTTTCTGGTTCAGGACTACCAAGATGCAACAGGAGTAACCAAAATTAAGAGTTAATCAAATCCACATTGTGCCCACTTTTAGAGGCGTGGGGTTTTTGGGAGCATTGTGAAACATTATCATAATAATATTATTATTATTATTATTATTATAACAACATTGTCTTGTATGGCTATTTTGAAAATGGCCTATTTAAAAATTTGGACAGAGTAGGAAAGTGTTGAAACCATTGTTGGGAATCTGTTGCTGTATATGTCCCTACTGAGGAGATTCCCTCTCTTTTTTTCCTGGTGACCATTGTCAGGAAGTAAAAAGGAGTGTCCCCACAGGCCCAGAGGCACAGAGGCAACCAAAAAAATAAGGCGGGAGAAAACCCTGAGCTGGACATTATGAGACATTGTCACGGTCAGGGGTCAGGCTGGGAGACCAGTAGCTGTAGCAGTAGAGTGTCTTCCACCAACCAGCTGGATAGGTATACAAGCAGGCCACCCTGGTGGACGACATGGGATCACCCGAGCTGCAGGGTTTAAGCTTTAACTGGTATTCACTAGAGCTTCTAATGATGGAGATGGGTTTTGCTGCATGTAATTACCAGGTAGTGGCCCTTAGGTATGCAAAAGAAGCAAGATATCATCTGGAAAGAGCACAATAACCTGGCAAACAGGAAGTGCAAAGGCATGGCCTAATAGGAGGTTCATGGGAGGAACAAGGAGTTCAAGGTTCACCAGAAACAAAGTACAAGGCAAGATTATCCAAGTAGTCAGGCACCAGCATCTTAGGTGGTCCAGCAAGAAGAGCCACTGCTGAATGCAGCAGAGGTCGTGGGTTCAGTTTCTGGTCCCGATGGACATAAAATCCAAGTTTTTGTGGATATTGCACCCATAATGATACAGAGGAGAAGGGCCTAAAACCACTTCTGCTACCTTTGACCTCCGACAACCTACGATACCACTGGGCGAATCCATATAGGCTCTTCTTTACCTATAAAGGCAAGAATCATTCTTTCTCAACATTACCTGATTCTGAATTTGGGCTCATCTCCTCAAGCCCTACCAATCAAACCACTACACATGACACATCCTCTACTCTAGCTCTATACCAAAAACGATATAAACTGTATAGTTCAGGTTACATGGTTCAATGGGTGCAATTGCTTTATGTGCCTAAACAAGAGAAACGGTTATGTACTGCTGCAGTCTTCTGCTATTTACTACCCTCAGTGCTTATCTGTTGCTATAGTATTTTTTGACCCATTGATTTGAGTTTCCCCTCCTCTTCCTTCTTCCTCCCTCTCATTTTCCACCCCTTCTAAATCCCGATACCCCCCTTTTTTTCACATACATGTGTAGCGCACCCACCTATCCCCCTCCTGCATTAAACTCGGCTCCTCGCAGGGGGGAGACAGGCACACTGCACCACAAGCCCGTACCCTCTCGTATTAGGAGGTTAGGCGGTGTTGTTTTTGGGCCTTGTCCGCGGCCAAAGTACAAAGTCCTCCTGAGTATGATTCTCACCTCTACAGTGTGTAGATGCAAGTCCTTGACTTCCCCAGGAACGTAAATGTCCACACCAGCTGAAAGTCCAACTCAATATTTATTTTCACTTGCATAACACATAGCTTCTTGGATAGGAGAAAGCTTGGCGCAAAGACACAGGACAGCTTAAGGTGTGGAGGAGGTCCAGGCACAAACGTAGCTCAAACTTTTCACTGTTCAGATTCTCAAACAGTTTTGGCGCATGGTCTCTGCCACAGACCATGAGGTTGGTCTCTGCCACAGACCCTGTGAATAAGGTCACTGCCACTGACCTGGCGAACTAGGCCACTGCCACTGACCTGGTGAACCTTGGTTTCTTCCTAGGACATGGCCCCTTTCAGGGAGAAGACGTCCCCCCAGAGAGTCAACAGACCCTTCCTTCACCGTGACCCCAGCACCGGTCCCTCGGAACAGATCCTCCCTTCACTTAGGGTGCGGGTCCCCTTGCAAAGTGGCACCCTGGACTCCTCGATCCCTAGCAGACCCCAGCCGAAGGTTGCTGGGCTCCGGGCCGTTGCTGCAGCTCCTGGGTATCCATACCCAGGCAGTCAGAAGCGGTGAGGTAGTACCTCACCCCAGGCTAAAGGTGCCTGAGGTGGAACTGTAACAAGGCTTTTGGGCCTAGGGCACCCAGAGATGACACACACACACCCAGGCTGAAGGTGCCTGGGCGTGGACCGCCCCTCCTCAGAAGATGTCTGCCCCCTTTAAAAGCCCCGGCTTCAGGCCTTGTAACACAGCAGACTCGAAACAGAGTTCCACTTGCTGGGCGGGCGGTGTCCAAAGAGACCGAACTCAGTCCCGCCCCCCAGTTAAATAGCCCACCCCAGCAGTCTCTGCGCGGGGCAATGCACCTTGGGTGTCTCATGGCATTCTGGGTAAGGTAGTCTCTGAGGCCTTAAAGCAATACCCCACTACACACTCCCCTCACTTAAAATCTTTGGTCCCCAAAGATAATATCAACATAAAGTGCAAACAATACAATTTATAGTAGCAAAAGAACTGGGCAGGGGAACCTCCCACCAAACTCAGTGAGGGAGATTGTCCTGCCCACAGGTCACATAAGTGGAAGTGACCTGCCTAACTGTGCCAGAGAGTGAGCTGGGGTTGCCCTCCACCAAATGTACAGTGGAGGGGCCAGGTTTCTCTATTGTCCTTCTTGCAGTTATCACAGAGTCCTCAGAGCATTCTCCAATCTGAGTGTAAGTCAATTTCCTGGGAGGGCGGATAATTCTCTTCACTCTTTGTTCTCTGGGGGTCACAACATCTGGCGCTATGGGTGTCTCCATTAAGGTAGGTGTCAGAGGACTGGTGGCTTCAAAGGCATCCAACTCTTGTGCAGAAAGGTACAGTGAGTTTCCTGGGTCTTCAGCGGGGACTGACTCCAAGGCATCTTCACATTCTTCAGTCTGGATACTGGACGGAATGAACTCAACAGCTTCAGTGTTCAAGGTGTCGCTTATGAGGAATTCAGAAGGTGAAGGATCCGCCATCAGGGATTCTGGTGCTTGTGACGACCATAGCCAGTTGAGCTCCAGGTCATCATCTTCACTTTGATCTGTTATTTCCTCCTCCCTTGACTGAGTTGATTGAGACCTGGTATTAGGTCTAGGAGTACGGGGAGTTGAAGGTAGCTTGGCGGAATCCGGAACAGGAGGCATCCTGACTGCCTCAGAAAGGGGTAACAGATGGTTTCTGTGCCAGGTCTTCAGAGGCCCCTATCTTCCTTCAGGCTTCAACTGATACACTGGTAGGCCAGGCAGCTTCCTACAAATCACATAGGGCTCTGACTTCCATCTGTCTGCCAGCTTGTGCTTTCCTGGGACCCCTAGGTTTTGCAGCAACACTCTGTCTCCTGGTTGCAGATCCTGGATCCGGACCCTAAGGTCGAAGTTCTGCTTATTCTGGGCTCCTCTCTGGTCAGAAGTCAATTGGGCCTTCTCATAAGCCAGCTTCAAGCTTTTCCACAATCTGTCCACGTATCCCTTGTGTGAGGCAGCTGAGGTGTGGTCCATTGAGGTGCCAAAGGCCAAGTCTACGGGTAGTCTTGCTTCCCTGCCAAACATCAGTCTATACGGGGAATATCCTGTGGCATCACTGGTCGTGCTGTTGTAGGCATGCACTATAGCAGCTATGTGCTTGCCCCAATGCTGCTTTTCCTCACTACTCAGAGTCCCCAACATGTTTAACAAAGTCCTGTTGAACCTTTCTGGTTGGGCATCACCTTGAGGGGGATAAGGGGTGGTGCGAGTTTTCTTTATGCCCAAAGAGTCCAATAACTTCCGGATCAGTCGACTTTTGAAGTCCCTCCCTTGATCCGAGTGAAGGCGTTGAGGTAACCCGTAATGCACAAAGTACTTCTCCATAAGTATCTTGGCTACAGTGGAGGCCTTCTGGTCTTTGGTTGGAAAGGCCTGGGCATAACAGGTGAAATGGTCGGTTATCACCAGAACATTTCCATGTCCACTCAAGTCAGGTTCCAGACAAAGGAAGTCAATGCATACCAAGTCGAAGGGCCCTTGGCTTTGCAGGTGGCCCATTGGGGCAGCTTGATGAGGCAGTGTCTTTCTCTGTATACAGCAAGCACATGAGTGACAGTACTCCTCTACTTCAGCTCGCATGCAGGGCCAGTAGAATCTACTCCTTACGAGCTGAAAGGTTCTTTCTGCCCCTAGGTGGCCATGATTGTTGTGTAAGGCAACTAAAACAGTCTTTCGATGTTTTTCCGGCAGGAATAGTTGGCACTTATCTTCCAGGTCATCAGAGGGGCCCCTTCGGTAGACCACCCCTTGATGTACCTGTAACTTGTCCCATTCCTTGCTTATTAGACGGGCCTCCTTGGAGGGATCATGCAAGAGTCTGTCCGGATCCAGATCTTCCAGGGCTTCCAAGACCAACCTTCCCCAAGGGTCTTCTAACTGGTCACGTCGTGTATCCTTTTTGGACAGTTTCGGCAAGTCGTCTTCGCCAATCTGGGTCACATCACAATAGTACTTGGGCACTCCTACCACCGAAACTCCAATTTCTTCTGCCCTGGATCCCCCACTAGCTTGAAGCTGTGCTCCCTGACACAAGGCCCGCACCCCATCCGGGGTCACCTGGGTCCAGTCTTCTGTCCTGCAGGTGGGAGCATGGGACCTTCTGGACAAAGCATCAGCATCTCGGTTTCCAGCTCCAGGCCTATACTTTAAGCTAAAGTTGAACCCAGAGAGGGCCGCCAACCAACGGTGGCCGGTGGCATCCAGCTTGGCTGTGGTAAAGAGGTAAGTGAGTGGGTTATTGTCTGTTTTCACTACAAAGTCAGCTCCATACAAGTAGTCTTTGAGTTTGTCTACAACAGCCCACTTTAAGGCCAAGAATTCCAATTTGTGGGTGGGGTAATTCTTTTCCGCTGGGGTTAAACTCCTACTCACATAGGCAACTGGTCTTAGCTGTCCTTCATATTCCTGATACAGCACGCCTCCCAGACCATCATGACTGGCATCCACGTGTAATTCATATGGCTTCTTGGTGTCTGCATAGGCCAAGACAGGGGCAGTGGTCAGACTCTTCTTCAACATGGTGAAGGCCTCTTCACACTTCTCAGTCCACTGGCCTTCCACTGATTCTCCTGGCTTCCTGGGGCCAGTGTCATCCTCTTCTCCTTCTGTCTTCAACAACTCATTCAGAGGTTTGGCAATTCTTGCAAATCCCTCCACAAACCTGCGGTAATAGGAGCAGAACCCCAGGAAGGATCTGAGCTCCGTCACTGTAGTTGGCCGGGGCCAGGAGGTAACTGCCTCCAGTTTGTCAGGGTCTGTAGATACTCCTTCTTCAGACACTATGTGTCCCAGGTAGTGGACTGAGGATTGGTAGAACTGACACTTCTCCCTGGAGAGTTTAGGTCCCTCATCACTGAGTCTCTTTAGGACTTTCTCCAGCCTTTCCTCGTGTTCCTCCAGAGTCTTCCCAAAGACAATGATGTCATCTAGGTACACTAGGACTTCGATCAGGTTCATGTCCCCCACTGTCTTCTCCATCAGTCGCTGGAAAGTGGCAGGAGCCCCCGACAACCCTTGAGGCATCCGGTTAAATTCATAGAATCCCACTGGGGTGATGAATGCCGTCTTCTCTCTGTCTTCTGGATGCATTGGGATCTGGTAATACCCACTCTTCAGGTCCATTACGCTAAACCACTTGGCTCCAGACAGACTCTGCAGAGCATCCTCTATCCTGGGGGTGGTGTATTGGTCAGGTATGGTCCTCCTATTGAGAGTCCTGTAGTTTATACAGAGTCTCAGTGACCCATTCTTCTTCCTGACTACTACGATAGGAGAGGCATATGGGCTTCTGGACTCTCGGATAACTCCAGTTCTCTTAAGCTCTGCCAGTTGCTCACGTAAGTCCTCCAGGTCGGCCAGTGGGACCCGCCGGACCCTTTTCCGGAAAGGCTTGTCTTCTTGCAGACGGATCTTGTGGGTGGCACTCCTCGCACACCCTACGTCAAATTCGTCTCTGGAGAAGATCTTCCTCCACCTGGTCAGCTGGGCCCAGGCTCTCTCCTTCCACACCGGTGGAAGGGTCGTGTTCTCCAGGCAGAGCTTCTCCAACGTGGGTGCCCCTCCTTCAGTCTTCTCTAGGTCAGACAGAGCCACTGGGGTAGCAGGGTTTACTTTGCCCAACAGCATCCGGGCCGGAATCTTCACAGGTGAGTCAGTAATGTTCCTGATGCTCACTGGTATCCGGCCATTGGCCTTCTTCAGAGCCCTCAGCGGGACTACCTCAGGGATGACTTCCAATCCTGGGTGGGCGTCTAGGGGGTCTGGTTCCAGAACCACAAAGGGGCCAGGTTGCTCCCATGTGA
This sequence comes from Rana muscosa, assembly GCA_029206835.1. Taxonomy (NCBI): domain Eukaryota; kingdom Metazoa; phylum Chordata; class Amphibia; order Anura; family Ranidae; genus Rana; species Rana muscosa. The sequence goes on along the minus strand of CM055121.1, from coordinate 160,422,247 downwards.
GCTTCACAGTGGCCTTCAGACAGGTCATTTCACCAGGCTGTAACACTCTCTCCTTCTCTAATCTCCAGACTTTCCCTACCCCCTCTTCTGGGGCCTTCTGTTCCAGGACCAATCGCTGGTAGGCTAACTGCAACATTGGGTGGATCCTGGCTCTTGAAGTGCTCTACTCCTGTGCTAGGGGAGCCAGTAGTCTCCTGACCAGGTCAGTATTGGTCCCTATTATCAGAGAACTCTTGTTGGCCCCTGGTGGGCGAGGACAAACTACTGCCAGGGTGTTAAAGGCCTCTCTCTTTCCTGCTATCGAGGGGTTGAAGGCCAGTCTGATTGAGATATAGCCATCGTAGGGGAAGCTTTGGGTGCCAATCCCCCATATTTCCAGATCTTCCAATTTCTGTAAGGGCAAGTGACTCAGATGCTTTTGATAAAAGTCTTGATACAGGAGAGTGACTTGGGCCCCTGTGTCCAGGATGGCCCTCGTGTAGACTCCCTCCACTTGAATGGGGACAACAGGGGAGGGTCCCACCAACTTGGCTGGAAACCTCCTTGGGGAGGCCTCTTTCTTTGGACTCGTGGGTTTTCCCTTAGGTGTTTTCTTCTTCTTCCACCTTTTTCTGGATCTTAATCCCTGTTGGGCCTGGTATGCATTGATTCCTTGCGGGTCTTGAAATTTTAACTCCTGGCGGGTGGTATTTAGTATTTTGGGAGGGGCATTGTTTTCCTCCTCCCTCGACTCTTCTTGCTTTAGGATTTTTGTGGAGCTTGCTGAAAATGATGGGCACCCGGCTGACTCTTTCACGAGGGCCCTCCGAAGTTTTCCGCTGGCTGGTGATAGGCGCCTCTGGTCTTCCTCGGACTGGGGCACACTCGCCCAAAGTGGCCAACTCCCACACAGTTGAAACAGACAGCCTCTCCCCTGTCCCACGGAGAGACTAGCGTTGAGGCACTCTGGTGTGGCTCCTTCCTGACTTACTCTTTTTGTTGGACTCCCGAGTTCTTAGCCATTAGGGAGGTCAAAAGATCCAGCACTTGAGTCATCTGAGACTTTAAGATCTCCACCTCCAATTCCCGTTCAGAGGCTATGGCGGATCTGACTCCCACTGAGGGGGGAGGGGTGGCTTTCTCAACCGCCTGTTGGTTCTTCAACAGAGCTTCTTCATCCCTGATGATTCGCACAAGGTCTCGACAACTCAGGGACATGACTCCTTCAGAGGTCTTCAGGTGGAGCCAAACTGGATCCGAACGCAATTCTCCCCTCAGGATCTGCTTCATCCTAGTCGCATCTATGACTTGTGGCAGCATCCCCTTTTTAAGGACAATTTGGCAGCGCATCTTGTTTAACCTCCGGACGTATTCAGACAATCTTTCTCCCGGCTGTTGAAGGGTATGCTCAAACTGGTATACTAATTCAGCCACCTTTTCCAGCTGCCCAAATTCTTCCTGTAACATAGCCAGGTAATCATAATCAGTACAAGCAGAATTGCTAAACCCAAGATTCTTTACAGCTTCAGCAGCAGCGCTTTTTAAACTTTCACTTATGCGCTACTTCTTCTGTCCCTCTGGTACTCCCCATCCCTCTACAGCCTGCATTGCTTGCTCAATCCAGGTGTCAAAGTCCTCTTCCCCGAGGGGGACAGGTTGTTTCCCGGAGAAAATCCTGAGCTTCCGGTACCCGGCTTCTACGTGTACCATATTACTTTTCTGACACTTCGTGACAAAATCTCCCAGAGCATTCAACAGTTCAGGCCCTATAGCAGCCAGGGGTGTCCCTGAGGCTATCATCTCCTTTGGCTTCTCTGCTTTAGGGGATAATGGTGGAGAGGATGGCGGAGGTGATGGCAGGGGAGATTGCAGAGGTTCCCCCTTCACGGCCTCTGTATGCACCAAATGGTATGTCTGGTTATCTATGCCCTGTATATTCTGACCTCTAAAGTCTTCTGGCATTCCGTTTCTCCATTCCACTAATGCGTATGTAAACATGGTCTCTGGATCTGGCCTTAAGTCTATCACCCATGCCTTTTGGCTCGGAGACAGCGACAACATGAGCCACTTTACCTCCTCTTCCGGCCATTTTTCTCCCGGGAGCTCAATAACTACCGCCATGGTTGGGTTGGTGCCGACTGCTGCGCACCACTGTGTCACTACTAGCAGGTCCATGCCGGTGCCTCTGGCAGGCTCTGATTGCAGCATGCAGTATACAGGAATCCCTCATTTTCCACCCCTTCTAAATCCCGATACCCCCCCCTTTTTTTCACATACATGTGTAGCGCACCCACCTATCTCCCTCCTACATTAAACTCGGCTCCTCGCAGGGGGGAGACAGGCACACCGCACCACAAGCCCGTACCCTCCCGTATTAAGAAGTTAGGCGGTGTTGTTTTTGGGCCTACAGTGTGTAGATGCAAGTCCTTGACTTCCCCAGGAACGTAAATGTCCACACCAGCTGAAAGTCCAACTCAATATTTATTTTCACTTGCATAACACATAGCTTCTTGGATAGGAGAAAGCTTGGAGCAAAGACACAGGACAGCTTAAGGTGGGAAGGAGGTCCAGGCACAAACATAGCTCAAACTTTTCACTGTTCAGATTCTCAAACAGTTTTGGCGCATGGTCTCTGCCACAGACCATGAGGATGGTCTCTGCCACAGACCCTGTGAATAAGGTCACTGCCACTGACCTGGTGAACTAGGCCACTACCACTGACCTGGTGAACCTTGGTTTCTTCCTAGGACATGGCCCCTTTCAGGGAGAAGACGTCCCCCCAGAGAGTCAACAGACCCTTCCTTCACCGTGACCCCAGCACCGGTCCCTCGGAACAGATCCTCCCTTCACTTAGGGTGCGGGTCCCCTCGCAAGGCGGCACCCTGGACTCCTCGATCCCTAGCAGACCCTAGCTGAAGGTTGCTGGACTCCGGGCCGTTGCTGCAGCTCCTGGGTATCCATACCCAGGCAGTCAGAAGCGGTGAGGTAGTACCTCACCCCAGGCTAAAGGTGCCTGAGGTGGAAATGGAACAAGGCCTCCAGGCCTAGGGCACCCGGAGATGACACACACACCCAGGCTGAAGGTGCCTGGGCGTGGACCCCCCTCCTCAGAAGATGTCTGCCCCCTTTATATCCCCTCCCAGCATGCACAGCAGAAGTCAGATGACGTCCCGCAAGCTCCTTGGTGGAAAACGGAAGGCTCTTTGGAGAAAAGCCCCGGCTTCAGGCCTTGTAACACAGCAGACTCGAAACAGAGTTCCACTTGCTGGGCGGGCAGTGTCCAAAGAGACCAACCTCAGTCCCGCCCCCCAGTTAAATAGCCCACCCCAGCAGTCTCTGCGCGGGGCAATGCACCTTGGGTGTCTCATGGCATTCTGGGTACAGTAGTCTCTGAGGCCTTAAAGCAATACCCCGTTACACATGTATGCTAGGGTATGTAGATCTGGAGGGCATTCTGCAAACAGTCATAGCCCACAGTTAGGTTATGACTGGACTCTCCCTATGCTTCTAATGTGCTAATGTTTATATGCCTTGGGTTGTTAAATATGTCTTGTTACCAACTAATGTTATGCTTTCTAGAAAGTTTGCACAGCTTTCATAGTTATCAAAAAGAGGTTTCTGGAGTTGACAAATTCCTACGAGCTGCCCTTGTTTATTACTACCTGATGGTCTTTCACTTTATGTACTTGAGGTCACCATATCTATGTTTACATTCTTTGCCTGAGAAGGCATACATGTTAAAAGGTCCCTCCCCAGGGTGCTACCTGTTGAGACCTTTTTATGTCCCAAAAGCAAACATTTATTATATTGCAGCTTACCAATTCTTAGATATCAAAATATCTCCATAGACAGTTTCTGTCAATGCAGAAAAGAAAAGTGAAGTAGCCTTGTGCATGTCTAGAAATGTCCTATTCTGGGCTAAAAGTTATTAAGGACAAGGGGGGAAGCTACCTACTAGTCAATGGGCTACAGGGGGAAAATCTAACCACCTTTTTGGTCTATTAAGCCCCAAATTCTAACCAACTTCTCCACTACTGCCTATCAATCTTCTTCTAAACATATCTATAAACTCGCAGATTTGCTATTTCGCAATGATCTGACCGATGCCTGGAGAGAAGTCATTGTAACAATGAGAGACTATTCTTTTCATTCAAAAGCTCATAAGCAATATTCTAGAAGAAATCATGTGTTAATTCCATCGCTGCAACTCACTAAGTAGACATCGGCAAAATGTATCCCGACCCAATGGGCTGACCATGATCCATTATTGATCGTATTTTCTGACTTAAAGCAGAACTATACTTATCTTGGCTCTAGCGATGCGATGTCCTGGAGCTTCTCGCTGGTCGCCGACCTTTTTAAACGGCCGGCTTCTAGGTTGGGCCAATACGACTTCACTCCCGCGCATGAGTGGGAGTTCAGTCGGCTTTAGCATTGCTGAGTCTGTAAAGTTAGCTGCACGTGCACAGCTCACTGTACAGAGACTGACAGGCAGGTAGGTAAGTTTAATGCAGAATGGACCAATCATGTCTCTTCTGCAATAAAAAATCCTGCCTGTTCGCCCATTTTTATAATTTACATAGAGTTCAACTTTATGTACCTTAGTTAAAGTGTCACTAAACCTATATCATAAAAAAACTATCAATAAATGTTGTATTACATGTTGTTCATACTCATTCAGTCACTATGAGATTCGTTTTCTGTATTCTGCAAAAATCCTTTTTGATCCTGCTGTTCTCTATCTCCCACTTCTGTCCAAGTCCCCAATTCAGCTAGGGATTTTGGAGAGCAGTGTTGGCAGCTCTGCACACACTCATTTTTCAGTGAGTTTCTATGCTGAGCATTTTCTCTCTATCACATAAGAGCAGCCCATGTGAATATAGAGTCACACATGTGGGCGTATACACAACAGTAAATGACAGCTCACTTCCTCCTGCCTCCTCCATGCCCACTAACTAGCTAAACACAATGGGGGCAGGATATTACTTGTAGATTGATGGAGGCTTCACCTCCCTCTTATTCTAAGACACAGGCTGGAGGGGCGTGACACAGCCTGTGACTGGCAGAAATTCACCCACACCATGTTATTGCCAAAAATGTTAATCTACTCACCAGAAGGTGAGTGAAATGGTGCCTGTATAATCCTCCCAGAATGCAGCAATGGCCCCTCTCTGGATGTACAGCGATCCTTGTCAGGAATGGTTCAGTGCAGCAATGTGAACATGTAAGTATACAAGGGGAGGCTTTGCCTAGTGTAAAATCATTTATTATTAAAACAAACACCCCCCGCATACAAGAAATGGTTACTAGATACGTTGCTTTGTAATAGCTTGTCTCACATAGCTCTGCATCAGCTCACTTACGACAGAAGTTCAAATCGAACCGCCTGCTTCTATAAGTCCCGGGATGACGCTCGCTATGATTGACAGATGAGTTTCTTGTATGCGGGGGGGGGGTGTTGGTTTTATAATAAACGATTTTACACTATGCAAAGCATCCCCTTGTATACTTACTGTACATGTTCACACTGCCGCACTGAACCATTCCTGACAAGGATCGCTGTACATCCAGAGAGGGGCCATTGCTGCATTCTGAGAGGATTATACAGGCACCATTTCACTCACCTTCTGGTGAGTAGATTAACAAAGGGGTGTTCACGAGGTGGATCGGTGACAGTGTAGAGGTTACATATTCATGCCACATGATCAGTTTGGATTTGAAGCACCTTTCAAAATGCCAGTCTCTGAATAAATGAACTTTATTTCATTTATTTTATTTACCTGATTGAAAGAGTGTGGTGGGAGGCATGCTGTTTTATAGCACAATATTGGACATTTATATTGAAATTTCTCTGATATTTCTTATGTGATTATAGAGAAGTGTGGGATTTTCCTAAACTGCAATATATGGAATATTATATTTTGAATTCTCATAGGGATTTCTAACAAGCGCTTAAAATGCTTTTATTTTTTATTTATGCATACTTTTTTAACATTTCAATTTATTTATATAATAGCGGCTAGAGTGCAGTTACATTGAGCGCTGGGATTGGTGCCACTTTGTGACTCTGATATTTTATACCATGACTTTATTGATAATAAATATTTATTTATACTCTGTATTGCAAATGCTGTTTTATTTTTTATTTTTTTATTTTTTTATTATAAAAAAAATTAGCATGTGACTATAAGCAGAGGACTAGAAGCTCCTCCTGCTTTTGTTTTCTTGCAGACAGGCTGGGAAAGAGCAGGGTCATGTAACAGCTGTATGTTGATTAGGAAAAAGTTGCTTAGATGTTTTCTTTTTTATTAAAATAATTACAGTGCCATCATCCACATACAAAAGAGAAGGGGCAATGTCAATTAAACAGTGTGTGTTTAGTATCGCTTTAAGGGATTTGGCCAGAGGTTGAATGAATCTTTACTAGGGAACGAATCCTACTGTTTTGATATTGCTTTACCTCTAAAGACGTACTTTGACTTCAATAACGTAAAAGACTCTTCAACCGCCCTAAATTGGGCGGCTCATAAAAACCTTCATGAGGGGGTTCCTTATTCCATTGTTCCCCAGACTGAAAAAAGCTCATAACAAACGCATTGCCTCTAAAACCAAGGCATACGATGACTTAATTACCCAACATATACTAACGCATAACTTGAATCTTCTCCCCCCCCCCAAATAGAATATGCCCATATGGACATAAATCTCTGTCTACCTACTGGGGAAGAAAAGACGGAGAGATGGACACAAAATCATGGAGGGGCAAGCTGGGTTCCCTCCTGACGAACAAGCTCAACCCGTGAACTGAAACTCATGCTTTACCTAAGCTTAAACTTAGGAACAGGACTGGGAAGTATGTTCAACTTGACCAAATGAATCTTGCCGAACCAAGAAAGAGTTGGTCCAGACCACCTGTCTATATCCTCCGATAGTTTTCTAAAATAGGTGAGTAGTTTGCAGAGTAAAGACTATGTAGAGAGGAGGTCAAAACAATCCACAAATTATGAATAGATTGAGAGACCCATTGAAATTCAAAGTTGCGTCCCAGCAACGCGTCCGTAGATTCAGGTTAATTTAAAGTAATGGGTTTGTTCCTATTTATTGTTAGTATTGAAACCTGCAAAAATGCCCACTCTCATGTCTCTGCCGGCGGTTCTGCAACACATTCAGCGTCCGCGCTGCTGCCCCCAGTGGCACCTTCTCTCCCTGCGCCCTACATGGCGGGAGATTTGAATTTGTCCCTGTCCCCTGCGATGTTCGGCCAGGATCTCCCTGCACCCAGCCGGGTGGGAGATCGCTATGAGTCCCTGGTTGCCCACCCTGCACTGTCATATGATGGCTGTGATCTCCCTGCGCCCTACAGGGCGGGAGATGGCCCCTTCACGTCTGCTGCCCGTCTCTCCCAGCTGACCACCGTGCACCAGCATCTCCCCGCGCCCGGCAGGGTGGGAGACCAGCACTGCACGTCTACCGATCACCCCTTGCTGTTGCCCGCCATACGCCAGCATCCCCCTGTGCCCGGCTGGGCGGGGGATTGACGTACGGCTACCCTCCCTTCACCGCAGGCTCCTGCATACCCGCCCCTCCCTGCGCTCGGCTGGGCGGGAGGTTCCCACGGGCTGCCTGCCATTACTAGTCTCCCTGCGCCCGGCAGGGCGGGAGACTCCTCTTCCGATCCTGGAATGTCAACTGCCCCGGGTTCTGGGGTTCGTGGTTGCTCGTGTTCCTGCACGGCGGCTGTCCTTGGCCACCCGGGCTCCTCTGGATCGGTGGTCGGATCCCCTCCCCGGGACCTCTCCTGCCATTCAGCTCCTGCCGCGGTCGATCCTGCTCTGGATGTTCTGCCTGGACCTACTGCCGTTCGCCCTTCATCGACTCTGCCTCCACGCATTAGTGAGTATGATTGTGAATTGATGTGGGGTAGGTCCAATGACGCTTCCGTATCGGTCCCACCGGACGAACGCATAGCTACGGTTGTTAAGTCGGTCTTGTCTCAGATGGGGGTGTCGGGTTCAGCGGCCAGTTGGGGCTCCGTCGCCGGCGGTGCTTTGTGGGCGGTTTCGCCTACTGGCTCGCACCTGACAGAGGAGGTTAAGGGAAAAATCTGGCGTTGCGAATTTCTTGATTTTCTTGCGCTCGCCCCTCCTGACAGGGAGTCGATCGACGAATCGCCTCGTGTTAATGTCGCAGTTCAGGGCGGAAAACCAAAACAGCTTCCTCGAACGTTCGGGAACTGGCTTCAAGGGTTCTGCGCTTACGCTCCCCACTTTAAGTACACTCACTTTACGGACACTCGCGAGTACGGACATACCTGCGAGTGTATGTAAAGTGCCTCGCAAGTACTGTACAGACATTTTTGTAGTCGCGGTAGAAGGAGGTGAAGCTCCGAGAACGTAGCCTGCCCTGTTCCAGTGTGCCCCTGACACCCCCACTACAGCCCGTGACACCCCCACTACAGACCCTGACGCCCCCACTACAGCCCCTGACGCCCCACTACACCCTAGAAGTGAAAAAAGTATTACTTCACTTTAAGTACATTTTCGTTTTACATACATGCTCTGGTCCCATTGTGTACTTAAAAGTGGGGTATGCCTGTATAGGGCCATGTCATTTACTGTACTTCCCTTCCATTGGAAAGTGCTGATACTTGGGGAATGGGCTAGTACTGTCACATGGTGGGGACTTAGAACATATATGGCCTACATGTTCTTCCCTTGTCACAATAGTGGGCTTCCTCTGGTGCATGTATGTCAATAAATGAAGCATGTATTGATTAGTGATGAGTGATTTTGCTCACTGAGCTGCGTTTGCCAATATTTGCTTAAAACAAAAGAAAAATTGAAAAGAAGCGATTTACTATATATATATATATATATATATATATATATATATATATATATATATATATATAATGTGTATGTATATGCTATTTTAGTATTTTTCAATTTGAACTTGTTGCCTATTTTGTGTGCATTTTATTGTATTTTTGTATGCTGTCACTTTACAATTGTCTTTTTACTTCAGTTCTCAGTAAAAAAAAAAAAAATATCTTTCTTTGTTAAAAATAAATAAATAATAATAAGGCCAATGAAGGGCCATTTTTGATACAAGAACAGGTATAGAATAGATGAAAGAAGATTTTGTGTTTGTTCGAAGTAATTTAAATCCTATTGCACAGACGAAAAAAGATGAATTTAGCTTCCCCCATTAGCTCCAATGCATTGCATCAAAATAACAAAATTCCAATGAAAATGGATTGTTGCCAACATTCAGGATTAATGAAAAATTTTTGATTTCACTCCTCCTTAGTCATGAAGTCTCTATTTGGAAAAGTTATTATTTTCAAAGATTTATTATTATTATTATGCATTCAGCCATCCAGTATTGCTATTTGCATTTGTGCTCGACTGTCTTGGCGTGCTTTGTGAGCAGTTCCCGAAGTTGGCCGCATCCCTCTTTTGCTATTTAGACCTTATCTGGGGTGCCTGCAAGGTATACGGGGGCCTGTGCTGGTTTCACTACGACACTCAGTTTCACCAAAAGATGGCGGCACGTAAGGAGTTTCCTTTTGATTGCCAGGACGGTAGCCTGAAGTTGTTACTCATGTGCCCACACAGGCCTTCGTCCTTTCAGTCCCCCGCCGGCGCTCCCTCTGGAGCGTCGGCTGCCCCCAAAAAAGGTATCTGTTGGCTGTTCAACAAGAGCCACTGCAGGTGGTACACCGAGTGCCGTTTTAAGCATGAGTGCTCCAGTTGCGGCGGTGCTCACCCCGCCAGCCGATGCTTCTGCATCGGAAAACAACCCCTTTCCGGTCCGGGAGCCAAGCCTGACCTTTCTAAACCGGAGGCCTCCGGTGAACGTGCCATAGATGCTTCCCTGGCTGGACTGGTACCCTCTCCTTAGGGAGGCCTTGATTTTGAGTGTCAGCCTGGACCAGGGTTTTTTGGATACCTTTCACTCCTTCGGAGGTACCTACCATGGCTCCTAATCTGAAATCCGCAATTGAATTTGAGTTTGTCGTGGCCGATAAGCTCCGGACGGAGCTGGTGTTGGGTCGTATGTCGGGCCCCTTTTTATTCCCCCCCCTTTTTACAACCTGAGGGTGTCCCCTCTGGGTGTGGTCCCGAAGAAGGCGGAGGGAAAATTTTGCCTTATTCACCACCTGTCCTACCCGTCCGGCTCCTTGTCCTCCTGGGCTGCTGTTTTCAGGGAAGCTACTTTTTGACATGTGCCTGCCCATGAGCTGTGCCGTGTCGTGTTATTTCTTCGAGCTCTTCTTTGCTTCCTTGAATGGGTGGTCGCCCAGGAGGCTGGTTTTCAGTCCACGCTACACTACTTGTATGACTTCCTCTTCGTTGGCCCAGCACACAGTGGTCGGTGTCAGCATCTCCTATCTGTTTTTCAGGATACCTGCAGACGGTTCGCCGTTCCATTGTCCGCTGACGAGACCGAGGGTCCCGTGACGGTTTTTAGCCTTTTTTGGGCATAGAAATGGACACAGTGTCAATGGTTTTTCGGCTGCCCAGTGATGAGCTGACCAGGCTCCTCCCTGGCTCCGCCGGCTGCCCAGGAGGGCCTCCCCTGTCCGGCCTACTTGTGGAACCTCGTTTCCGATGTTTGCTAGACCTCCTACAGGCGTCGCTGTCTCCGCGGACATGGGCGTCGTATTGTCGAGTATGGCACTAATGGGTCCAAACGTTGGGCGGTAGTTTTCCACTTCCTCTCCACTTGACAGACGCATTGCGTTGTTTGCTTAACTGGTTTACTTGCAGCAAAAAGGTGCTTCGGGTTCCACGGTTTCGTCTACCATGTCGGCATTGTCCTTCTGGTTCCAACTCCTGGGGTGGGATGAGGTCCTTCCGGTATGCTTGCTCCTTCGGGCTCATGTTTCTGGTCCAATCATCTTGGTTCTTCATGCTGGTGGGAATGATGTTTGTTACGCCCGTTCCATGGACTTAATTTCTGCGATTAAGCGCGACATCGCCCAGTGTTATGCAGCCTTTACCAATTTGATACTCGTCTGGTCGGAAAGCGTGCCTTGCTTCTTTGGGCTCGGGAAATACCTGGCCCAAGCCTGGAAAGCTTTCGGCGCAAAGTTAATTCTCATGTCGCCAAGTTTGTTCGGCAGATCGGGGGGTTTGTGATCCGGCACAAGGACTTGGAGGGTGCCAATGCGGATCTGTTGAGATCGGATGGTGTTCACCTCAATGACATTGGGCTGGACATCTTTAACCTTGGCCTTCAGCGCGGTGTGGAACAGGCTCTGGCGGCGGTGGGGGCGCCCGTCAGTTAGCCACTGACAGGCGGTGGCGGTTTTTCTTGACCTTGCCAGAATAAAATGGCGGTAATGGGCCATCCCCTTGATGAATATCGGAAGTAGGCGGCCTGTCCAGCACTTATGGTAAGGACAGGCCCCTCCCACCCCCTTTGGTATTGTGTGCTCACAGTACAACTGTGACTGGCACTTGTTGAAATAATGTTCACATGTTATGTTTGGAATCAATAAAGCTGTGGCCTTGCCCTTTCCAACCTAATGGTTGTAAGCGTTTTATTTTAATAGGGTGAGGGGGCAAGTGGGAAGGTTTATAATATATATATATGTTACAGTTAATGGTACCTGGGCCCATTGCGCCTCAGCAGTCATGAAGGCCTCTTGAACCCCCCTAGGGAAAGAGAGCCTTGACTGATGGGGGCATGGCCAGGTGCAGGACAAGGCGTTGGTCGCCCAAGGATTGGTCAATGAGGGGGATGGGTTGGGCCTGAGCTTGGGTAAAGGATTGCCCCAGGGAATTCTGGGGTCCTTTCGGAAGACGAGCTGGGAAGAGCTGCCCACCCTCCCGCCCCTTTTTCGGTGGTATGTCACAGCTTGCTGCGGTTTTTCTTGACCTTGCCAGAATAAAATGGCGGTAATGGGCCATCCCCTTGATGAATATCGGAAGTAGGCGGCCTGTCCAGCACTTATGGTAAGGACAGGCCCCTCCCACCCCCTTTGGTTTTGTGTGCTCACAGTACAACTGTGGCTGGCACTTGTTGAAATAATGTTCACATGTTATGTTTGGAATCAATAAAGCTGTGGCCTTGCCCTTTCCAACCTAATGGTTGTAAGCGTTTTATTTTAATAGGGTGAGGGGGCAAGGGGGAAGGTTTATAATATATATATATGTTACAGTTACTGGTACCTGGGCCCATTGCGCCTCAGCAGTCATGTAAAATAGAATGGATTTGTTGTGGTTTGTGGCTTGCTGAACAGAATGGAAATGAGCATAGCTATACCCAAAAATTCAATCTCTTTAAGTTAAATTATAGAAAGAATTTTACTACCAACAGTAACCACCTTTAACCTTTTTTCCTGTGTTATCTACTCAGTCCATCCCAATAAATTTTATTGCAGCCCAGGACAAAGTGTGACATATGGCAGTGTGTTTGCTGCTTCTATCTCCTCACTGCTGGTGGTCTTTTAAAAGCATTGTCTGAGACTTTACAAGCTGCTGATGTTATCCCTAAATCTTAAATAAGTCTCTCTCATAACAGTATTCTTTTTTTTTTTTATTAATCTACACAGCCTGTTAAGAAACATTTTGAATGTGCAAAGGAAAATAGTCCGCAAGGAGTGGAAAATTACCACCGTGATACTAAGACATTGTGGAGAAAATGAGCAGTTAATATAGTGCAAGCCCTAATGGTCTTTAGATAATTACTGAAGTAAACTGAATTATCCTGCTCTGATCTATGGAATATAAATTAAAGAGCAAGTATTAATCACAAGATCAAGGGTTTATGATGAAACCATTAGCCACAAGATTTAAACGACTTTTGGCTCTGGGATTTGTAAATGGCAATACAAGTCACATCATTTAATAACCAGAGTATATTATGATAGCACTAAAAATAAATTATTTGCTCTATAATGGGTAGGGTACAGTATTAGTCAATGTCAGTAGCCACACTGCACCAAGGTGTTTCCTGGATACAATAATGGAGGAAGTGACTGACAGCAGTATATTTATATGCTAGCAGTAGCTTCAGTATTCCTACAGTTTTTCTTTGAAACCATTTTTTTTTTTTGTTTGTTTTTTTAATAAGGCAAGTCCTACACAGAATAAATTGCTTACTGCTGACCAGTAACCACATATACTGTAGGACCAAAAGTTTGTGAATACCTTACCCCCAAACATTGGTGGACAACCCATTTTAAAACCATGGGCAATAATTAGAACTATCCTGATGCCGTGTACACACGACCGTTTTTAATGTCATTGAAAAAAACGGCATTTTTCTTGACGTGATTTTTCGTGTTTCCTCTCAAGCCTGCCTTGCCTACACACTATCGTGCAAAATAAATGTTCGAGTAAAGCGTGGTGACGTACAACACGTACAACGGCACTATAAAGGGGAAGTTCCATTCGGATGGCGCCACCCTTCATGTTAGTAAAGTTTGTTGAGAGACGATTCGCGCTTTTCAGCCTTGTGCTTTTCAGTCTGTTACAGCGTGACGAATGTGCTATCTCCATTACGAACGCTAGTTTTACCAGAACGAGTGCTCCCGTCTCATACTTGATTCTGAGAATGTGCTTTTTTTTTCACGTCGTTAAAGCCCACACACGGCCGTTTTTCATGACGAGAAAAACGACGATGTAAAAAACGACGTGAAAATTTTTTCTCGTCGTGATTCTCTGCGTTTTTCTCGTCGGGAAAAATGCTGGAAAGCCCACGCACGATCATTTTTAATGACCATTTTAAAAAAAACATTTTTCTCGTCATTAAAAACGGTCGTGTGTACGCGGCATTACTGTTTTCTGGCTATACCACACTTCTGGAAAGGCTTTGCACAGGATTTTGGAATGAGCCTGTGGGAGGTTTTGCCTATTCAGCTATAAAGCATATGTGTGGTCATTTTCCTATGGTGAACAAAAAGACCTGGCTCACAATTAGACCCCTTTCACACTGAGGAGTTTTTCAGGCGTTTTAGCGCTAAAAATAGCACCTAAATACCGCCTGAATAACTCCTGCCCTGCAGTCTCAATGTGAAAGCCCGAGGGTGATGCGCTGGCGGGACCGCTCCAAAAGTCCTGCTAGCAGCATCTTTGGAGCGGTAAGAGGAGCGGTGTGTTTGCTGCTCCTACACCGCTCCTTCCCATTGAAAGCAATGGGAAACCGCGGTAATACCGCCGGAAATGCGCCTCTGCAGAGGTATTAACCCTTTTTCGGCCGCTAGCGGGGGTTAAAACCGCACTGCTAGCGACCGAATATCGCCGCAATTCCGACGGTATAGCGCCAATAAAAAAAGCGGCGCTATACCGCCACTGCACCTCCCGCCCCGGTGTGAAAGGGGCCTCAGTGTTTTAATTTATCCCAAATATCATCAGTTGATATACATTCAGTATGCTTGTTCCTGGTCAGTGAAGCAAGGCTTAAGCAGGCCATACATTATGCAGTTTTCTTTCCTTTAACCACGGTTGAAGGATAGAAAACTGCTTGATTCCCCCCCAACACAGTCAATAGGGAGGACTCCCTATTGTATTCTGACAGTGGGAGGTTGTTCAAGCCTTCAGAATACAATGATCACTGATGGCAGCTATAGCTGCTGGCAGTGATCGAATTAAAAAAAACCTGACATGTTGGTTTTACTGAAGTTGATCGATTGACTTCAGTACAACCAGTCTGCCCATAGATGGATCGAAAACCTGTCTGGTGCCTGCTGAACCAGCCAAATTTTGATCCGTCTATGGCCAGCTTAAGGATGACAAGCACTAAAGCAATATGCAAGCAAGCAAAAAAGGTGTCAACATTAACAGTTTTTCTATTACTATTTTTTTTTCTATTACTATTACTATATATAACAATTTCCCTTTAAAAACATTTTCATGTTAACCCAATAGTAAAACACTGCATACATGAGAACACAGAAGCATTGTAAGCAGCTTTTAGGTGCAAACTTTGATTATTCTGATTTATTTGCGCATTCATCATGTGAACAGTGGAGTTTTATTTTGCTCTTTTCTGCTAGCTGCCATCAGCCTAAAATTGTCAAAATTACCTCACCCTTGCTTGGTACCATTTGCTAACTACAAATACACTGAGATGAATTCCAGGGCCTTTAATTTGGAACTCTTGGCACTGGTAAGGGCTGTTACTGAGAATTTTGCTGAATCTCTCGGAGGGACTCCTTTTTAAAGTCATCATTGACCACAACTCTTGCCATCTGCAAACTGCAAAATTGGGAACACTGGAGAAAGGTTTGCTGTAAAATATTGTCCAGGCAGGTCTAATGCTAAAACCAATGCCCTATTATGCTGTCCTAAAAAAAACTGGACCCCCAGACTATACATTAAACACAACTCATCATTCTCAGAGTATTGAGGCCTACAGATGGTTCAACTGAGTCTTTTTTCGACTTTTAAAGTGGTTGTAAAATCTGTTACACCACTTGTACCTACAGGTAAGCCTTATTATACTGTAAATATCTCAGAAACTTGCACCGTTTAGGAGATATTCAGAGCGCTAGCGCTGTTGATGTCATCGGCAGCATGCACTCTGAAGGCCCAGCTTACAGTGCTGGACCCTCAGAGCCTGTGCAGAAAACTACGGCCACTCACAGCACCGGGGACCGCAAACCCAGAAGAGACACTGGGGGAAGATGTCCGCCATCTCAGCAGTGAGCAGACACCGCTGAAAGGGCTTTGTTCTAAGGTAAGTATTTCATAATGTGCGATGCATACTAGCACATTATATCGTTGTCTTACAGTTTTTTATTTTTTTTATTATTCTTCAGCGGTTTACAACTGCTTTAAGGACCCTAAAAAGAGAAAAGAAACATAGGTCCTCATTTTATGTATGGGATTGCCTAAAAGTGGACAGAATAGGGGCCAGTCGGACGGACAGATTGGGGTAGGGAGTCTTATAGTAAGGAAAAGGCTCAGGTCAAGTCCTGGATGGGGGCATGGGAGGAGGTGACAAGGGAGCTGGAGAGCAGGAAGTCGTGAGAGGAATGAAGAGAACGATCTGGTTGTTATTTTGAGACTAGCTTAGTGATGTAGCTGGGGGCCAAGTTGTGGATAGCTTTCTAGGTTGTTAGTATTTTGAATTTAATTTGTTGTGTGAGCGGAAGCCAGTGGAGGGATTGGCAGAGAGGAGTATCAGACACTGATCAGTTGGTAAGGTGGTTGAGTCTGGCAGCAGCATTCATTAACTCCTGTAGTGAATTGTATTGTAACTGTATTGTCTTCCCCGATGTTGTAAAGCGCTGGGCTAACTCTGTTGGCGCTATATAAATCCTGAATAATAAAAATGACTGAAGGGGTGGTAGCCTATGTAGAGGTAAGCCAATGAGGAGGGAGTTGCAGTAGTCGAGGCAAGAGATTATCAGGGAGTGAATTAGAAGCTTTGTGGTGTCTTTGTTTTGTGGGAGAAACGTATTTAGGAGATGTTGCATAGGTTTAGGTGGCAATCTTTGGACAGTGATTGGATGTGGGGCCAAAAGGAAAGCTCAGAGTCCAGAATAACACCTAGCACCCTGGCATGTGGGGACAGGTTGATAGTGGAAGACAAGGGAAGAGGCATGTGGAGGAGGAAATATTATGAGCTTGGTTTTGTTTAGATTGAGTTTAAAGCGGAGTTCCACCCAAAAATGGAACTTCCGCTTTTTGGAATCCTCCCCCCCTCCGGTGTCACAATTGGCACCTTTCAGGGGGGAGGAGGGAGCAGATACCTGAGTAATCCTGGTATTTGCTCCCACTTCCGGGCATAGATCACCGTGGTGACCTACGCCACGTCCGGCGCTTACTCCGTCCCCCCCCACTGTCTTCTGGGAGACACACAGGTCCCAGAAGACAGCAGGGACCAGTGGGATCGCGCAGCGCGACTCACGCATGCACAGTAGGGAACCAGGAAGTCAAGCCGCAAGGCTTGACTTCCTGATTCCCTTACCGAAGATGGCGGCGCCTTCACCCGAGAGCGGCTTCGGGTGCCAACATCGCGGGCGCCCAGGACAGGTAAGTGTCCATATATTAAAAGTCAGCAGCTGCAGTATTTGTAGCTGCTGACTTTTAATTTTTATTTTATTTTTTGGCGGAACTCCGCTTTAAGGAAGTGTTGTGACATCCAGGCTGATAAGTCCATTAGTAAATTAGTGATGCATGGGGAGACTGATGGAGCGAGTTGATCTTATAATGGGGTGGTTCAAGTTCCTGTAAATTTTTGTATTTTTAATACTTCTTTGCAATTATTATACTACAGTGGAACCTCGGATTGCGAGTAACGTGGTTAACGAGCGTTTCGCAATACGAGCACTGTATTTGAAAAAATTCTAACTCGGTTTGCGAGTGTTGTCTCGCAAAACGAGCAGGATTCAGGCCAAAACGGTGTGCAGTACCGCGTTTGGCCTGAGGTTGGGGGGTGCCGGAGCCGAACGGCGCCGATCGCAGCCAATCGGCGCCGTTCGGAAAAGCTCGTATACGTGTCCTCGGGCCTTTCCGGCCGTTTCCAAGGCTTTCTCCGGCGCCCCCCCCCCCCACCTCTAGCTGCATGCGGTATTGCATGCCATTGAAGTCAATGCGGAACTAATTCTTTTAGTTTCCATTGACTTCAATGGGGAAAGTCGCTTTAATATGCGAGTACTTTGGATTACGAGCATTCTCCTGGAACGGATTATGCTCGTAATCCGAGGTTCCACTGTATTTCTGGAAATATGTAGATAACTTAATTACCGGGTATCAGGTACATTTCCTGTTGCGTTACAAAGAAAGTTTCAACCCTCATTATTGTTTTGTAAAAAAATATAATTTCTGCATCTGTACCTGTAAGGGAAATTGTCTATACAATATTTAAGCCAGTTTTACAAAACATTATATTCTCTGCGAGATAATAGACTGCATATACATGTATGCACACACACATAGTAAAAAAAGGGACCAGGAGACTCAATCACCTTTGGGGTTTGGGTTTATGTGCACCACAAGATTGCTTTTTTCCAAGCCAAATCTTTGAACATTTGGGTTATCTGTATAGAGAAAAGAGCCGTGGCATCATTAATGTTTTGTGAAATCTCTGCAAAGGTCAAAGACTGTAATTGGCACATCATTGCACATTAGTCTATGTGGAAATGCTATCTTAAAATAAATGTCCTAAACACCTCTAGTGCTAAGATTACAAGAGGCAAAAATCTCTTTACTATGGGCTGCACATAAATGATCTCTTATGAGGAGATGCTGAACTAAAAAGTATCCAAAGGCTGCTCCAGATAGTATTAAGGTCCATCATCCTAAACACCAGAAGAGAACACATAGATAGCAACTTGGGAGGTAACAAATTGCAGGCATTTTCAAGATAACATAATGCAATCAAAATGACTCTAATCAAAGAGGAGGACATTACAGAACTACCCAGTATAAAATAATGTTCTGAATCTTCTTGTATCTTCTTGTATGAAGATTGATAGAAGACAAAGAGTCATAAGGGACATTTCATATGGAATATACATAATGGTAGAAACTATCAGCAGTCACATAAAGGCATGAGGTATATGACCTATTTTTTAACAGGTCTTGTCCTCATAAGAAAGTTTTATGTCTCTTAGCGACAATGCTTTAAAGACCGGTCACCCAAATAAGAAAAACATATACAGTGTTCTATCATTATGTTTGTTTACTTATAGAGGTATTTATGTATAATACAAATTTCCTAACTGATGTACAGTATACATAATATAGGTCTTATCAGATTTTAAAATGATATGATTTGACTTAAAACTGTACTCTGGGCACATGTAAAATACAGAAACTAATGTGCACTTTAAATACAAGCAATGTACAGTGCCTTTTAAAAAAGTATTCATACCCCTTAAAATTTTCCACATTGTGTCATGTTACAACCAAAAACGTAAATGTATTTTATTGGGATTTTATGTGATCAACCAACACCAAGTGGCACATAACACTGCACATCACCATCCCCACCATGAAACATAATGGTGGCAACATAATTTTGTGGGGATTCTTTTCTTAAGCAGGGACAGGAAAACTGGTCAGAGTTGATGGGAAGATGGATGGAACCAAATACAGGGCAATCTTAGAAGAAAATCTGTTAGTTTGCAAAAGACTTGAGACTGGGGTGAAGGTTCACCTTCCAGCAGGACAACAACCCTAAATATACAGCCAGAGCTACAATGGAATGGTTTAGATCAAATATTAATGTGTTAGAATGGCCTAGTCATAGTCCAGACCTAAATCCAAATGAGAATCTGTGGAAAAACTTGAAAATTGCTGTTCTCAGATGCTCTCCATCCAATCTGACAGAGCTTGAGCTATTTTGCAAAGAAGAATGGGCAAAAATGTCACTCTGGATGTGCAAAGTTGGTAGAGACATCCCCAAAAGGTGGTTCTACAAAGTATTGACTCAGGGGGGCTGAATACAAATGTACACCACACTTTTCACATATTTATTTGTAAAAACAATTGAAAACCATTTATCATTTTTCTTCCACTTCACAATTATGTGCCACTTTGTGTTGGTCTATCACATAAAATCCCAATAAAATACAATTACATTTTTAGTTGTAACATGACAAAATGTGGAAAATTTCAAGGGGTATGAATACTTTTTCAAGGCATTGTAAATACCTGAATTTGACCAAGCAGGGCTGGAGTGTGGGACTAAAAAACAGCCAATTAATTCATGTACTGGCAAGCAGTTTTCTGATAAGAGGAGAAAGCAGAGTGACATAGAGATGAGCTCATTACTGGGCTGCTTCTTCTTTTTTACTGTACAGACACAGCCTGCAGTAAGTTCAGGGCTATCTGGGCTCAAAAGAAGTGGGTTCAATAATGCTGGCTATCAGACTGAGGACATCTAGTGGAAGAAAAAAAGTACTGTCAGGAAATCTTTGGATTAAAGGGGAGTATGGCAAAAAAGCTGTTTTTGTCATTTTACCTTTTAATTGGCTGTTCATTGTTATCTTGTTTTATTTTGCCTGGAGTTGTGCCTTATCTCAAATATTAACCTAGTTTGCCACTTGGCAGGTTTTGCATATTTGTACATGATGTTTGTGTTTTTTTGGGGTTTTTTCCTGGAACTAAATAAGGCCATTTCGGGATATAAGAGCCAAATTTCTGAAACAAGTCTGTTTCTGGGGCCCTAGAAAGATTGACTTCTGTGACTGAGCCTATGAGGTTAAAAATTCTCATCCAAAACTGGAACACCTTGGGGCATTTCCACCACGCATTGAAAAATCAGATGTTACTTTTGCAAAATTTTTGTGAAATTTAAGAAGCTCTTAGATGTCTTATGTTCATCTTATTTTATTCCAGAATTAAAAACGTAATATACGATATATCACTATTATACAAAAAATGTATGTATAAAATATGTATTATTATCTACAACAACACTGTATCCTGGCCTAAACCAACAAGGCCCAGGCCTAGGGCAGCACTTTGCAGGGGGGCAGCACGGAAAGAGTCCCCGCCGGCTTGCGCTACACTGTTACTGTGCTTCTAATGTTGACTGTCCTATCATCCTGGACCACAAACTTTCCTCACTGTGCTATATGTTTTCTGCTGCACCATTGGCATCTTCTTAGTCCTCTCCATAAAATTATTTGAAATTTGTGCTTAAAGTAGAACTATAAGCAACACTTTTTCATTTTGGATAGAGTAAGTGAAGGTTATAGCCCTGGTCAGTTTATTTTTTACAATCCCTGTCCCATTGCAGAGATTTCCCTTCACTTCCTGCACCATAGCCAAACAGGAAGTGAGAGGAAATCTATGCAAATTAAGGGAATCCATTGCCCCCCCCCCTGAGGCCCTAAGAACTAATGCCACAACTCGAAATTTTCAGGGCGAGTCTTAAACAGCAAGGGGTGTGGCTTTGACAGGAAGGGGTGGGTCATATTTAAATTAGGGGGTGCACGAGTTTAGTCAGGCCTAGGGCAGCACAAAACCTAAATACACTACTGATCTACAATAAAATATTTGAAAAATAAACATTGTTCCCGGCTGTTCGCATTGACGAAAACTATTGGGAGATGCAGACAGGTGCATCTTAGCTATCCTAGTTGGTACTAAATACCAACATAAAAGAGTTTTATAATTAGATTCTATCAAGACAGTATTAATTTAAATCTTAGACAAGCCGTTTGCGATGTCCTGCTGATCCGAGGAGTCCCAGGAAATCTGTAGGAGAGCTTACAGTTAAGATCTGTTAAAAGAAGATAAACGGCAGAGACCCGTCCCCTGGGCCAATCTCTCGATCTGCAGGACAGCTCTAATATCACTTTAAATATAATAATCACACATTAAGAAGTTGGCCACGAGTGGTAATACAAAGACAAAAGAATCTTATTACATTCTACAGTAATATGGCTGCTCATTCATATCTAGGAGCGATCACATCTTTCTTTGTCTTATTTAGAGCGGTTTAATGCCATTATAATTTGTGGACCATTTGAGTTAGATGACGCATGGATTTACTGCTGGGTGACTCTGTTAAACAAATTAACTTGATTTTCTTTTATACTGAATGAACAATAAATCCAGCTATAGCTGTGCTAGATTTTATCAGTGTGTTTCATACTGCTTCCTTCAATAAATTATATCAATGGGTTTATAATATGGACAGTGCTATGAGCAGTAACCCACAGCAATTTATCTGATTTTACTTTACATAAATGTCTGGTTATCATTCCTTCACTTTGCATATTAGTATTGTTCTTCATACAGTCTAATCAAATAAGCCAGAATGATGTGCACATTTTCACATACAGCTCTAATCTGGGAGTACGGATGAGGCCATGGTAGAAGAGTACGACATAGAAAGGCACACGGGTCTAATGTCAATACTAATTGATTGTGCTTGAGTGGTTGCTTCCAGTAAAGTGAACCAAAGGTGTAGCCCTTGCCATGGCAGTACACGGAATCATGGCAGAATATGGAGCCCAGTACGGAGTTGACTGATTTCTCCAGGCAGCAACAGTGTTTTGGAAATCGTTAGGATAAAATGAACACTTATACAGACGTACCTATTAAATTTCTATTAAAAACTGGTCTTAATTTTGCTGCTGGTTTCTGTTCTATACAGTTTCTGAACTGTAGCTGACAATGCCAAGGGCTAAACCAGAACGCAGGATTCAATACTGGATGTATTTATAAATGCTTGTGGAGCTTTTTGTCCTGTGAACTGCATGTTTGTTCTGTGCGAATGGAGGTAAAATTGACTATTCTTTTCAGGTCAAATGTTTTTCATTTATACAGAATAGTATCACAGTTTCATAGTAAGTCAGGTTAAATAAAGACCATAGTCCATCCAGTTCAACCTGTGTAGGTGTATGTGTGTCAATGCCGGTAATCATTTCCCATATCTCTGTATGTTGTTTTCACTAAGATGCACGTCCAAGAATCTTTTAAAAATATCAATACTCCCCCCTGACACCACAGATTGTGGAAGACATTCATATCGCCCTGACAATGAAAACCCCCCTACACAGCTTAAGATTAAACCGCGTCTCCTCCATTCTCATTGTGTGGCCCCGTGTCTTCTTACACTCCCTGAGATTGAAAAGTTTATTTCCCGATTCATAAACTGAATCAGAAAGAATACTGCATTATGGCCACTAGATGGAGCTGATGATCATAGGATATAAATACTTATTTCCTATGATCATCAGCTCCACGTAGTAACCATAATGTTTTTTGTTTTTTTCCTGAACCACTGTATTTTTTTTTTTTATAAATAAATGACATTTGACCTTAAAGCGGTTGTATAGTCAGATTTTACACTTTTACCTACAGGTAAGCCTATAATAAGGCTTACCTGTAGGTAAAAAAATATCTCCTAAACCTGTATGGTTTAGGAGATATTTCCCTTGCAATGAGCCGCTGACTGCAGCGGCGCATGCGCACAGGGGATTCTCGGCTGAAAGCCCGGCAGACGCCCGACTTTGCCGGAAAGAAGTCTCCCGCGCGCCTGCACGGGAGTGACAACATCGTGGCTACAGCCACTCAGAGCGCTGGAGCCGCGATACCCGGAAGACACGCCGAGGCAACATGTCATCTCCCTCGGCGTGGACCAGGTAAGTTACCGATGCCTCGTTCTAAGGTAAGTATTTCATAATGAGCTAGTAGTATGCGGTGCATACAAGCTCATTATGCCTTTTGCCTTACTGGGGTAAAAAAATAAAAATAAAATAATTCTGAGGGTATACAACCGCTTTAATAGAAAATAACCTGAAAATGTTTGATTTTTGCCCCCCATTTGCACATACAGTGGGTACAAAAAGTATTGAGCAACGTCTTTTTTCTAGGTAAATATATTTCTAAAGGTGCTATTGACTGGAAATGGTCACCGCATGACGGTAACAACCCATGCAATCCATACAAAGATACCAAACCAAATAAGCTCAGAAATTAAGATATGTGTAATAAAATGGAATGACAGGGAAAATGTATTGAACACGCTAACTGAAATTTATTTAATACTTCTTACAAAATCCATTGTTGATAGTGACAGCTTTAAGATGCCTCCTCTATGGAGAAACTAGTCACACGCATTGCTCAGGTGTGATTTTGGCCCATTCTTCCGCATAAACAGTCTTCAAATCTTAAAGGTTCTGTCGGCCTCTTCTATGAACTCTGATCTTTCGTTTTTTCCATAAATTTTCTATTGGATTCAAGTTAGGTGATTGGCTGGGCCATTCTAGCGGCTTTATTTTCTATCTTTGAAACCAATTGAGAATTTCCTTGGCTTTGTGTTTGGCATCATTGTCTTGCTGAAATGTCCACCCTCGTTTCATCATCCTGGTAGATGGCAACAGATTTTTATCAAGAATATCTTGGTATATTTGTCCATTCATCCTTTTTTCAATGATATGAAGTTTGCCAGTACCGTATGCTGCAAAACAGCCCCACACCATGATGTTCCCAGCTCCAAACTTCACTGTTGGTATGGGGGTGTTTTTGGGGTGATGTGCAGTGCCATTTGACCTCCAAACATGTGTATTATGGCATCCAAAGAGTTCAATTTTGGTCTCATCTGACCAGACTATATTCTCCCAATATTTCACAGGCTTGTCTAAATGTTGTGCAGCAAACTTTAAATGAGCTTCAACATGCTTTTTCTTTTGCAATGGAGTCTTGTGTGGTGAGTGTGCATACAGGCCATGGCGGTTAAGTGCATTACTTATTGTTTTATTTGAAAGAATTGTACCTGCTTTTTCCCAGGTCTCTCTGAAGCTCTCCGCTGGTCCTTGGCTCTTGGACAACTTTTCTTATAATTCGTTTCACTCCTCTGTCTGAAATCTTGTGAGGAGCACCTGGTCGTGGCCGGTTTATGGTGAAATTATGTTCTTTCCACTTCCAGATTATGGCCCCAAAAGTGCTCATTGGAACATTCAGAAGTTTAGAAATCCTACTGTAACCAATGCCATCAGTATGTTTTGCAACAATATGGTTGCAAAGGTCTTGAGAGAGCTCTTTGCTTTTACCCATCATGAGATATTTCTTGTGTGACACCTTGGTAATGAGACACCTTTTTATAGGCCACCAGTTGAGACTGAACCAGCTGATATTAATTTGAGCTGACAAAGGGCAGGATTGCTTTCTAATTACTGATAGATTTCAGCTGGTGTCTTGGCTTTCCATGCCTTTTTGCATCTCCCTTTCTTCATGTGTTCAATACTTTTTCCCTGTGTCATTCCAATTTATTACACATAACTTAATTACTGATCTTATTTGTTTTTCACCTTTAGAAATATATTTACCTAGAAAAATGGTCATGTGTTCAATACTTATTGTACCCGCTGTGTATATAAATGCAGTTTTATAAGACAGATAGCTCTTTTTTTTATAAGTACACACCATATGTTAGTATCAAATGTGCACTTAATATCCTGGCCTATCAAGTCAATATAGGCAAATTAATTATATAAAAAGAAAATAAAAAGAAAGAAAAACCACTGATTACGGCTCATCCTTGTAGCACATGGTGGTACCTCCACCTCACACAGCCCTCTGCTGGCCAACAGTGGGATATCCATTTTCTTTTTGGCTTTTATCATTTGAATGAGGGGACCTGACCATGTGACCAGTGGATTGCAATGGTTTCCACATACAATAATATTTTATATATACATCACAGCACCAAATGTCAGCAGCTGGTGATATCTGTCTTGTAATCAAGGTGTCTGTCCCAAACATATGGGATGTCTATTGTTTATGGAAATTTCCTTCATACTTTCCACTCTGTGTCTAAATTACATAACTGTTGGACTGTATGCATCTGATTGTGTGGACAAGAGAGAGTACTCTACTGAATTGCACCATTAAAAAAAGCCTGTATAAATGTCTGCGCCATAAATATTTAAAGATACTTTGCTAGCACAGAAACATAATAAATAACAGTAAGAAAAGTCTCAAAATACAAACTATCCCGCGCATCAAGAAACACATTATCTCAACTTAAAGTGGTCCTAAACCCAGGACCCTGCATTCACTATATCTGGTCTCCCACGGTACACAGAACATGGAAATGCAGTTGTTTTGGTAAATATAAACTGCTAAATACCTTTTCTCGTCAGTAGTATACAGTGCTTTGAAAAAGTATTCATACCCCTTGAAATTTTCTACATTTTTTCATGTTACAACCAAAAACATAAATGTATTTATTTGGGATTTTATGTGATACAAAGTGGCACATAATTGCATTTGTATTCAGTTCCTTTACTCTGATACCCTTAAAGGGGTTGTGAAGCTTCCTTTACCTTAGTGCAGTCCTCCTTCACTTACCTCATCCTTCGATTTTGCTTTTAAATGAGGATTTCTCAGAAGAAATAAGGACACTTCCTGTTCTTCTGTCTGTAACTCCACACAGTAATGCGAGGCTTTCCTCCTGGTGTGGAGTGTCGTGCTCGCCCTCTCCCTTGGACTACAGGAGAGTCAGGACGCCCACTAACACACAGCTCCTTTCTCTATCTGCAATGTAGAGAGCGTCCCGACTCTCCTGTAGTCCAAGGGAGAGGGCGAGCACGACACTCCACACCAGGAGGAAAGCCTCGCATTACTGTGTGGAGTTACAGACAGAAGAACAGGAAGTGAGGATTTCTCAGAAGAAAAAAGGACATTTAAAAGCAAAATCTAAGGATGAGGTAAGTGAAGGAGGACTGCACTAAGGTAAAGGAAGCTATTTAGGAAAAAAAAATGTACCTTTACAACCCCTTTTAAGTAAGATCTAGTGGAACCAATTGCCTTCAGAAGTCACTTAATGAGTCCACCTGTGTGTAATTTAATCTCAGTATATACAGCTGTTCTGTGAAGCCTCAGCGGTTTGTTGGAGAACTTTAGTGAACAAACAGCATCATGAAGGCCAAGGAACACACCAGATAGGTCAGGGATAAAGTTGTGGAGAAGTTTAAAGCAGCATTAGGTTAAAAAAAAATATCCCTAGCTTTAAAACATCTCACGGAGCACTGTTCAATCCATCATCCGAAAATGGAAAAGGTATGGCACAACTCCAAACCTACCAAAACATGGCCGTCCACCTAAACTGACAAGGCAAGGAGAGCATTAATCAGAGAAGCAGGGAAGAGGCCCATGGTAACTCTGGAGGAGCTGCAGAGATCCACAGCTCAGGTGGGAGAATCTGTCCACAGGACAACTATTAGTCGTGCACTCCACAAATTTGGCCTTTATGGAAGAGTGGGGGAAAAAAAGCCATTGTTGAAAGAAAGCGATAAGAAGACCAGTTTGCAGTTTGCGAGAAGCCTTGTGGGGGACACAGCAAACATGTGGAAGAAGGTGTTCTGGTCAGATGAGACCAAAATGTAACTTTTTGGCCTAAAAGCAAAACGCTATGTGTGACGGAAAACTAACACTGCACATCACCCTGAACACAACCATCCCCACCGTGAAATATGGTGGTGGCAGCATCATGTTGTGGGGATGCTTTTTTCAGCAGGGACAGGGAAGCTGGTCAGAGTTGATGGGAAGATGGATGGAGCCAAATACAGGGCAATCTTAGAAGAAAACCTGCAATGCCCTGTTCACACGATCGGAAAAAACGATCGTGTGTGGGCCCCATCGGTCTTTTTTCCATCGGTGTAAAAAAATAGAACATGTTTTAAATTTTACCGATGGAAAAAAAACGATAGGAAATTCCGATCGTCTGTGTGGAGTTCCATCGGAGAAAAAACCCACGCATGCTCAGAATCAAGTCGACCCATGCTCAGAAGCATTGAACTTAAGTGTTTTACGTCACCGCGTTTTGGACAGTCGGAATTTTGTCTGATGGTGTGTATGCAAGACTGATGGAAGTCAGCTTCATCGGAATTCCGACGGAAAAATCCATCGGATTTTATTCCATCGGAAATCTGATCGTGTGTACAGGGCATTAGAGTCTGCAAAAGACTTGAGACTGGGGCAGAGGTTCACCTTCCAGCAGGACAACGACCCTAAACAGAGCTACAATGGAATGGTTTAGATCAAAGCATAGTCATGTGTTAGAATGACGCAGTCAAAGCCTAAACCTAAATCCAATTGAGAATCTGTGGTAAGACTTGAAAATTGCTTTTCAGACGCTCTCCATCCAATCTGACAGAGCTTGAGCTATTTTGCAAAGAAGAATGGGTCAAATTTTCACTCTCTAGATGTGCAAAGCTGGTAGAGACATCCCCAAAAAAGACTTGCAGCTGTAATTGTAGCGAAAGGTGGTTCTACAAAGTATTGAATACAAGTGAACGCCACACTTTTCACATTTATATGTAAAAAACTTTTGAAAACCATTTATCATTTTCCTTCTACTTCACAATTATCTGCCACTTTGTGTTGGTCTATCACATAAAATCCCAAAAAAATACATTTACGTTTTTGGTTGTAACATGACAAAATGTGGAAAATTTCAAGGGGTGGGAATACTTTTTCAAGGCACTGTATAGCATTCTTGTGACTTTTATCAGTGCCTGGTTAAAGCTTGTAGGAGGCGTTTTCATTTTGCACTGGCTGTCCTATGAGGATGCAGGACCCCTGACCCTCTGTCTGGACAGTGCTGATTGGTCCTCTGCTTATCACATGCAATCTCCCAAGTAAAGAAAAAACTCCCCAAAACACACCAAACAGAGCACGTGCAGACTGACTCCACTAACTGTCTTATCTGGAGATGTTTTGGGTACAATGTAAGAAGGGGAGAATTTATGCGTACAGGATTAAACAGCCTTTTTACACATTGCATAGGATTTACTCCTTACATTCCACAGTATAACAAGCATGCTTTTTTTTTTTTCCACAAAAGTTTTATTGAAAGTTTTTCATAGATAACACATAGTACAAATAGTACCAAAAAAAAAACATATAATAAAAGTACAAGTGCATGGTTCCAACTTAAGGGAGGCATAGGGTTCAACGTACATGAAAATAAAAAGCAAAAGCGCCATTAGTAGGAAGGCCACATAAGAAAACCTCTATTTCTAAGGATTAATCATGTTAAAGAAGATACACTGCAGCGTACAACAGGCCTGTTTGACTCTTGTTGGAATTGAATATTTCAAATCAAGGTACTCATTAAAACTTCTGAAGGTACTAAAGAGCATATAAGGCGTAGGAATAGCGTCCGACAACCATGTCGGCCTACGACTCCACATCCTTTTTGAAAAAGAAAACAAAAAGAAGAGGAAGAAGAAAAAGAAGAATGGGGAAAAGAAGTAAGGGAGAGAGAGAAAACAGATTGAGGGAGAGGGGGAAGGGGGAATGAGGGAGGCACTGTAGGGGGAGTATGTGAGGAGTGGGTGGGATCACCACCAGCTACCCTCCTCAGTAAACCCCCCCAGTGTTGTAAGAGGTATAGCAATCTTTAATACACCGTTCAAGGATTATCCCGAGATGGTTCCAGATGGCGCTGCGAGTTTCGGTATTCAAGCCAGGGTGCCCACGTTGCTGAGCTAAGCTAAGCTATCCTGTCTTGAGCAGTGCAAATCAACTCCTCCATCGCTGCTATCTGGTTGACCCACATCACCTACTCCTTTATGGAAGGGGGTGACTTGGTCTAACAAGCATGCTTTGCTGCATGTATAGACTGATTTTCCTCCAGATATCTAATAAAAAATCTATCAGTATGCCCAAAATAGAGGAATAATGCAAACCCAGATTCCCAATGAGAACCCAATTCTGGTATAACCAGGTCATAAGTAGTATAGACATAGAGGACTGATACGTAGCCATATGCTTTGTACACACAATCAGTTTTTCCGACAGGAAAACCGTGTTTTTTTTCAGCAGGAAAACGGCTCAAAATTGTCTTGCATACACACAGTCACACAAATCTTGTCTGAAATTCCAAACGTCAAGAACGCGGTGACGTACAACACGTACGACGAGCCGAGAAAAATGAAGTTCAATAGGCAGTTCGGCTCTTCTGCTTGATTCTGAGCATGCGTGTTTTTTTTTTTTTTGCGTCGTAATTGCATACAGACGAGCGCGATTCCCGATAGGAATTTTTCCTGTCACAAAAATAGAGAACCTGCTCTCAATCTTTTCTTGGCAGGAATTCTGACAGAAAAAGTGTGATGGAGCATACGTACACACGGTTGGAATTCCTGACAAAAAGTTCACAGCACACTTTTCTGGTCGGGAAAACTGATCATGTGTACGAGGCAATAGACTTTTTGAGGGACATATAGAAAAAAGGAAAAACACTGATATAAAGGCAAATTTTTATTGTTTGATTGTGATGCTGCTGGACCTAGACGATTATGATGTGGCAATATGGTTTACAACTTGATTCACTTATGATGGATGATTAGGAGACCTGCTATTGCTGACCAGGGATATCCATAATCCCCTCATAGTTTTCCCTTACTGTTTGTGATGAACATTTACCTGCACGCTGCCAATTTCTGCAGTTTTTTTAGGGCATTGTATTTGAGACATCCTTTTGTTATACTTGCCAAGTTTGAATAAATCAAACGGCCCTTAATTGAAAACGTCGGCCTTCTACCTGTTTGGTGCCCATGCTTCTGCAGAGGGGATGAAGATACCTCGCTTGATATTTATTCTAGCTGATATTGTACTCTGTAACTCCAAATAGCAACTGGGTTCCATTGTATCGATTCTTTTCACATGTACTCCAGAGGAAGATCATTTGAAACGCATCGAGGTTACATGTGGATTTTTCTTTGGAATCATTACAACTATGTGAACCTAAAGGCAGACATATTTTTAAGGACTTTTGTAGAGTCTTATTCTTGATTTTAATGTTGTTAAACAACACAAATGTTTGCTTTTAACTGCTTATCGACCGCCGCACGCCGATATACGTCGGCAGAATGGCACGGGCAGGCAAATGGGCGTACCTGTACGTCCCTTTGAATTTGCCACCTAGCGGGTGCGCGGGTCCCGCAAACTCGATGTCTGCCAGCGGCCCGCGATTGCAGTGAGGAGAGGCAGAACGGGGAGATGCCTATGTAAACAAGACATTTCCCTGTTCTGCCTAGTGACATGACAGGGATCTACCGCTCCCTGTCATCGGGAGAAGTGATCGCTTTCATGTCAGTGGTAGCCCATCCCCCTCACAGTTAGAATCACTCCCTAGGACACACTTAACCCCTTGATTGCCCCCTAGTGTTTAACCCCTTCCCTGCCAGTGTCATTTACACAATAATCAGTGCATTTTTATAGCACTGATCGATGTATAAGTGACAGTGGTCCCAAAATAGTGTCAAAAGTGACCGATGTGTCCGTTTTAATGCCGCAGTCCCAATAAAAATCGCAGATCGCCGCCATTACTAGTAAAAAAAAAAAATTTATAATAAAAATGCCATAAAACTATCCCCTATTTTGTAGACGCTATAACTTTTGCGTAAACCAATCAATATACGCTTATTGCGATTTTTTTTTACCAAAAGAATGTAGAAGAATACATATAGGCCTAAACTAAGGGGAAAAAAACATTTTTTGTTTTTTTTAAATGTGGGATAATTATTATAGCAAAAAGTAAAAGATATTGTGTTTATTTTCAAAATTGTCGCTCTTCTTTTGTTTATAGCGCAAAAAATAAAAACCGCAAAGGTGATCAAATACCACCAAAAGAAAGCTCTGTTTGTGGGAGAAAAAGGACGTCTATTTTGTTTGGGTGCAACGTCGCACGACCGCGCAATTGTCAGCTAAAGCCACACAGTGCCGTATCGAAAAAAATGGCCTGGTCATTGAGCAGCCAATTCTTCCAGGGCTGAAGTGGTTAAATCTGTGTTTTTGCTTTTCTCTATATGCTCCTTTAAAAAGTCTATGGCTATGTATCGGTTCTCTATGTGTTTACTGCCTTTTAAGGATGAGGGCATATAGCACACAGTGTCATTCTGTGTGTTCAACAGGTCATAAGTAGTTAAAAGAAAAAAAAAATCAAGAGAGTATGTACTATACAACCAATACAAAGTTATATAAATACTGTTGGAGATACAACAAACTTTCAGCTTAGCTTATTGTATTTGACTGCAGTTTAAAAAAAGGACACAAGATGTCGCTAATGCTCAGTGATATGCTATGCTATGTACTCTCTATGATGTGTTGTATTTCCTGTATACAGTGATGTACTTGTTGGTTTCTTTTTCCTGTCTGTGATTCTTCTTACAATGTGAAGTGACATCTTTGCTAGTGTGGTTATGTTCCAATAAAGAAGCCAGTTCCTGTTGCTACACAACGTCTGATCTGAATTGACTCCGCTGCACCCATCAATCATACTTTGCAATAAATACATGGAAGGAAAGGGGACCTAGTATAAGGTGCTATACAATGAATATAGGGTGCTACACTGTTTATGCCTATACAGTATTTATTGTGTAGTACCTTGTATTATGTCCCCTTGGCTTAGATAATTTACATATTTCTGATCTGAATTGACTCCGCTGCACCTATCAATCATACTTTGCAACAGATTATGGGCCCAGTATCTGGATAAAGTCTTATGACCAGGTGCGGCCCAGGCAGAACAAAGCCTCGAACGGAAGACAGTGTGGCTGATGCGGAGATCGACATAAGGAAGCTTTCCAGTGACATCTCCTATAGACAAGTAAGACTGTTTATATATAAAGGAGGGATAAAATGGCTGGAAACTCAGAGCTTAAACTCTCAGTGGCCAAGCTGAACAATGACAATTATCAGCTATGGAAGTTTAAAGTGGAAATGCTATTATCCAAAGATGACTTGTGGGAGGTTACCACTACAGAGAGGCCACAGGATAATAATCAGGACTGGGACAAGAAAAACAGACAGGCACGGGCCACCATAGGCCTACTAGTGGAGGATGATTAGCTCATTCATATACGCAATGAGGACACAGCGAAAGGCATGTGGGATGTACTGAAAAGACTGCATGAAAGATACAGTTTAAACAGCAAGCTGTTTCTGCTGCAGAAACTTTACAAAATGAGACTTGGCAGAGAACAGGACATGCAGGAGCATATAAACGCAATGCTGGAAGTGATTGCGCAACTCAGATCAATCGGGGAGAATATAACAGACAGTCACATTGCAGCCATGTTGTTATGCAGTTTGCCCGATACATATACTGCACTAATGAATGCACTGGAGACAAGACCTGAGACAGATCTGACGCTACCATTTGTAAAAACCAGGCTCATAGATGAGTATCAGAGAAGAAAGGAGTTAGTGCATGACTCCACAGAAACCGACACCAGCACCGCTCTTAAAGCTACAGACGCAAGATTACACAGGAAAGAGACCAGAGTCTGTTTCAGATGCCACAAACAGGGACACATAAAGAAAGACTGTACTATATGGAAAGCAGAGCAAATGAGACAGCGTCCCTCTTATGCTAAACAAAAGGTCAAAACCCCAATCAATGATCCAAGGGAAGGTAAATGGAATGCCACATTTAAAGCGACAGGCAACAATAAATGCCAAAGCTGGTGCATCGATTCAGGGGCAACAATTCACATGACGAGTGATAGAAGTTTTTTCACAGAACTTGATCTGAACAACAAAGAAGCTATTTATCTTGCAGATGGAAGCAAAATACATGCAGAAGGATATGGGCATGGAACCCTTGTATGCCCTGATGATGTGGGACACAATTTAGCCATACCAGTGAAAGATGTGCTATATGTTCCCAATCTAGAAGGAGGACTCTTATCTGTGAAGCGTCTAACAGCCAGAGGACTCACTGTAATATGCCAAGGTGACAAGTGTTCTATTCTAAACGGCAAACAGACAATAGCAAGTGCCAAGCTGGATGATCATCTATATCACCTTGACACAGTGAAGGAAAAGGTGAGACTATGTACACACAAGCACAATGACTGTATACATATATGGCACAGACGTCTAGGTCAGACACCCAGAATGCATACAGGAACTACAGAGGAGGAATCTAACAAGGGATCTGATAGTATCCCCTTGTCCAGTTACCGTCAAGTGTGAATGTTGCATTAAATCCAAAGCTACAAGAGCAACACTTCCCAAAGTCAGTCAGAAGAGAGCTTCAAGACCACTTGACTTAGTTCACAGTGACGTGTGTGGTCCCCTAAACCCACCAACACCTGGAGGCAACAGGTACATAGTGACTTTCATAGACGACTATTCAAGATACACAGTCACCTACCTAATGCAACACAAGAGTGAAGTTTTCGACAAATTACAAGACTATATAATAAAGACAAGTAACAAGTTTCAGAGGAAACCTCTCATACTTCGGAGCGATAATGGAGGTGAATTCACAGGAGGTAAGATACAAGAGTACTTAAAACAGAATGGAATAGAACATCAAGACAGTCCCGTATACACCAGAACAAAATGGAGTAGCTGAAAGAAAGAATAGAACTCTGACTAAAATGATCAGATGTATGCTGACAGACTCTGGACTACCACAAAAATACTGGGGTGAGGCAGCTATGACAGCTACATATTTGCAGAACAGACTTCTTTCCAGAACAGTGGAGAAAACCCCATATGAACCATGGCAAAATGAGAAGCCAAGTGTAAAACACCTAAGAGTTTTTGGATGCAAAGCATTCATCTACATACCTGAAGAAAAATGCACTAAACTCCAAAACAGAGCGTTTGAGGGTATCTTTGTTGGATACAGTGACAATGTCAAGGGTTACAGAATCCTAAATCCCAAAACACACAAGGTTGCCATTAGCAACAGCATAACTTTTGTTGAAGATTTAAGAGACAATGTAATGACAACAGTAGAAGCAAGCATAGAAGAGAAAACTGACATTGACCAGCCCATCTGTGTAACTTCCGAACAAACAGTTGAAGTGAGTGTAGACTCAACCAGTACTGAAGAGCAGACACAAGAAGGCTCAGACACAAAAACGAGACGTTCAACAAGAGAAAACAAAGGTAAACCACCTATACGTCTCTCATACAAAGCAAGTACTGCCAGTATCAACGAACCTGCAAACTGGGAAGACATATCTCAACTTTCAGAACAAGAAGCAAGTAAATGGATAAAGGCTGCTGAGGAAGAGATAAAATCCATGCATGACACTAAAACATGGACACTTACAGAACTACCACCCGGAAGGAAAGCCATAGGCTGCTGTAAATGGACTTTTAAAGTGAAATACAATGCAGATGGCACAATTGAACGGTACAAAGCAAGACTAGTAGCCAAGGGCTATTCTCAAAAATACGGAGAGGACTATGATGAGACGTATGCACCAGTAGTCAAGCACACTACAATATGGACTTTACTGACAGTAGCCGTCACAAGGAAAATGCAAGTGAAACATTTTTATGTGAAAACCGCGTTTCTACATGGCGATTTAACAGAAGAAATTTACATGGAACAGCCGCCAGGATACAAAGATGAACAAAGGTCAGACCTAGTGTGCAAACTTCACAGGAGTATATATGGTCGAAAGCAAGCAGCAAGAGCGTGGAATATAAAAATAAATGAAGTGCTTACACATCAAAACTTTCAAACGAGTAAAGCAGACCCCTGCTTATACACAAAGAAGTTGGCAAACAGATGGGTCTATATATCTATGTGGATGATATCCTGATTTGCTTTGAGCAAGAAAGGGATGAAGCAGAAATACTGGAAAAACTAAATCAGCACTTTGACACCAAAGACCTCGGCAACATAAAGAATTACCTCGGCATCCAGATCGAGAGAGAGGAAGATGGCAGCTTCCTTCTTAACCAAAGACACAAAATACAAGAAATAATTGAAACATTTGGAATGGAAGACGCCAAACCAGTAAAGACTCCCATGGAAACCAACTACCTAAAGGATATGAATTGTCAAGATAACCCATTACCTACTAATACTCAATACAGGGAAGTAATAGGGAAATTGCTGTACCTTACTACTGCTACAATGCCGGATATTGCAGCAACTGTTGGAATCCGATGCAGAAAGGTTTCAATGCCAAGTCAAAAGGACTGGAATGCTGTAAAGAGAATCATTCGCTATCTTAAAGGGACTTCGTACTACAAGCTAAAGTTACCAGCAAGTGATGAAAGCACCTTAACAGGATATGTGGATGCTGACTGGGCAGGAGACACCAGTGACAGAAAATCTACCAGTGGCTACTTATTCTTTCTGTCAGAAGGTGCCATCAGTTGGACTAGTAAAAAGAAACTCTCTGTTACACTGTCGTCTACTGAAGCAGAATACGTTGCTGCAGCGCAGGCAAGCCAAGAAGTTATATGGCTGAGACAACTATTAACAGACTTAGGTCAACCACAGTTGGGACCAACAGAAATCTATGAGGACAATCAAGGATGCATTGTACTTGCACACATGGAAGGAGTTAATTCAAGAACCAAGCACATTGATGTGAAGTTCCACTTTCTTAGGGATCTACAAGAGCATGGTCTTCTTGAGTTACTTTATTGCCCAACCAAGGATATGACAGCGGACATTCTTACAAAGTCCCTGACCGCTGAAAGACATTCAAGGCTTACAAAGAAGATGGGTTTAACAGACTAAGCCTTAGTTGTTGAGAAGGGGTGTTGGAGATACAACAAACTTTCAGCTTAGCTTATTGTATTTAACTGCAGTTTAGAAAAAGGACACAAGATTTCGCTAATGCTCAGTGATATGCTATGCTATGTATTCTCTATGATGTGTTGTATTTCCTGTATACAGTGATGTACTTGTTGGTTTCTTTTTCCTGTCTGTGATTCTTCTTACAATGTGAAGTGACATCTTTACTAGTGTGGTTATGTTCCAATAAAGAAGCCAGTTCCTGTTACTACACAACGTCTGATCTGAATTGACTCCGCTGCACCCATCAATCATACTTTGCAACAAATACATGGAAGGAAAGGGGACCTAGTATAAGGTGCTATACAATGAATATAGGGTGCTACACTGTTTATGCCTATACAGTATTTATTGTGTAGTACCTTGTATTATGTCCCCTTGGCTTAGATAATTTACATACATTTGTATTGGTTGAACAGTATGTACTATCTTGGCTGCATTTAGGCTGGCATTATTTCTGTATTTTAGGCTTTGTTTTGACCTGGCTCATTCCAGAATTGGGTTGTCATTGACAATCTAGACAGGGCATTATTCCTCTATTTTGAGCTTGTGACCTGGCTCATACCAGAATTGGGTTCTCATTAAAAGTCTAGGTGGGAAATTTTCCTCTATTTTGGGCTTATGGCCTGGCTCATACAAGAATTGGTTCTCATTGAGAATCTAGGCTGGCATTATTACTTTATTCTGGCTTTATGGTTTTGTTCATACATGAAATTGGTTCTCATTGAGAACCTTGGCTGGAAGTATTACCGTACTTTATCCTGGGTTTATTGCCTGACTCATACAAGAATTGTGTTCTCATTGAGCTCATTATTTCTCTATTTTGGACTTACTATAAGATTGTGTTAGAAATGTGAGGATTGTGAGGGGTATGTTATATTTAAAGCATTATGTTTTTATTGGTATATATATTTGTTTGTATTGTGTTGTTAATGGTATTTATATTTGTACCTACTGTTTTGTGCATATTTATTGCAGTGCAGACATTTATATACATTTGCATATAGCACTATCTTTGGACTTGGACTGGTACCTGTGTTTATGCATCCAACAACTCAGAATATATTGTTCAATTTTATAATACATTTGTATTATTCAGCATCTTTTCTTCAAAGCAATAATGTATTTGCTTCTAGGCTGAAAGAAATTGGAAAGCAGTGTTTATGGGTAATTTCCATTCCCAAACATGCTGCTATTTTTTCCTTTTCATCTGGCTCTGTATCTCGCCTGTGTCATCTGACTTCACGTGGTTTCCCCAGAGACACCTGTCCTGGCAGCATCCTTTTATTTAGCGTGTTAGCAGCCTCTGCCTTCTATGTTTATTCTAATCAGTAATGTTATTCTAACTTGCTTCTTTAATTGGGTCGTAGTTTGCTGCCCTTTGGAATTCTTGTTTGATTTCCAAGCTAAGCGGCATTACGTTTTATTTGAGAGGTTTACAGAAGTGTCATTTATTGTCCATTACATAAATGGGCTCCATGCTGAAGTCATGGTTACTGTGCTCTCCTTATCGGCGGCTCATTTTACCCTTTCATACGGAGTCTGGCAAAGCACAAGGTGTCACCTTTCATTTTGTCTGGGCGTCTTGAAGTGACCTGGAGTGAAAGGCCTTGTTGTGTTTGTCTGGTCTTTAAAAAGCATTCTTCTTTCATCTGTTCCTCCAGCCACTTGTACAATTAACTTAGCTCAATGCCGTATGTAGGTTTGTTGTCCAATTATGTTGAACACTTTCAAATAAAAACTTAATCTGGATTTGTACATTAAAGTAAATCTCTCATTAAAGCAAAGCTCAAAGAAGCATCAGAGTAATTGTTTCCCCCGGTACCCTCCCCTACCCCTGGACAATGTACACCCCTTATTCATCTTACATTTCTAGCTGAATATAGTGGACTGCTCCAGTCCCATTCTTCTCCTTTCTGTGGTATGGCGGTGGATAGGATGCAGGGTCTACATGTCCCAAAAGTCTATGCAGCTCGGGCTGCTGCAATCATGGGCGTTGCACTGTTTGGGCCAATAGTAAAAATCACTGGCTGCAGTGGCTCCATCATTATGTCACCCCTGCCATGTCCGTAGTACTGAGAACCATGGACGGGGGGGGGGGGGGGGTCGGGCATTAAAACAACAACTCCATACCAGGAACCAGCTGCTGAAGCTCAGTGCTCCACAGCCGTGTGTTCTCACGCAACTAGTGCTGGAGGAGACACACAAAGGTAAAAAAGAAGTGGCGCTTCCTACTGCAGCAAAGATTTGTCAAAATAAAAAATACAAAGTGGAGTTCTGCTTTAAATAGTCTATTAAACCTCTATCACCAACTCATTTTCATATGCCAGCCTTAAAGTAAGTTTTAGTGCTGGTACACTTATTTTTGAGACCCCCCCACATGCCAATCCTAGTCCTATACTCACCTGCCAATCCTAGTCCTATACTCACCTGCCTCCATTCCAGCAAGAGTTTGGCTATGTGACCTCTACAACAATGCACAGTCTCTGGTCAGAGTCCTTTCCACTGGGCCCACATGTGCACCCCATTCTCTACAAACCCTATGGAGAGTCAGAAATCTGTACGCTATAGGATAGAACGGAGATGACAGCACACATGTGCAGGCCCAATGGAGAATCTTGTGACAATAGAGTGTGTGGTGTTGAGGGGAGCGCATAAATATAAGACGGGGGGGGGGGTGTCTCAGAAAAAAGTGTACCTGCACTAAGTGCTCATTTACATATACATTGCCCTCTAGAGAGTGATCCAAGGTCAGACTGCATTTCAGAGGGTGTTAGACACGCAGTGAGGAGGCAATAAGTAGTCTCCTTCACGGCCTGTATTAACCCCATACAAACACCACAACCATGCTTATTTCATGTTGTTGCATGTCGGTTGTGGCATTGATTGATTGATTCATTCATTCATTGAGCTTGTGTTTAGGGAAATGCTACAAGACTCTGAACTTGCAGGGGGAAACGCAAGATGTGATGACATCACCATCAACTTTAGAAGGTTATCAAGACTGGCATATTGATTCAAAAAGTTTTTTTCTTTGAGTAGAACTAAGTACTGTAGTAAAAAAAAATCTGTTGCAGCAATGATAACCTATACAAAAATCCCAACCCATATCACTACTCATCCAGTGTATATCAGCCAGGTGCTAAAGCTCAGGAGTCTGCTTGCTCTCCACTGCACACTGTAATCAAATTAAAGGGGCAGCACTGCAAGTATATTTAATCTTTTATTTTATTTGTTTTTGTGGCTCATTTTTGAAGCGGCACCATTTATTTTGAATGGGCCTCCCTCCACTCCCAAAATGTGTCAAATTTTTACTCTGGGCCAGGTGTGTTTGGCATTGCGTGTTTTGCCATGATTTTTGTACGTTTTGTTGCGCGATACTCTCAGCAAAATCGAACTGCATTTGGGTTGCCATTAAGAAATAATGGCACTGCGAATGTGGTGCCCTTTTTGTTGTGATTCTGGAATTGCAGTCAGAATCACGAGATTCTGCTTATGATTCCAGTCAGTGGTGGCTGTGCTCAAAATTTTTGGGGGGGCGCAAAAAAAATGAAGAATTTTGTAAAAAAAAACATCAAACACAGTCACTGTGCCCATCAAATGCTCCCACTCTGCCCATCAAATGCTCGCACTGTGCCCATCAATTGCTCGCACTGTGCCCATCAAATGCTCGCACTGTGCCCATCAAATGCTCGCACTGTGCCCATCAAATTCTCCCACTGTGCCCATCAAATTCTCCCACTGTGTCCATCAAATTCTCCCACTGTGCCCATCAAATGCTGCCACTGTGCCATCGAATGCTGCCACTATGCCATCGAATGCCGCCACTGTGCCATCGAATGCCGCCACTGTGATCCCTCCCCGCCTGCTCGCCGTCTGCCCGGCACTTACCCTGTCTCGGTGGGGCAGCAGGTGACGGCGAGCGGTGTCCTCCATGGCATGGGTCTTCTCCCCTCCTCTCCTCCCATCCTCTCCTATAGGCGATTGGACATCACAGAGCCTGTCGTTTCAGCCAATCAGGTGACGAATAACAGACCCATGCACCTGATTGGCGGAGAGGCGGTTCAGTGTTAGAACAGCGAATATTCATTCGCTGTTCTAACACAGCTGGGTGAACTGCAAGCGCCAAGCATGGCGCTCGCAGGTCACCGTTTTTGACGCCTATTAGAACGTATGGCTCTAATCAGGTGCTTAAAAAAAAAACCCGCCGCTGTAATTCAGGTGCCCGGCGCCCAAAAAGGGTCCGGGCGCCTGAATAGGGGGTGTCAGCGGATGGCTATGCATGAATCTATCCATTGGTCATAGAGGGGGTGGCTGGAGAGAGGGGGCGGCGCCCATGCGCCCTTATGGGTGCACCGCCACTGATTCCAATACGCTCAGGTGTGAACGGGGTCTTACTGCAGGGTAACAGGCAAGCCTGAACTCAGGGTTTCCAACTGTCAGTAAATTAAAGAACAGTTTGTAAAATCCGTAATTTTTGCCTCTATTCATGAATGTCTATTACGGACTTGTAGACTGCATGTTCATAACGGGCATTAATGGACAGATGCAAAAATTTGAGATTTTTCACACTGTTCATAAATTTACTGACAGTTGGCAACACTGCCTGAACTGGCCCTTTACCATTGTGACCTAATAAAAAATATTTGGTAATTCTATGTTGAAAGACTACAAAATGTGTAAAAGTCCAAGGGGGCAAATACTCATGCAAAGAACTGTGAAGTAAAACAATCACGAATGAGGCCCACTCCAAACCCCCTGCTATCTCCTGATCTCTCATGTATCGTATACAGTGGGCTATAATGTAACCATCAGTGTATTCTTTTTACCCACGTGACCAAGGCAGTAATGGAGGCACAAGGGGCACCAATAAATTGTAAAGTATGGTATTCCATAGCAACTTATAAGATTTTTTGTGGATTCTTTTAATATTAACCCCTTCTTGTTGCTTCTCAGGGTCCTTTATGGACTTTAAAATGGAATAGATGCTCCTATTCTTTACAGCCATGAAAACTGCCATCTTAGCCTCTGTTTGTTGCCAAGGTGCATCACATGTGACCAGTTATGACCCAAGCTATTTGATAACTTGACAGGTAAATATCACAGTTGCATGTGCTTTCAACTTATCAATCACGGCATGCATTGAATCTACTGTTTTCATGCTCCCAACTTTGTGGGAATAGTTTGGGGATGGCCCCTTCCAGTTCCAACATGACTGCGCGCCAGTGCACAAACAAGGTCCATAGACATCCATGAGCAAGTTTAGGGTGGAGGAACTTGACTGGCCTGCACAGAGTCCTGACCTTAACCCGATAAAACACATTTGGGATGAATTAGAGCGGAAAATGCGAGACAGGCCTTCTCATCCAACATCAGTGCCTGACCTCACAAATGGGCTTCTAGAAGAATGGTAAAACATTTCTATAGACACACTCCTAAACCTTGTGGACAGCCTTCCCAGAAGAATTGAAGCTGTTATAGCGGCAAAGGGTGGGCCAACTCAAAACTAAACCCTACGGACTAAGACTGGGATGCCATTAAAGTTCATGTGTTTGTAAAGGCAGGCGTCACAATACTTTTGGTAATATAGTGTATGTAGAATAGCATATAAAGCGGTGTGGGCCTAGGGCTTAGCAATAAGCTAAGGCAGGAGGGTGTCTTAGTGTTTTGCATTTTTGCCTTGCAGCACTAGAGTCCTCAGTTTGAATTCCAACCAGGACACTACCTAGAGTTTGCATGTTCCTCCTGTGCTTGCATGGATTTCTGTCCATATTCCAACAGCATGCTGTTAGGCAGGGGCATTGCTAGGTCTACAAAAGATCTGGGACTAGAGCCCATAGCATTAAAGAAAGTGATACGCTTGGGCGGGCATACACATGTATATATTATACGTGTGTGTGTGTGTGTGTGTGTGTATATACAGTATATATATACACACACAGCACAAGGATTACTCAGCCTGAGCCCGAAAATCATCAAATAGTCCCGGCGGAGTAATCCTTGTGCTCCGATTCCCGACAATTACTATATACCGGCAGATCAGTATAGAAGTGGACGTCGGGACAATGATTAAATTGTCGGAACTGCTGAATAAAGATAAGAATATGTGCCTGATAACATTAACTATGTTCCACCCCCGGCCACCAGATGAGCAGATGGAGCCCAGAGCCAACCCTAGGTAAGAGACTCTGGGCTATGGGCCCCAGATTCGGTGCTATAGCCCCAGTAGCCACCCCCTAGCGACGCCACTGCTGATTGGGAAATCGGATTCTGTCTAAGCACAGTACACAATACCATTTTTTTTGTTACCGCTGGGTTGAACAAAAAAAACTGGCATCCCAGAAGGAGCTGTTGTACTAACGCCGGATAGTTAGTACAGCGGCTCCTTCTGAGATGTCAGTTTTTTTTTCTCTTGCTGTGCTATTGTGTTCTTACAGGGGGACGGCCCTCCCACCAGAACACTCCGGCTGACTGGGAGCCAATCGGCAGACCTTTTTCGGTCATGCCCCTTCGATGGAAGCCAGACAGACGGCCAACATTTTTCAGACCAGCTGCAGTACACACAGGCCGAATGACGACTTGTTTCTATTGAACTGGCCGATGCCACCCGACAATCGGCCCATTGTGTACTAGGCTTTAAGTTGACCCTAGTATGTGTATAAATGCATGTGAGATAGGGGTCTTTCATGTAAGCTTCTTGATGGCACGGACTGATCTGAATGTACAATAGGAACCTTCGATTATGAGCTCCTTTAGGGCAGGGAATGATGTGAATGTACAATATGTAAAGCACTGTATAAATGTGTTTTGTGCCAACAAGCACACCATTAACATAACAGTCAACACTTGCCGGTGACATTTTGTACTTAAAGGGGTTGTAAACCCTCGTGTTTTTTCACCTT
This sequence comes from Rana muscosa, assembly GCA_029206835.1. NCBI lineage: Eukaryota > Metazoa > Chordata > Amphibia > Anura > Ranidae > Rana > Rana muscosa. Next base: position 160,379,378 of record CM055121.1, on the reverse strand, counting down.
AATGCATCCTATGCATTAAGGTGAAAAAACACCTTGCTGTGCCTGGTCCCCCATTCCCCCCGTTTTACTTACCTGAGCCCCGAATTTCCGTGGACGCGATCCTGCGTCGCTATCCCCACAGCTTTTCGGCTCTTCATTAGATAGATTGATAGCAGCGCAGCCATTGGCTCACGCTGCTGTCAATCAAATCCAATGACGTGGCCGCCGGGGGGAGGGGCCGAGTCATACACACGGCGGCTATGGATGCCGAATGTATGACACGGGAGCGCGCCCGCAAGGTAACCCCCTCGGGCAGGGCTTTTTTTCTCCAACAATGGGTGCTGGAACTCAACCGCGACCACCCAAGCCCCTCCCCCCATACACACCCTCCAAATCACATCAATATTCACAAACAGTAGGAGGGTCTTAAAGATTGCATTACATACAGAGTGCAGAGTTCAGGAGGGTTGCACACAGAGTGCAGAGCTGTCACTTGTAAGCACAGAAACCGGACATCTGTGTTTACTAGTGATTTTGGTGAGCAGGCACCAAAGGGTCTGAGCCAGAGGTGGTGGAACTGAGTTCCACCAAATTCCCTTGGAAAAAAAGCCCTGCCCTCGGGAGAGAGCTTCCCAGAGGGAGTTATCTATTGCGGGGAGGAGCCACAAGAGCCACCAAGGGACCCCAGAATAGGAGGATCGGGGCCACTCTGTGCAAAATGAACTGCACAGTGGAGTATGTATGACATGTTTGTTTAAAAAAAAACTGAGCCCATAGTATCACTTTAATGAATAGGTCCTCCCATTGTGCATCTCCTTTGCTAGTTATAAATTGATTGAGCAGCTTATCTTTTAGCTTTGTTTAGTGCACACATAGGAGAGGTCTTGCTCTGCCTTCGCTCAGTGGATCTTGCATTCGTTACTATATCATTTGGAGAAAAGGATTAGCCTCCTGGTGAACCTGCTCTCAATGTTACTTTTACTATGTATGTCCTATTGTCAGGGCTCCCACACGTTAGAGGATTGCACAATAGAGAGTTGTCTTGGCCCAGCATACAACAATAATATAAAGTCTATTTGCATTTTTATTGTTATTTGAAACATATTAAGCAGTGTCTCCTACCAGTGCCCATCAGTGCCAACCAACACTGCTGCTTATCAGTGCCACCTATCAGTGCCCTTCAGTGCCACCCTTCATTGCAGCCCATCAGGGCCAACCATCAGTGCCGCCTATCAGTGCCGCCTCATCAGTGCTTATCAGTGCCACCTATCAGTGCCCATTAGTGCCGCCTATCAGTGCCCATCAGTGCAGTCTCATCAGCCCATATCAATGAAGGAGAAAAATTACCTGATTTCAAGGTTTTCTAAAAAACCCAGCAGTGATTAAATACCACCAAAAGAAAGCTTGATTTGTGTGAAAAAAGAAATAAAAATTTCATTTGGGTACAATGTTGCATGACCGCGCAATTGTCATTCAAAGTGCGACAGCGCTGAAAGCTGAAAATTGGTCTGGGCAGGAAGGGGGTTTAAGTGCCCAGTAGTCAAGTGGTTAAAATAGAAATGAAAGGCAAAACATTTGTGTATAGATATATAAAAACATTATAAATAATCACATTCCCTCTGTTCTCAGCTGCAAAATAGCTGGGGGTGGGGGGGGGGGGAGATGCAGCAGGACACTGAGATTTTACCAGTGAATGGCTGTGCAGCAGGGGTGTGTCAGGACAAGTCTGATCATTGGAGTTCCCAGCAAAACTGACCAGGTTGTGCTTAGTGTGGTCAGTTTTTAATAGGAAAGCAGAGGGACTGGTAGGAACACTAGGGATTTTTACATAAAGGAAGTAATACAAATAGAACAGGATACTTTCTCATACAAGTACATGGTACAGCAGGCACATATCAGGAGTATGAAGTGTTGGGGTAACAAACACTTTAAGGCAGCTAATTGAAACCAATAGGCTTCCAACACACCAAAATGTCTAAAAAAAAAGGGATGTGACACAAAAATTTTAATGTAACGCACAGCAACGCATGTTCATAACCTTAACGTTGAGGTTCCAGTAATAAATGAATGGCATTGCAATGCAGCAGTGCACGTAATGTGTGTTGCTGGGCGCAATCCTGCAATAGATGTAAACAGGCTCTGAGTACATTTTTATGTCTCATATGTCATTCATCAAATTAAATGTAACTTTATATGCAAAAAAAAGATGCCTGAAAGAACCTTTCCCTGGGGCAGAAATCCCCTGTAATGGTCCCTTTGTATGTAAAAGATAAATATAATTTATGTCACTCCAACAGAAACACTCCTATAATAATCTGGATTCGGCATGATATACCGTTATCATTTGTGATATAAAACATCACCATTAAACAATTCATTTATACAGCGTTGTAATAATCTCTCTGATTTTCAGCCTCGTAAGGCCCCTTTAACTAAATTACTTTTAGAATACGTGATGTATGCCTACAAACTAGACTTGCGGATTATATACATGAATTTAGAGATTGAGGAGTATAAAAGACAAGGTAACTGGACCCAGGTTGCAGCGTGTTTGCTTTCTTCTGTGAATGTTGTGTACACCACCGAGGTCCGATTTATAGATGTAATTGAAGCTAAAGTACAGGTTCATTTTCAGCACACCTGTCCTTCCAGAACACCTGTCTGTGCTGGAGCTTTGAATGCAGAGAAGTGTTATCTATCAATAGCGTAACAGCTATTTAAAACCTGAAAGGTATAATGGGAAAAAGCCTTGATGTAGTAAGAGGTGAGTAAGTGCCGGTTCACACTGCTGCGCTGTGAATTTGTTCCGTTTTTTCAGTCCATCTTGAGGTGCGAATTTACCGCGTTTTTACCGCGATTTGAATGCAAATTTCAGGAGTGGGACATGGCTGCGATTAATGTTCTAGCCAATAGAATCATAATGTAAAAAAAAAAAAAAGGTGTGTACTTCCTGGTTTTTGTGGAGAATCGCGTGGTGGAATTCGCACATATGTGAACCATCAAATGCAATTCCAGAACGATTTACATTGATGTCTATGGAGACTAAATTCGCAACGCAACGCTCTAAACTCGCACAAGACCCTTTTTTTCATCGCATCGCATTCGGAGAGGAATCGCAACGCATAGATGTGAACCACCATCATTGAAAACAATTACTTTTTGGATGACATGCGAATCTAGTTTGTGTTTAACGCATCGCATTCGGTATCAACTCGCACAAGTGTGAACCGGCATTAAAGAGATGAGCTGATAACTCTCTAACGCTATGATATTCATCACTGGAGATTTTGTATAGATATTTTATTTTACCCTTGTTATATCTCATCAGTACTGAATGCAAATTTGGTTTATAAAAACTCTGCTCAATTTAGAAGTTAATTCTTGTTTTTTTTTTGTTTTTTTTAAATAAGGTGCTGCCCTCACTAAATAAAACTAAATGCAATGTTTACCTGATTTATTTATGTGATGGAAAAACTGGTAACGTACATATAAACCCGATCACTTAAAGCAGTGTTAACCCCTACGCGCCTTATGCCTTGTACACACGATCGGAATTTACGATGGAAAAAGTCAGATGGACTTGTTTCATCGGAAATTCCGATCGTGTGTGGGCCCCATCGGACTTTTTTCCATCGGTGTAAAAAAATAGAACATGTTTCAAATTTTTCCGATGGACAAAACTCCGATAGGAAATTGCGATCGTCTGTGTGGAACTCCGGTGGAGAAAAAACCCACGCATGCTCAGAATCATGTCGACACATGCTCGGAAGCATTGAACTTCCTTTTTCTCGGCTCGTCGTAGTGTTGTACGTCACCGCGTTTTGGGCGGTCGGAATTTACTCTGACAGTGTGTATGCAAGACAGCTTAAACGGAATTCCGATGAAAAATTCCATCGGATTTTAGACCATCGGATACTCCGATCGTGTGTACAGGGCATAAGGGTAAACAAATCTTAATGCCTTAGCCCAATTTTGCAACTTTGACATGTGTTAGTAAAACTGTACATATTATCACAACTACTTTGTGCATCCAGGTGAATTATACCTGTTTTGTTTTTTTCAAGTCAAATTGGGCTTTCATTTGGTGGCAAATGGTAATGGATATCTCCTGATTTCTTTAATATCTAAGGAAAACTGGCCCAAAATAGTAAAAAAATATATATTTTTTTTAAATTTAACTGTATATTTCTTGCTACTACCATAACCTACCAGCAAAGAACAAACCAAAATAAATTTTATTTTAGTTGTTGTTTGTACACATAGTACAGCCCAGAAACAATAGTGCACATTTTCCTTTTTGTTATTCGACCTAAAACACACTGACACTGACACTAATTAAAAAAAAAAGAAAATCCTGTCCAAAAAATACTGGCCCTGACCTTGACCCAAACATTAACCCGGGGCTAACCTAGATCAAACCTTGATCTAGGTTGTCTTTTTTTTTAAATTATTATTATTATTATTATTATTATTATTTTTAATTATTTTAAATGATTATTATTTATTTATTTTCTACTGATAGAGAAATCTAGAACTCAAGGGTTTCCAATAACATGTTGACTGCTGAACCACATTCAAAAAGATGTATTTAATATTCAATAGGCTTGTGCAATTCGTTTCGGAAGCATTCGAACTTCCGAACAAAGCAATTACGAATAAAACCGAATCCGAAATAAATTATATCGCAAATAGCGAATGCCCGAACGCCTTCAGCATAATTCGTTATTGTGTTAATGCGGCCTAATGCAACAGCAAGTCGACTTGTTGTAATCCGTCACGGAAAATTACGAATCAACGAACCAAAAAAAAGGTACGAATGTACGAATCCATTCGAAGCACAATAACACTCTGCTCTGCTCTCTGCTCTTCCCTCACTGTGCTGAACTCCCTCTCAAAATGGTGTACAGGGGCGGAGGCTATAGCCGCATGTCAAAAACGAAAGTAAAATACGAGATTTCGAATCGTTACAAATAACCGCAATGTATTTAAAAAAGTACGAATCCATTCGAAGCACGTTAGGCAGCGCCATTGTGAGAGACACAGAAAATTACGAATCAACGAACCAAAAAAAGTTACGAATGTACGAATCCATTCAAAGCACGTTAGGCAGCGCCATTGTGAGAGAGACACGGAAAATTACGAATCAACGAACCCAAAAAAAGTTACGAAAGTAGGAGTTGTGTCCAGAATCAATGAAAAACAATGTACTCTACCGAAAGTACAAATTATAAATCAACTAAAAATAAGGCTTACATTAATACGAATCATTCCAATTCAACTAAAAATTACACTTGCAAAAATACGAATTAGTCCCAACACGAAAAATCCTGTTTAGCAAAATTACGAATGATTACGAATCAACAGGACAGAAAAGAAACTAAACTAAACTAAATAAATGTTTCCGTTGTGCACAAGTCTAATGCCCCATACACACGATCGTTTTTCATGCCGTTAAAAATGCCATTTTTAAAAATGGCCATTAAAAATGATTGTGTGTATGGGGCATAATATTCAATCCTATAGTTTTAGCCATAAGCAAGGGAGCAAGACACACTTTTTTTTCCCTATCTCTGCAAGGACAGAGAAAGATGCAATGTATCTGTCTCGTCCATTTACAGAGACAGAAAACACGAGAGTGGGTTTTCAGAGACTGATCACTGTGACAGCCAATCAGAGACTATCACAACGATCAGGTGACCCGTTCCGGGTCCTGATCGTTAGAATGTGGCCCAAGGCTCATGGTGAGACCCCGGTCTCTGTGCAGCGCGATTTCAGCACAAAGGGACATATGCAAATATTTGGCCCACGGAAAAAAGCCCAGTCCAGTGGGGCCACATTTTTGTGTACAGACCGGTGTGAAGGGGTTAACCCCAAAACCAAAAATGTAATATATCACAGCTTACCAATCATTAGATGTTATGGCTGCATCCATTTTCTTTTCTTTGGCTTTTCACCTGGTGATCTGGCCAGGTACACCTCCTGTATTAGACTGTATTAAAGTGGGGAGGAGACGTCTGAATTGCAGGAGAGAAATATAAGGTCTCCTCCCCAGTGGGACAGGACATCTCAGAATTCAATGGACAGACATAATACTTTGGCAGGTAAAACAGCCCCCGGCCCTAGATGTAGTTTATCTATGTGTTTAACAGTTTGAAGCTTAGCTTTAAGTAGAACACCTCTGAATATGTATGTTTTGATGAGAGTGGGAGAGAGCAGAATGATGACCTCATTAATGCTCTGCTGCTCCTTCCTTGTCATCCTAGGCTAGGCCGGGTTCTAAGTCAGGCTGTATTGCTCAACTGCTGCGTAGATTACAAAACGAGCAGGACATTGCTGTGCTCTTTGGATCACATGGCAGGTTAAACAGAATTAGAAAGTCTTTGCAGATGAGTACAGTATATGCCTTTGAATGTTGTATTTAGCGATTTGTGTGATGTTCAGTGTTAAACAGACAGATCTGTTTGAGTAGAGGTTTTGTTTGAATTACCTTCTAAAGATGCCAAAGAAAAAAAAAATCAGCTCCAGGTCTGGAAACAGAAAACCTGATTAAACACGTCTCCTCTACAAATTGATGGTCTGGACCAATTCAGAATAATTTCATTTAGCTAATCAGAATTAATTTATCCTCTTATATACTAAAGGAAATATTTATTGCTCTATGGAATATAATATTGCAAAGAGATATGCATTTTATAAATAGAAGAATGCAAAAACAAAAGTTCTATTCAGTATGTCTTTGATTGAAAACTTTTGCAGTAGAGGGCTCTTAGGCAGGCCACACATTATGCATTTTCGCTGGTTGAACCCAAAAAAATGTGCCTTTAGAGGCGCCGAGATACAGATGCAGCATCAGATCGATGCCTGATACCAATACTGATGAAGATACACCTAGGTAAGTATGATTATTAAATACTAATAATAATAAAAAAAATATATATATATATATATATATATATATATATATATACACTTCTATTTTAAGCTAATATTGATACCCACTGCAGATAAAAACTACAGTGCTTTTTGAATGCGGTGTAGGAAATGAGAACATAATGTGGGTTTCCCGCACCTCGTTCTGGTGGGAACTGGCCCTAAAACACAATGATGAACAGATGTGCCCAAAAATTGGACTCCGCCTGTAGCAAATATAACGCACTCCCACCTTTACAAGCACCTCCCACATTAGGGAAAACTGCCCAAAAGTGAATAAGGTTTTGTCTGGAATGGGTGAACTTGCCTGTGGCCAGATGTAGCAGTGGGTGTGGCCTAATGTGACAGGTTGACAGTTGTCAGACAGTGTAAACAGCATGTTTTGATGTAAATAGTATATAGATTACAGGGAATGGCACCGCAAATAACACAGGGGGTGTTTTATAAAGTAATAAAACTGTTTGTGAGCATTGCACTGAATCCTGATATAACATTTTTCCATTAACAGAGAAACGGTACAAAATTGCAGTCATTAAAAGCAAAAGATGAAGTAAATATTTCCAGTATAAGCTTCATGTTTGCACACCAGCGTTCGGTTAATATTCCACTGTCAGAGTTGAGCAGAATGTATGACCCACAGACAAAACTTATAGTTATGAAGTGAAAGGCACACATGTTTGTACATGAATTATAATGCTTATAAAGAAGCTTGCTAGGACAAAACAAGAACTTTGGGCATTAGTCTTCACACTGCAACACCGCGATGGCCTGTTTTCCTGTCATGTATTAATCCTTAGACCTTAATGCTGAACAACATTTGTGTCATTGTCTACACAAATTTAATTTGTTTATGCACCAGTTCAGTTAATCCTACAATCTGCTTTTCTCAAATGAGGCCGGATAATGGAGTCATGGTCCCTCACAGGTCTGCAGGCTTTTAAATTCTGATAAAATCAGGATTCTTCACTGGGCCTTGCCACAGCTCTGAATTAAGCCACTTTAAATGTAATTACCAGAGCTGGCTGTACATCAGGAACATCCATTAAAAAAATTGATTGACCATGCTGTTATGGGGAGGCATTTTATGAACAAACGATCCTGATGGGCCCTGAGCTATAAATTACGAAAAGCAAAAAAGGGGGAAAAAAAACAGGTAAATACTTTATTAGCTGTTAATGAGAGGTTCACTGGATAACTCAATTTTTTCTTCCTCTTACAACAGCTACTTCATGGAAGCGTGGTGCATGGCCATCTACCATGATCGCTTTATCGATTTCCAGCAAGAGGTGCGTGAAATCCTGGCTTCGAAGAAAGTAAGAAAATCATTAATTCCTTCTTTTCTTAACAAGGTCTGGCACTTCTCAGTTTGTTGCGGCTGGCCACTTTGCTCTGGATTTTGCCAGCCCGAAGCAAAATGTATTAGTGTGAGCCCTACATAATTATACATGGTTGCTGCTGTGGGATTCAAAAACGTGCAGAGATAAACCGTTATAGACAGATGACTTGTGTTTATTATTGCTGATAAGTAAAATGCGTGTCTGTATTTTTCTGACAGGAGGAACAGCATTTGCTGACCTACATCGCCCTTGTTGCCACTTCTTCAATGCATAGTCAAAACTTATTTTTTGTTTTGTTCATAGTACGAAAGGGGTAGAACTAGGGTTGCACCGATACCACTTTTTTAAGACTGAGTATAAGTACTGATACTTTTTTCCAAGTACTCGCCGATACCGATTACCGATACTTTTTTTAATGTCATGTGACAGTTTTCAAAGCACAATACAGACTAATGATATCTTTGCAGCACTGATAGGTGGCACTGACTGATGGGCACTGATATGCAGCACCTGATAGGTGGCACTAATATGCAGCACTGATAGGTGGCACTGACTGATGGGCACTGATAGGTGGCACTGACTGATGAGCACTGATATTGGGCACTGATGGGTGGCACATATGGGCAATGATAGGTGGCACTGGTATCTGGAATTGACTGATGGGCACTGATTTGCAGCACTGATAGGTGGCACCGATAGGTGGCACTTATGGGCAATGATAGGTGGAATTGATCGGTAGGCAGTGGCACTGAAATGCAGCACTAATAATTGCTGGCAGCCTAGCATGATAAAATTAAATTGTAGAGTATACAAGAGTCCATCTTGATACACCCTGCACTTGGCCTCAGCAAGCTTAGTCAGAATGCAGCAGCGGACATCTTGTTACACCCAGCCCATATAGTTATATGGGCTGGGTGTAACAAGATGTCCGCTGCCGCCATGTGACTGCAGGCTTACTGAGGCCGAGTGCACGGTGTACCAAGAAGAGTGTCGTGGTGTACAGTCTCTGACGGAGACACAGGCTATCACTTCTGTTAACGATTCTTACAGCCCAGGTCAACGATTCTGATGGGCAACACATGCGGCTGCGACCCACACCCCTGCCCCAGCCAGCTTACCTTCCGCTTCAAGGACTCGCTCTCCACTGTTCCAGGACTCGCGCTCCACTCCGCCCACTGACTTCCGGGAGCCTCTGCATGCAAAGGTATCGGGTGAAGCATCGTGAAACATTTGCCCGAGTACAAGTACTTGGGCAAATACTCGGTATCGGCACCGATACTAGTATCGGTATCGGTGCAACCCTAGTTAGAACCACTATCATGTTATTTATTGGTCAAAAAATTTGAAAAAGGCCAGCACCCCATGCAAAACCTCTGCGGTCACAGCAGAAGTATAGCAAACTAAACGTGTTCCACCTTCACTAGATGAATTGATGCTAGATAGATTTATATGCAGCATGTTTAGATGGTGACCATTATTTTCTAACATTGTCCTGATCTGTGAATTTATTGAAGCACATTGATTTTTATGAGACATTTCTCACTGAATCAGTGTTGGTGAAGTTAAAACATATTATATTCACTGTACTTTAGATGTGACCTCAATAGATTTCTGAGCTTTTGAATTGGGTGCTGGCATTTTCTTATTTTCTGAGCTATATGAATGGTATTACCAATAGCTGTGCACTCTCAACCTGAGGGTCTGGTGCTAAGTTGTTTGCAGGTTTTTATTGCTGTTTGTGTCCCAAATGGGAAGGTTCACTCTCTCTATGTGGCCTTTGTTATTTTAAACCTCCCCTACTCAGCTGAAAACTAAAAAGAACATTTTTGGTTTTACGTACATGCACTCTAACCATTTCCCACCCTTATGTATGACTGTATATATATATATATATATATATATATATATATATCTGGAAACCTGTTATTATGTGTTTAGCGCCACTTGATGTAGAGGTGAAAGTATATATCTGTATCCCCGAACATGGGGTGCACCGTGCAGGCTTATCCTGATGCCAATGCAGAGGACTAGTTAGTGTAAAGAAGAAAGGATCGCTGCTACTTCTGACCAGTCCAGGTGAACAAATGATAAGGAGCGGCTTCAGCCTACATGTCTCCACCACACTACACATCTTGATGCATTTCGCCCTTCCCATCAGGGCTTAGTCATGGAGTGTAAGCAGTCGGGTCGGCTGCACACAGAGGAGAAGGAGGAACATCCTTACCCCCTTCTCCTCTGTCACTGATGAAGCAAAAAGTCAATTAGGAGATTGTCACTTCCGGTTTTGATGCTGTGTTTTCCTGGCTGGTACAGTTAGGGAAGCAGCCATTTAAACAAATCTCTGTTTGATCAGGTGCCTTGGAGGGCAGATAAGAGATCAGTAAAGAGTACCTGTCACTGCCCAAGCTATCACAGGTGTTCGTGTTCAACCCTTGTGATAACAATAAAGTTGAATGTAAAAAAAAAGCATTTGAAAAAAAGGTGTAAAAAAAAAAAATGAAATAAAATGAAATAATATTTTTTTTTTAAAGCACACCCCTCTCCAACTCATCATGCGCAATTGCATATAGTTAATCTGGTTGAAAAAAGACACAAGTCCAGCCAGTTCAACCAACAGAGAAAAAAAGACCCACACACAAATCAAATCGAAAACCTCCATATACACTATCCTATACCCACAGTTGATCCAGAGGAAGGCAAAAAAAAAAGTTTGTTGCCATTTCACAGGCCTGGCCAATTTTAAATCTTGATATGCTTGGTATCCATTTATTTAATGCAACATCGTCTTTCATATTTTACCAAAAAATGTGGTCTTATATTGTGTATCTGTGCACTAAAAATAATTTTAGTGAATTTTTCCTTAAAAAAAATTACAAAAAAATTACAAAAACCACCATTTTATTCTTTGGGTCATCTGCTTTGCAAAATTTATGTTTGGGGGGTTCTAAGTAATTTTGCAGCAGAAAAATGCTGATTTTAACAGCAAGTGGTTAAAGTGAACCTGTGATTTGGAAAGCAGAGCAACAGGCTCACTTTTACTTACCCCCCTAGCAGCATATATTTTTTGCCCCCACCACTTCATCTAGCCATCGGCAGAGACCAAATGTGCTGTAGAAGCTAGGGCCTCATGCACACTGGCTTCTTGTAAATGCTGTTTATTCTGACAAGAGAAAATCAGTCAAAACTCTGCTGCATTCTTTATAAGCATTTTTTCAAAACAAGTCTAGGTGAGTTTATCAGAGTTTGAGAGTTTATTTATTTAATTGGCCATACTTTAAATTATTTCTGGCCATTGAAATAAATAAATGCTAAAGTGCTAAATATTCCTAGAGTTTATGCGTGTTTATGAGCGTTCAACGTTTTTTGTGGCCAGAAGAACTGCTCTTGAACGTGATTTTAAGGCGTTCAGACAACAGCCTATAAACTCCCCTGCTGATAAACTGCTAAAATGTCCATGTGTGCATAGACACATAGGATAACATAGAGGGCAGTTTAAGGGCAGAAAAAAATGCCCAAACTCACAAAAACATGTGTAGCGGGTATACACTTTTCTGTGTATTTAAGACTGGCAGAGACACCAGTGATGTGCAGTTCCCTGCAGCCCAGCGGGTGACGCTGTCGCCTTCGGCTGGGGTTGAACCATTGCTGTGTGCCGGGCTCCCTTTTTGTCCTCCCTCGGCAGCAGTATGGTGGGGCGGGGAACCCGCTGTGCTTGCTGGGAGAGGGTATAAAGGGGCCGGCCATCTTTGTCACGGGGTTGAGTCCCGGGCACCTTCAGCCTGTGGGCGGTGGTTCGTGATGGTCCTCTAGGCGGCCTAGGCCTAGAGGACGTTCGGAGGTCGTGTTCCATCCCAGGCTCCTTTAGCCTGGGGTGAGGTACTCGGATGGAGGTCTGGAGCTCAGTGCCCAACACTGAGTTCCGCGAGGGAAGGAGATCCTAGGGGACCCTGGGAGTGGGTACCCGAATCCGGAGGGCGTAATGGACCCGGTGGGAGATACTTGCTTGAAGACCTGGTGCATCATATTGCCGGTGACAGGTGAGCCTTCCATCGGAGACCGCCTGGAAGGGAATCCCCCTTCGCTCGGAGACCGCAACCCACTTTCAGGAAGGAAAGTGGAGAGTTCATTGTGCCTGGGCCTACTCGCATCCACACCCCCCTTGTCTGTTCTGTTCTTTGAGGGAGTCCAACTGTCTGTGCATTACTCTGTTATCAGGAAGAATAAAGGAGTGTTGGACTTTAGTGGTGTGGGGCTCATTTACTGGCAGGCACTGTTCGAGAAAACCAGGAGGAGGTCTCCGGATGCAGAACACCGACCCGAAGGTTAAAGAGGATTGTCTCTCACTGCACATACTCTGCAGGGGGACTTGGCGTGGTGACCCCGCACTCTCTCCTTCAGAGTACCCCTAGACAAGCGCCAGAGCAAGAAGAGTAGAGAGGAGAGGGTGGAGGCCGCTACACGTGGGGGCTCGGGTCCGGGATGGTGTTCGTGCTACTACGGAGTTTGAACGTGTCTGCCCGGAGGAGTTCCGAGTAGGTCGGCCATATTATTGGCCAAAGTGCATCCCTGCTCGAAGTCGTGGACATGACCCAGTGAAGGGAAAGGCCTGTGCAGAAGGGGGGAGCTCAGCCGTGTGAAGGACTACACGTGGGGGCTTCTATTTGCACTGCGCCACCAGGCCAAACCCCACCACTTAGTTCGTGGGCGTGACTCAGGAAGAAAAAGCCTGCGAACTGGAGCAAAGGGGAGGAGTCCAATATGTGTGAAGGACTACACGTGGGACGTTGGCGCAAAACTTTGCAGTGCGCGATGGACCAACAGCAAGTCATCATGTTTGGACAAACAGCGTGGGTTCCACTTCATCCTTCCACCATGTCTTTGACTGCTGCTGCTCCGGTGACCGATACAGGGATTCGGCTAAAGCCAAGGGGACGATTCGCCCTGTATTCATGCATGGACGTTGAGGCCCTGGGTGTGATTTGTCCCGGCTGCTCGGGACTGGTGTGTCATCTGGTGTGTCATCTGAAGCCATTCGGGCGATGCAAAGTCTGTGGGGAGTTCTTATTCAAGGTAGATACAGTCATTGAGAAGCCAAGAACCATCTACCCCGGCCGTACCACAGGCAGCACCACTCAAGTTGGAGGAATCACTGCTTTGACAGCCATCCCTGTACGAACTGCAGCGACCGCGGAGGAGGTTGCGAGTACTCAACGGGAGAAATCCGAGGATGCTGACTCGGTCACCACTGTCTCACAGCGTCCACCGCCGAAGAGAAAGACCGGTATGGTAGCCCCGTCCAGCGGTTGCGGTGGACCATCTCGCCTGCCTACGCCCGGCCCGGATGAATCCGGTAAGAAGAGTTCCCGACGTCCTGCCTCAAGAAAAGGCCGAGGTAAGCCAGGCGGAGGGACTTGGTGTGTGGGCGGAGGTGTCGGGGATCCACAACCCTGTGTGTCAGTGGGGGGTGGTAGTCCCGTTTCCACTACAGGCTACATACCCGCGGAGGAGTGTGACACCTCCGACCTAGAGTCGCTCTCCGATCTGGGAGACGATGTCGTCATAGACGAACTGTTTGCTCAAAAGGGCTGCGACAAAGTACCTCTCGCCTCGTCCCGCAGAACCAGGGACCCACCCATGTCTACAGGGGATAGTACACCCTGGGTGGAGGCACCAGAGCCTGAGGAGGGGTCCCGTCCCCAGCCTACTCTTGCCTTCCCGGTGCCTCCTGCACCTAATGCTGGGGAAAAGAGACTGTTGTTGTGGGCACCTATGCCCAGACCAGATGTAATCAAGGCCCCTCGCCACCCGGACTCAATAGTTTTGCCTGGCGAAGGGGACAGAGCCACTATGCCTCCTATGGTGAGACTACAACGCCTATTTGGCCAGAAGGTTGCTGCTGAGTATGGGGTGGGTCTTAGTCAGGATGGGTGGGGAAAAGTGTAATGTGAAAATGTGATGTCAAGGTTGTTGTTAAGTGTTGTTGTTTCCCTTTCCCTCCCTTTTCATGTGAAGGCGCTTGCTGGAGCACTTATCACTGCAGTTGGGAAACCCTCAAACTGGAGGATGCGGCTGGGACATCTGCTGAGGTGTCGGTCCCTTTTGGGTCCCACAAGCCCACCCGCACTACTAAGGTGTTTCCTTATGTAACTTATTTTGATAAGTTTATAGGCAAGGAATGGGAACGACCGCAGAGGACCTTTACGGTCCCAAAATGCATGGCGGTCCGTTACGCTTTTGAGGAGAGCCTTCTGAAAAAATGGGCATCTCCCCCGGTTGTGGACCCCCCGGTATCCCGGTTAAATAAAGCCAGTTTTGGGGCTGCGGCTCTGGTGTCACAGACACTTTCAGAATAGGCTAAAATTTTGCACCAGGAGTTGGAAAGACAATAGGTTTCCCCGGTCTGCATAGAAATGGCTGAGCAGTTGGTGCATGGCCTCAAATATGTCTGCGATGCAGCCCTGGACACAGCTCCCCTGCTTTCTAGAGCCTCAGTATCTGCTGTGGTACTGCGTCGCCCGATTTGGCTAAAATGCTGGTCCACGGACCAGACTTCCAAGAAGGCTCTGGCTGATTTTCCTTTCCGAGGTGGAAGGCTATTGGAGCCTCGCTGGATGACATTATTAAGGATGTCACTGGGGGTAAGAGCACACTGCTCCCACAATCCAGAAAAGGTAAGGCCTGGGCCCTCCTTTTCTGCTCAGAAGCGTTTTTTTGTCAGTCCGGGCCAGCAGGTAAGGGTTCCCAGGCTGACAAGGGGCCAGCTGAGGGACAAAAGTGTCCCTGGGTTCACAAACCAAACAAGCCCGCGAACAAATCTGCTACTGCATGAAGGTTTGCCCCCGCCCGACTCTCAGGTGGGGGGTCGCAGCTCGGTGGACCTCCCTGCTTTCTGACTAGTGGGTTTGCGAAGTGTTTTCATCAGGGTACAAGATAGAATTTCTTTCTTGTCCACCAAACAGATTTTTTTCCCTCAAACCTTCATCTTCCTCCAGCTCGTCGGAACGCCCTGTTTGGGGCAGTGCAGGACCTGCTGAAGCGCGGGGTGATAGTACCTGTGCCGCTGCCGAAAAGGTTTCAGGGATTTTACTCCAATCTGTTTGTAGTCCCAAAGAAGGACGGGGTCCGTCCAATCCTGGATCTCAAGGCCCTCCACACCTTTGTAAAGGTGCAAAGGTTCAGGATGGAATCAGTTCGCTCTGTGGTCGCTGCATTCCATCCGGGGGATTTTCTAGCGTCCTTGGACATCAAGGATGCATACTTGCATGTCCCCATATGCATCAGGCATCAGAGATTTCTGTGTTTTGCAGTCGGGGATGATCACTACCAATTTATGGCTCTCCCTTTTGGCCTGGCATCGGCACCAAGGGTTTTCACCAAGGTGCTCGCCCCGATTCTGGCCTTGCTGAGACAGCGAGGTATCGCTATCGTGGGCTACCTGGACGACCTCCTTCTGAGAGCTGCTTCAGACTCAGAATTAGAGGAGGATGTAGCGATTGCCAGTCAGACCCTTCAAGAATTTGGAAGGGTACTGAACCTCCAGAAGTCGGTGTTGGTGCCGACTCAGCGCCTGGAATACCTGGGCTTGATCCTGGACTCCTCGGAGGCAAAGGTTTTTCTCCCTTTAGAAAAATTGCAGGGTCTTCAGGTGGCGGTGAAGCTGTTGGCATCCTGCAGGTGGTCGTCGCTGCGCTTTTGCATGTGAGTCCTGGGTCTCATGGTGGCCTCCTTCGAGGCGGTACCGTATGCTCAAGTCCACACTCGAGTCTTGCAGAAGGAGATCCTGTCCAAGTGGGACAAGTCTTCGTTGTCCCTGGATTGTCAAATCCGGGTGAGCCAACTAGTCAGGACTTCCCTGGTCTGGTGGCAGCCCTTCAGTCCGGAAAGTCGTTCCTTCCCTTTCACTGGACGGTGATCACGACGGACGCCAGCCTGACCGGTTGGGGGGTGTTTGGGGGGTCCAGTCGACACAAGGTCGCTGGACACAGGAAGAATTACGCCTGCCGATCAATGTACTGGAACTTCAGGCGATCAGACAGTGCCTCTCCACATGGTCACAGAGGCGTCCTGTCAGGATCCAGTCGGACAACGCCACGGCGGTGGCGTATGTCAACCATCAAGGAGGAACAAGGAGCTCGGCTGCAGTATCGGAGGTCACTCACATCCTGCGGTGGGCAGAGAGGAGAGTGCCAGCTCTATCGGCCGTATACATTTCGGGCGTAGAAATCTGGCAGGTGGACTACCTAAGTCGCCAGATGCTGGACCAAGGAGAATGGTCGCTACACCCGCCTAAAATGGGGCACGCCAGATGTGGATCTCCTGGCTTCTCGACTCAATCGGAAGGTATTGAGGTTTGTGGCCAGGTCAAAAGATCCCTGGGCGGACGCAACGGACGCATTGGTGGCCCCGTGGGGACAGTATCGGCTGATCTATGCTTTTTCCCCCACTGAAACTTCTTCCTCATCTGCTCCGCAGAGTGGAGACCGAGGGGATTCCAGTAATCCTAATTGCCCCAGATTGGTCCCTGGTACGCCGACCTGGTGCGCCTGGTGGTGGATGCCCCTTGTTCACTGCCGATGCGGGAGGACCTTCTGTCGTAAGGTCCCATACTTCATCCTGCTTTACAGTCGCTGGCTTTAACGGCATGGCTATTGAAAGCCAGATACTAAGGGACCGAGGCCTATCGAATTCAGTAATTTCCACTATGCTGAGGGCACGGCCGCACGGAAGTCATCTTCTCGGAAGATCTACCATCGCACGTGAAAGGCATACATCTCTATGTGTGAGGAGATGAAGTGGCATCCACGGGCATATTCGGTTTCCAGGATCCTGCTGTTTCTACAGCTTGGAGTGGATAAGAAACTTGCCTTAAGCACCATTAAGGGGCAGATTTCAGCCTTGGCTGTTTTCTTTCAATGACCCCTGGTGGCTCATTCACTGGCGAGTACGTTTGTGCAAGGGGTCCAACATGTGGCTCCTCCGGTTCGACCACCACTACCTCCGTGGGATTTGAATCGTGTGCTCTCAGTACTTCAGAAACCTCCCTTTGAGAACATCAGAGAGATTCCTCTTTTGACACTCTCTCAGAAAGTTGCCTTTCTGGTGGCCATTACATCTGTCAGGAGGGTTTCTGAGTTGGCGGCCTTGTCTTGCAAGTCCCCCTACTTGATCCTCCATAAGGATAAAGCGGTGCTACGCCCGCAGCCTTCGTTTCTTCCGAAGGTGGTTTCAGGTTTTCATCTGAATGAGGACATTGTGCTTCCATCCTTGTGTCCTCGGCCGTCGCATCCCAAAGAGGTTGCGTTACATTCCTTAGACGTGGTATGTGCTCTGCGGGTGTATCTGTCTGCTACGGCTCTGTATCGGAGGTCAGACTCACTGTGTCGGTGACTGGTCCAAAGAAAGGCCTGGCGGTCTCGTCTGCCATCATTTCTCGGTGGATCAGACAGATTGTGATTCAAGCTTATGCCCTTAAAGGGCGGGAGCCTCCCTTTCCTGTCACGGCGCATTTGACCAGGGCGATTGGTGCCTCCTGGGCTTTTCGACATCAAGCGTCTGTCTCACAGGTGTGTAAGGCGGCGACCTAGTCGTCCCTTCACACCTTCACTAAATTTTACAAGGTTGACATGCATGCATCTGCGGATGCTTGCTTCGGCCGCAAGGTTTTGCAGGCGGCTGTTTAAGGTTGCAACTCCTCCGTTGAGGAGCTCTGTTTGTTTGGGGTGAAGTTTGTTTGCTTGCTGTTCCCACCCCTCGTTTTTTTGACACTGCTTGGGGACGTCCCACTTGTCAAGACTAAAGGAGCTGTGTCCATCCATGGACCAAAGAGAAAATGGGATTTTTGTACTCACCGTAAAATCCTTTTCTCTGAAGTCCATGGATGGACACAGCAACCACCCCTCTTGTTTGAGTTTGTACTGCTTTTTGACAAACTGAGCTGCTGTGTGCAGGGTGAGGGGTTATGACCAAAGGGACCGCCACCTGGGCGGGGCTGTTCAGCTTTGGTATAATTACATGTTTTTGTAGATCCAACATGTCTGCCTAGTCCTCTCCTAATAGACGGAACATAACCCACTTGTCAAGACTAAAGGAGCTGTGTCCTTCCATGGACTTCAGACAAAAGGATTTTACGGTGAGTACAAAAATTCTCATTTTTTACACACATACAACTAATTGTCTGAGAATATACATTTCTGTTGTTTTGGAACTTATGAGAAAATTACCTATATTCTTCTGGATCGCAGCAATACAAAAATCAGAAAAAAATCTAGACTGGAGGGCGACAGGGATGCAGGAGTTTTAGGAAAGACTGTCCCCTATAAAAAAGAGGGCTGGACGTATTATTAGGAAGAAAATGCCTGATGATAGCAATCTCCCAGCATGCATCATTGAAGCACGAAGCTTCTCAAGCACCTTGTGACTAGACACTGCCCAGGATCAGATAATTAATACTATTGTTTTAGCAAAATATTTAATTTTTGGAAAAAATTTGTTTGTCGGTAACCCCCCGGATTGACTAAATTAGATTTTTTAACCAACTTTTTTTCAAAGAAGCTGGGTGCAAAATTCTCAGATGAACAACACCTGCAGTTACTCAGGTGGAGGCGCTGTTCTGGTATCTTGATAGCTGCGGGTGCCAGCTGTCAGAATACAATAGCCGGCACGGCAGATTCGTCTTCCCACGCCATTTAACATGGATAGGGAAATCAAGTGATTTCTCCTGGTTATCCCCACGTGTATGACCAGCTTAACACTGTTAACCTTTAGTTTTTGGCATATACCCATAGTAGCTTAAAAAAATAAAACTGTGTAGTTGCTAGAAAGCAAAAGCTCACATGGGGCTGTTTGCATCTTTTGTTATGAATATTAATTTACATACGGTTACTAGAAAATGATTAACAAATGCTTGATGAGTAATAAAAGCTCACTGCAAAAGGCAACAGTAGCAAACCATGAGACTAGTTAGGTATGTAGAATAACATGCTCTCCGAAGTGGGCTGTGAACAAGGATTAAATCTGAACCTGTGGATCAGTAAAATAACCAACTAACATCAGCAGGAGCAGCTGACAGCATTAGCTAAAGTAGAGTTTGGTGCTATCCCCAGGCTGATGATCTGGCAGCTAAAAACTTTCTCTGAATCACTAATTGCATAATAATAGTCACACCACCCAGCTTATGCCTGCTGCTGATGGGTTATTCTGGCACTAGGCATTGTATGTGGGATGGGTGAAGAAGCAGCAGAGGCCCTGGGTGGTGCTGGATGGTCCTGATGCTGCAACAAGTGTTATATGTGAACAGGTCTGCTGAAAGCTTTGTCCTTAGCATGTTCATTTTAACATTTCAGATCCAAAAATATAAAATCTAATTTATTGCCTTTTACCTTCATTTTTTGCAACATTTGTAATGTTCACTAGAGGTGTACAGAAGATTAGCATTGGCATATGTAAATGAGGATTTTATGCTAAAAATGTGTCCATTGACAAGCAAGAGGGATTCAGCGCAGCAGGTTTTTGTAGAAATCAATGTTGAGTTGTTAATGGGTAAGTTCATCATTTCATGAATATTGAAAAGGTGAACTAATGCCAAGGATCTTTGCCACCACTCCAGACCGGCTGCAGAGGCTGTTATGCCCTATGCTGCCAATGTAGCGGTCTGTACACCGCACACCGCAATGCACAGCAGCAAAGTGAGAATCCAACATAATCGCAAGTGCGACTACTAAGTGCTTCTTTCTTCTGGGATACCTTACCAGAAAATGAAGCCTCAGATGCACTTTTTGATCAGCATGGTCATGTGGCTGATCTACCTGGTATCTACTTATCTGTTTCCATTTAACGTTGTAGTAAACTCTCCAGTTTTATTTTTACCTACAGGTTAAGCTTATAATAAAGATTACCTACCTGTAGGTTAAACCAGTGTTTCTGAACTCTAGTCCTCAAGGCGCTCCAACAGGTCATGTTTTCAGGTTGTCCATTATTTTGCACAGGTGATTTGATCTGTTTCACTGCCTTAGTAATTACCACAGCCATTTCATCTGAGGGAAATCCTGAAAACATGACCTGTTGGGGCACCTTGAGGACTGGAGTTGAGAAACACTGGGTTAAACTATTATCTCCTAAACGTTTAGGAGATATTCTAGTGAGCAGCAGCCGGTGACATCACCAGCACATATGCTCTAAAAGAACAGCATACCCGTGCTGCGGTCATGACTCCCGCATGCATGTACGAGAGTGACGTCATCATGGCTTGGCCATTCAAACAGCTGCAGCCCGGAAACCCAGAAGGAAGTACTGGTAAAGATGGAAGCCTCAGCAGCAATGATGGCACGCCGTTGGAGGGCTTTGTTTCAAGGTAAGTCTTTCATAATGTGCTAGTATGCACTGCATACTAGAACATTTTGCCTTTACCTTGCAGGGAGAGGAGTTTTTTTTTTTCAACCTTTACTACCACTTTAAAGCAGAACAAAAATAACAGATCTGGGCAAATGGATATAAAAAATATGAAATAGATAGACATTCAACATATGACTGTAAAGAGAGTCTTCCAGCGAATCATTCAGCTGTCATAAAGTGTCAAACAGTAACCCAATCATTTGCCACTTTATAACTATGCCACAATATCTATTTTAGAACTATGTCCATTTTAGAACTATGCTGCCACGTTGTTTACTTTTGAACTATGTCCTTTTTAGAACTATGCAACAATGTCTACTTTAAAACTATGCCACAGTGTTTACTTTTGAACTATTTCCAATTTGGATCTTTGCCACAAAGTTTATTTTAGGACTATGCCGCAATGTTTAATTTAGAGCTATATCCACTTTAGAACTATGCCGCAATGTTTACTCAAGAACTACACCACAATATTTTGTTTATGATTATGTCCACTTTAGAACTATGGATCAATGTTTACCTTAGAGCAGAGGCGTAGCTTGAAGCTTGTGGGCCCCGATGCAAAAGTTGACCTTTACCACCCACCACTTCCACTGTGCATACAGATACATCCACCGCATGCCATTATACTCAAAGTGGCTTAAGAGTTATGAGTTTCCAGAGTTCCTCTTTACATCAGAGGACAGGGATCACCGCTGGAGAATCAGAGGACAGGGATTACCGCTGGAGAATCAGAGGACAGGGATTACCGCTGGAGAATCAGAGGACAGGGATTACCGCTGGAGAATCAGAGGACAGGGATTACCGCTGGAGAATCAGAGGACAGGGATTACCGCTGGAGAATCAGAGGACAGGGATTACCGCTGGAGAATCAGAGGACAGGGATTACCGCTGGAGAATCAGAGGACAGGGATTACCGCTGGAGAATCAGAGGACAGGGATCACCGCTGGAGAATCAAAGGACAGGGACCCTTGGTAGGTCACTTGGCAGAGCTCTTTTACCATCCCAGCACTGTATACAGCTCCCACACTACACAGGGCTGAAATCACATTCCTTTACACACAGTCTGTCAGTCTTTACAGGCTGTTTCTGGCTTTTATGTTGCCCTTCTGACCTGTGAAATTCTCTGGTCAGATTGGCAGTGTAGTTGCAGTAGGCAGATACACCCTCTACAGATCATGGCTAACTGGCTGTGTTGTAAAGAAATGTGATTTCAGCCCTGCAGAAGAGGAACAGTATAGAGTGCTGTAATGGGAAAGGAGCTCAGATCTGGGAGGGCAAAGCCATGTGACACAAAATCTGGAGCCTGCCTCTGTAAGTGTTGGCAGGTGTTGGGGGAAGGTCACCTCCCGGAGGTATGTGTCTTTTCCCGAGTTTTTAGGGAAGCTGGGTAAGCGGACATCCCCGGGTGGGGGGTACAGAAAATCCCAGCTGGTGACTAGGAGACACTGAGTGGTGTCTTACCTCACCAGTGACATCGGTTCCATTGTGGTTATAGGACGGCACTCTCCTCCTCTTGTCTCGCTAAGCACGGTTACTATTCCATGTTGCCAGCACACAGCACAGACACTTCCTCATCCTGGGCTGTTATGACCTCGTGCTCCTCTCCATTCAGGAAATGCCTCACAGCTTCTCCCCAGCCAATGAGATTGGAGGGGTTTGGACTGTGGAAGGCAAAGTAGAAGCCCAGTACTGGAGCCTGGCTGTAGGGCCCTGGGGCAGATCGGAGCTGGACTTTGTGGAGGATATGATAATATGACAGGGGGGATGCTGGGACCCCCTGGAGCTAGGAGCGGGGTTTTGATTATGACCCCTGCAACCCCTTATGCTACGCCCATGCCTTAGAGTTACAGTGGCTTTGAAAAGTTTTCATACCCCTTGAAATTTTCAACATTTTGTCATGTTACAACCAAAAACGTAAATGTATTTTATTGGGATTTTATGTGATAGACCAACACAAAGTGGCACATAATTGTGAAGTGGAAGGAAAAGGATAAATGGTTTTCAAAATTGTTTACAGATAAATATGTGAAGAGTATGGCATGCGTTTGTTTTCAGCCCCCCTGAGTCAATACTTTGTAGAACCACCTTTCTCTCTTTCTCTGCAATTACAGCTGCAAGTCTTTTTGGGGATGTCTCTACCAGCTTTGCACATCTATTGAGTGAAATTTTTGCCCATTCTTCTTTGCAAAATAGCTCTGTCAGATTGGATGGAGAGCGTCTGAGAGCAGCAATTTTCAAGTCCTGCCACAAATTCCTAATTAGATTTAGGTCTGGAATTTGACTGGGCCATTCCAACACATGAATATGCTTTGATCTACACCATTCCATTGTAGCTCTGGCTGTATGTTTAGGGTCATTGTTCTGCTGGAAAGTGAACCTCCGCCGTAGTCTCAAGTCTTTTGCAGACTCTAAAGCCCTGTACACACGATCGGATTTCCTATGGATTCTAATCCGATGGATTTTTCCATCGTAAATCCGATGAAGCTGACTTCCATCAGTCTTGCCTACACACCATCAGTCAAAAATCCGACCGTCCCAAACGCCGTGACGTAAAACACTGCGACAAGCCGAGAAAAATGAAGTTCAATGCTTCCGAGCATGCGTTGACTTGATTCTGAGCATGCATGGGTTTTTTGTCCGATGGAGTTCCACACAGACGATCGGAATTTGCTATCGTTTTTTTTCCCATCGGATAAATTTAAAACATGTTCTATTTTTTCTCACCGATGGAAAAAAGACAGATGGGGCCCATACACGATCGGTTTGTCCGATGAGAAAAGTCCATCGGACTGTTTTCATCGGTAAAACCGATCGTGAGTATACCGCATTACAGGTTTTCTTCTAAGATTGGCCTATACTTGGCTCCATCCATCTTCCCATCAACTCTGACCAGCTTCCCTGCTCTGCTGAAGAAAAGCATCCCCACAACATGATGCTGCCACCACCATGTTTGACGGTGGGGATGGTGTGTTCAGGGTGATGTGCAGTGTTAGTTTTCCACCACACCACACATAGCGTTTTGCTTTTAGGCCAAAAAAGTAAAATTTTGGTCTCATCTGACCAGTTCACCTACTTACACATGTTTGCTGTGTCCCCCACATGGCTTCTCACAAACTGCAAATGGACTTCTTATGGCTTTCTTTCAACGATGGCTTCCTTCTTGCCACTTTTCCATAAAGACCAGATTTGTGGAGTGCACGAATATTACATGTCCTGTGGACTGATTCTACCTCCTGAGCTGTAGATCTCTGCAGCTCCTCCAGAGTTACCATGGGCCTCTTGGCTAATTCTCTGATTAATGCTCTCCTTGCCCAGCCTGTCAGTTTAGGTGGATGGCCATGTCTTGGTAGGTTTGCAGTTGTGCCATACTCTTACCATTTTCGGATGATGGATTGCCCAGTGCTCTGTGAGATGTTCAAAGCTTGGGATATCTTTTTATAACCTAACCCTGCTTTAAACTTCTTCACAACTTTTTCTTTGACCTGTATGGTGTGTTCCTTGGCCTTCATAATGCTGTTTGTGCACTAAGGTTCTCTAACAAACCTCTGAGGGCTTCACAGAAAAGCTGTAATTATACTGAGATTGAAATACACACAGGTGGACTCTTGTTTACTAATTAGGTGACTTCTGAAGGCAATTGGTTCCACTAGATTTTAGTTGGAGGTATCAGAGTAAAGGGGAATTAATACAAATGCACACCACACTTTTCAGATATTTATTTGCAAAAATTGTTGAAAAACACTTATCATTTTTCTTCCACTTCACAATTATGTGCTACTTTATGTTGGTCTATCACATAAATCCCCCTCCCCAAAAAAAATAAAAAATTTTTGGTTGTAACATGACAAAATGTGGAAAATTTCAAGGGGTATAAATACTTTTTCAAGGCACTGTATGTCCTGTTTGAAACTATGCTGCAATGTTTACTTTAGAACTATTTGCACTTTAGGCCCCTACATGCCTTTGTCCCTAAACGCACAGGTCCCAGTAGCACTTGATTCAGTGTTCAACACCGTCCAAAGTCATCAGCTTTGCCAGGCCACCTGTGGTGGGGCTGAATGCTTCACCTGTCCCTCCCGAATGTACTAAAACGCTGGGACGACCGCACTGCAGCTAGACGACCCTATATGCAAGTGGTCTTTGAACTATATCCACTTTAGGACTATATAAATTTGAACAAGGGAATTGGTTGGGAATTTATATGAAGCACAGCTAAGAAAATAAAAATATACAATCACATGCTAGGGGATTCCAAAGAGCTATACATTGAATAAAAAAGATAACATGATAAAAATAAGTAGCACCTTAACAATTTATTATACATAATAACAACATATTTCACAAACGATCTAATGGTAATAGATACATTAGTATATAGTAGTAAAATTGTTCCAATTCGTAATATGCATAATTATGATGGTAATGACCTAAGCACAGCCATATTTTTTTAAAACGACATACATTTTTACTAAACTGTAATCATTCCAGGGTCTACATTGACACCCCTCACCAAACAGGGCAACGTAGGTGGTATGAGTATAAGGTAGTAAGTAGGTTCACCCACAAAGATCTAGTCTTATGTGTTCCTTTTCTTAAAGCGGGGTTCCAGGCATAATTTCTTTTTTTGCAAGCTAAAATTAATCACATTAAATAGTCCCTAAAACATATTAATAGCTCCCCCAATCATTCCAGAAATCATTGCAAACACTTGCCTTATATCCTCCAGCTCATGTTGTGGCCGTATCCATCATATGTGTGGGCATGTGAAGCCCAGTTGCTTTTTCTTCCTGGTTTTCAGGGAGAGGTGCATGCTGGGCGATTTTTAGGCACAGTAATGCCCAGAGACTCCTGGGAAATGAGTGTCATCATTTCCCAGGAGGAAATGGGGTCTTAGGACAGGAAGTTGAACCACCTAGGACCAGGAACTAGGCAGATTACGAAATCTGCCTAGTAACATCCAGATAGAAGTGAGTAAAAAATGTTTTATTTTTTATTTTTTATTTTTACATTAACCACTTCCCTACTGTGCACGAAAACCCCCTTCCTGCCCAAGCCATTTTTCAGCTTTCAGCGCTGTCACACTTTGAATGACAATTGCGTGGTCGTGCGACGTGGCTCCCAAATTAAATTTGCGTCCTTTTTTTCCCACAAATAAAGCTTTCTTTTGGTGGTATTTGATCACCTCTGCAGTTTTTATTTTTTGCGCTATAACCAAAAGAAGAGCATCCAGTTTGGAAAAAAAACACAATATTTTTTAGTTTTTGCTATAATAAATACCCATTTATTTTTTTTCAATTAAAATTTTCCTCAGTTTAGGCCGATACGTATTCTTCTACATATTTTTGTTAAAAAAATCGCAATAAGCGCGTATTGATTGGTTTGCGCAAAAGTTATAGCGTCTACAAAATAGGGGAAAGATTTATAGCATTTTTTTATTTATTTTTTTATTAGTAATGGCGGCGATCTGCGATTTTTATTGTGACTGCGATATTGCGGCGGACACATCGGACACTTTTGACACGTTTTTGGGACCATTCACATTTATACAGCGATCCCTGCTATAAAAATGCATTGATTACTGTATAAATGTGACCGGCAGGGAAGGGGTTAAATATGTTCCCTCAATGTGTTCTAACTGTGGGGGGAGGGGACTGACTGGGGGAGGTGACCGATGGTTGTCCCTATGTACAAGGGACACACCATTGGTCCCCTCTCCCTCACAGGACGTGGATCTGTGTGTTTACACACACAGATCCACTTTCCTGCTCGGTTCCCGGGCAATCGCGGGTGCCCGGCCGCAATCACGGCCGCCGGGCACGCGCATCAGTTCCTTGGGCTCGTTTTAAAGGCAGGACGTCATATGACGTCCTGTCAGAACGAGAGTGTCCTCCGCCCGCCGTCAATTGACGGTGGGCGGGTGACAAGTGGTTAAAGGCAAGCTGTTATTAGAAAGTTCATTTTTAGGGTGGAACTCCATCTACTTTAACCACTTCCCACCCAAGGACGTCATATGACGTCCTGGACTTTCAGTGGGGATATCTGAATGATGCCTGCAGCTAGAGGCATCATTCAGATATCCATCTTTTCAGCCGGCGATTCTGTGCACCATAAGAACGATCATAGCGGCGGTTTCGCTGCTTGATCGTTCTTATAGGCGGCGGGAGGGGATGCCCCCCCTCCCGCCGCCACCCGGTGCTTCTCCGGGCTCTCCCGTGCGATCGGGGACCCGGAGAAACGATCTGCCAGCGCCGGATGGAAGGCATAGAGATGACTGGTGACCAGATGGTCACCAGTCATCTCTATGATCGTCGGAGGCCTGGGCGCGATGTGATAACGTCACGCCCGGGTCCTCAAATGTGAACAAAGCCGCCATTGCGGCTGTAAGTATGAGATCAGTGAAATTTTTTTCATGATCTCATGCTTTCCAGCCTGGAGGAGAGATGTGGGGTCTTATTGACTCCGCATCTCTCCATAAAGAGGACCTGTCACACACATTCCTATTACAAGGGATGTTTACATTCCTTGTAATAGGAATAAAAGTGATCAAAAAAAAATAATTAAAAAAAAAAGGTGTAAAAATAAAAAAAATTAAGTAAAATAAAAAATAAAATAATAAATATTTTTTTCTAAAACGCCCCTGTCCCCAGTAGCTCGCGCTCAGAAGCGAACACACACGCAAGTCCCGCCCACATATGTAAACGCCGTTCAAACCACACATGTGAGGTATCGCCGCGTGCGTTAAAGCGCCAGCAACAATTCTAGCACTAGACCTCCTCTGTAACTCTAAACTGGTAGCCTGTAAAAAAAAATAAGCGACGCCTATGGAGATTTTTAAGTACTGAAGTTTGGCACCATTCCATGAGTGTGCGCAATTTTAAAGCGTGACATGTTAGGTATCTATTTACTCGGCGTAACATAATCTTTCACATTATACAAAAAAATTTGGCTAACTTTACTGTTTTGTTATTTTTTAATTCATTAAACCGTTTTTTTCCCCAAAAAAAGGCGTTTTAAAAATTATTGCGCAAATACCGTGCGAGATAAAAAGTTGCAATGACCGCCATTTTATTCCCTAGGGTGTCTGCTAAAAAAACATATATAGTGTTTGGGGGTTCTGAGTAATTTTCTAGCAAAAAAATTATGATTTTTGCATGTAGGAGAGGAGTGCCAGAATAGGCCCGGTAAGGAAGTGGTTAATATTCTAAATAAACATTATTGGCATTTTGAAAGTTCTCCAAAATAGTGCAGTTTTGATCCTTTTTTAACTGAAAATATTATTTTAGCACAAAAAAATATCACCTCTTTACGGTATAACCTTCTATACTTTTGTGTAGCCATGGTTTTTATACACTGCACTGATGATGGCCAACAAGTCAGAAACAGTTGCTTACAGCTTGGAATAAATAGTTGTGTGATATTAGATTGTATCTCTGCTGTACACCAGCAGTTCTGGATGTAAATCCGACCAAGAAGCATAATGGAATTATTTGTATGGCTGTGACAACTATCCTAACATGACGAATAAATGTTTTATTTTCTTGGTTTGTGATGCAGATAACTTCTGTTTAGGAAGGTACTGTGTTTCACACTGGATTAGTGAGAGGATTTTTGGTTCCTCTCCAAAACCTGTCTGGTTATAATAGGATCGATACATCAGAAATTTCTGGATGATAATATATTCACAAAAAAAAAAATCAGCGACGAGTCTAATCTGCAATATGTGGCCCACCGCTGCTGAATTCTTTAAATTCCTAGTTGCCGGACCGCCTGGCTTCAATATTTCTGTGAGAGAAAGGGGTATAGGAGGAAGAAGGAGACAATCAGTTGATATGCTGAAGAAGCATGTTGATGGGAAAAGAAAGAAGTGACATAGAGTTGAGTTGAGCTCCCACTGCTTCTCTGTCCAGTCACCAGTTGGGGCTGGTTCAGGATGACTTGGGCTCAAACGAAGTGGGTTGAATGATGCTGGCCATCAGACCGAGGACATGTAGTGGCAGAAATAAGTATTGCCTGGGAAATCTCTGAAAGGTGAATATTGCAAAAGCTGGTTTTGTTATTTTAGCGTTTAACCCTTTTACTGCCACCACTATACTGCAGTGGCAGCAACGGGGTTCGACACACACTCCACAAGCTGGCTGTGGGCATTCTAATTAAAGCGACCTGGTGGTTGTACAGCTGCTGAATTACTTTCTGTGACCCCTGGCGCCCCCTTCCCCCGCCATGCTTTCTGGCCACCGCTGTACCATCTGCAGGCCCAGATTCTGCATTTAGGGTGTCGCTGGGTGGAGGGGGATGACAATTGCAGTTTCTAGTGTCGCTTTCCCTTTAGGACAGGGAAGAAATTAATGAAGCTCAATCTGTGCTCCATTCACTTCAATGGAAGGCAGGTGAGATATCAGGGGTCTAAAAGCCCCTCATGTCTCGTTAAAGTGAACCCTTAAAATATTATATCACATATCTAATATAAATAAAGTTTCACAGTAAAAGTAAAAAAATAAAGTTACATGCAAGCACTGAAACGCCCCACAAAAAATTTTGGAGCCCACCCTGCCCCCCCATGTGCACACACACACATGAACCTAATTGCACCTGTTGGGGGCTTCTATGTACAAAATTGTCACTTGCCATATGCATGTTACATATGTAGCGGGTGGTTACATTTCGGGGGACGCATCTGAGTGGTAACCAGGCTCGGATGCACTAATTGTTAGGTCTCATGGACCATTTCTATCCCTGGGAGATAGTACTGGTGTGTAAGTTCACTGGGGCCTATGGGTAGCGCTGTTGCCATGGGCCCGGGTTGAACCACAGTACAAGGTTGTGTCCCTTTTTGTCTCCTCTCGGCAGCAGTACGGCGGGGCGGGGAACCTGCTGTGCCTGTCGGGAGAGGATATAAAAGGGGGCGGCCATCTTCCAGAGGTGTCGTCGGTTCTGCACTCAAGCACCTTAGGCCTGGGTGCGTGTGTGTCGCCTCTGGGTACCCTAGGCCCGGAGGCCTGGTCGGGTTGTCTCTGGGTGCCCTAGGCCCAGAGACGGAGCTGCTGTTCCATCTCAGACACCTTCAGTCTGGGGTGAGGTACTTTGGAGAAAGGCCCGGAGCCCAGCAGCCTTTAGCTGGGATCTGCTGGGGACCGAGACTCCCAGGGATCTGCCTTGCGAGGGGACCCGTATCCAGGACAAGGAGGCCAGGGAGGTGACCCTTTCTGAAGACCCAGCGCAGATTCATGGTGACAGATGGGGCCTCTGGTAACTCTCCGGAGGGATGTTCTTGTCCTATAAGGGCTAGTTCACTAACGGAAGGAAGTGCGTGTTCTTTAAATCACAGTGGCAGTGATACTACGCACACAAGGTCAGTAGCAGTGACTTTCACATTTTTTTCACCCGGTCAGTGGCAGTGACCAACCTCATGGTCTGTGGCAGAGACCGTGCGCCAAGCCTGTTCGTACTAATCAGAGCAGTAGAAACCCAAATTCAAGTTTGTGCCTGGACCTCCTCCCACCTTATCTGACCTGTGTCTTGTTCCAACCCGTCTGCTCTTAAAGAGACTGTTTATTGTGCAAGAAGAAATAAATAAGTGTTGGACCTTTCAGTTGATGTGGACAGTTGCTTACTGGGGAGAATTAAAGCCTTGTTTCTGACTACTGCAGAAACGAGATCAGCACTGGAGGCGTTTTGACACCGGCTGCAAGCAGGCCCGAGAAACTAATACCGCTCAACCTCCCTATTCAGGAGGGTACGGGCTTGTGGTGCGGTGTGCCTCATTCTTTCCTGCCAAGCAGAAGAAAAGCAGGTAAAGTCTGGGTTTGGTGCGCTACACATATTTCTGCACATGCTGAAGTGAAAGCAATCATTCTCTGGCCACTCCTGATGCTTAACTCTAATCTGATGACCTGTGGGAGCTTTTAAAGCATTGCCTATGGAAAAAGGTACCAGTGTTTGTTATTGTTTTGTGGGTGTATGCAGATTTAAAGCTTGACACGTTGGGTATCTATTTACTGCAATTCAGCTCATATTTTATATATTACCAAAACATTGGGTAATATACTAGGATTGATTTACTAAAGACAAATAGCCTGTGCACTGCAAGTGCAGTTGCTCTAGATCTGAGGGAAATCTGAGGGAAACATGCAAGGAAAATAAAAAAAAAAAAAATTTGGCTTGCACATGATTGGATGATAGAAATCAGCAGGGCTTTTCTTCAGATCTAGCGCAACTGCACTTGCAGTGCACAGTATATTTGCCTTCAGTAAATCAAGCTCATTGGGTTTTTGTGCCATAAAATACCTTTAATGCATTTTGTACAGGAATTTTGCTCTTGGTAAACCGACAAACATTTGGAACTACCACTATTTTATTCTCTAGGGTCACTGCTTTCAGAAAATATATAATTTTTGGCAGTTGTTACTAATCTTTAGGTCTAAAATAAAATAAATGTGTGCAAAAAAAAAAGCACAAATAGCCCTGGCAGCAAAAGGATTAATGGGCTATTCATTCCTATATATTTTTTTGGCTGCAGTTCTGCTTTACATTTAGACAGCATTATTTATTAAAAATTTCTTAGCAAATTATTTCACGGAGCAGCAAACAGTATGCATTTCTACAATTTCTACAATATGGATAATATACAGAAATTCACATGAATCACTTCACTATTTGTACAGGTATTAAAAATGTCCCTCAGCTGTCTTTTTAACCAAAAGGCCCCCCCATAGACAGGTCACATTTCAGCCAATCCTTGCTGAACCGTCCACAATTCAAGCCGTGGGGGACCCCGCGAGCACCAGAGGAGTCTCCACTGCCGGCTACTATATTCAGGGAGCAGCGGCACCCGTTGCTGCTTGAATACAATGGCACGTCTGCACAGTGACTGCATCTGATGGGATATAGTCTGTTCACCTTATAATTTTCCACCCATCTCAGTTGATTTTCAAGTTTATTGAGTCGGGTGGAAATTTTGTGGCCGAGCAGTGACTGTGTCCTATCAGATGCTGAGCCATTGTATTCAGGCAGCTGCGGGTCAAATTATCCAAGTTTCCTACTGCGCATGAGCGAGCCGCGTGGCGCTTTATGAATGGGTCGGCTGCTCTCTGGGATACACACAGTTCCCAGAAGGCAGCGCGCCCCATTCACCAGAAGACACCGGGAGTAGGACGGAGGAAGAAGACCAGCCGCAGATGATGAAGAGGCAGATTAGGGACTTCCGCATAGCAACTGCTATTTCTTGTAAGTAAAAACATTTTTTTTTTTCTATTTTTTTTTTTTGGGTAAAAAAAAAAAATTCAGGGAGGAACTCCACTTTAACTTCCGGTTTCTTGAAACTATCAGTAATTGCAGTTTTTGACTAATTCCTGTTTGGACGCAACACCGGCAACCGAATGCAGTCCGGTGCACGCTATTATGAGCGGAGATTGTTACTCCGCACAGATACTAGTCAACAAAATGGCCGCCTCCGAAGTGGCGACAACTTTGTCCTCGTTAGCCACAAAAAAAGCGAAATCTTCCTGTACGGGACTGTATTCCGTTGCCGGTGTTGTGTCCAAAACAGAAATTCGTCAAAATCTCCAATTGCTGATGGTTTAAAGAAACCAGAAGTGATGTGGTTGAAGTTTCTGATGGGTTGGAGAATCCTTGAATACAACGGCCGTCGTAGATTCCAGCATGTATACTGTTAGGATGGATGGGGGAATTGATCGTGGGCTGTGTAGGAATAAGTTAACACAAGAACTTCAACAATCCTATGTACTGCCTTTGGCAGCCATGACAATACCATACCAATCTATTACAATTCATTGGCCATGACTAATAATTGAAGAAGACTTATGCTTAATTAATTCAGACAAGCCACAGCAAATGTATATTAGTCTGTTGTTTACGAGGTGACAGAAAGGTGCATTTCTTATGTGATTAGGGGGGCAGGAATGCTGTTTCTAGCCCTCGATAATATAGCAGCGAAGGTGCCCATGTGCAGACACAAGAGCCTCAGCTAATCCTCTCAGATAGCCACAACCACCAAACACATTTAACTCCCGCTGTGAGCCTGGTGGGCCAGCTGCCTCCATGTCTGATGCCAGCCAAGAAGAATCCTCTGGGTAGTACATGCTGATGTTCAGCCTGCCGCCTCCCCGGGGACCCAGTCATTTTTACAGAGCAGCCAAGCGTCCTTTATTAGATGGACCGTGATCCCAAATCTCTACATTTGTAATGCAACGCTGAGCATTTGCTATCCCGAGGACAAAGATGAATTACATTTGTTTCTCTCCCCCTCAGAAATGGCTGCATCATCCCATTTATTTTTCAGCAGAAAATGATTGCCTTTACAATAAAGCAGCAATCCTGCCTCTGCTTACCACACTAATCCAGTCACTTTTAATGGCAGGCCGGTTTTAGCCAGGCCAGCAATGGCTCCAATGTGTGCTAATGCAATTTTTTTTCTGTAGATTTTTACATGATTCATTTAAGGCTGTCTGCTGATTTAATTAGATTTAGATGGTTTTATTGTGCGTCAACAGCGGTAAAGTTCTGAAGTAATTGAGGGAAAATATCGGCGGAAATTCCATGAAATGTGCTTGTGTCAACGTGTCCATATCTCTATAAATTCTACCGGTTTACCTCATTTTAGTAGAGATTGCAGCAGAAGGACAAAGCTGGACAAAGCTGGCAAAAATAATTACAGCCCATGAATCAAGTCAAATGTTTCTCTTGTTGAGATATCGAATTCTATTCAGCCATTCCATTGGGATGGGCACACACTTGCCATACCGCATAGATAAGTTGGTGACACCACAATTCACTTCTGCAGCTTTGTAACTTCCTGTGTCACCACCCCAAAACAAAACCAAAGAAATCCCTTGCTCAACTTACTGACCAGCCTGCTAACCAACCAAATTGTCCTGTCTAACAGTTAAAAACAGGGGTTTAGTCTGCACACATTTGCAAATACATGCATAAGCTACAGTGACCTGTCAAGGCAACCTGGTATCTGTAGTCCTAAGTCAAAATTTTGAGAGCCTCCATAGTAGAAGCACGTGCATTATAATGGATAGGCAGAGGGCAGGTGAGCCTGGAGGGAGCCCACCCCTCCCTAAAGGCACAGGGGTACACTGGACACCCAGCATATAGCACCATGGCAGCAAAGGTGTCCAGTGTGTCCCCTCACCAATATCACCACAGTACAAACAAATGGCCACTGCCCCACCTTCAACTGGCCTTTGTAGCAAGGAGCACTTGGAAGGGCAACGCATGCAAAACAAAACCAAAGAATTTCCCAGCTCAACTTACCAACGAGTCTACTAACCAGTGATGGCTGGTGGAAAAAAGTTTGGGGGAGCGGCAAACAGTATAAACCCCCCCACCCCCGTCGGTTGGGAGCACTTACCCCATCACCGGAGGCTTCGCACTGCTCGGCGGCGGCAGCCTCCCGCTCTTCATCACCGACGGCTTCCCGCTCTCCATGGCGGCGGCATCCGTTTCCTCCCTTCTCCTCGGCGGCCAATCGGGAGTCTTCTCTTTTCAGCCAATCGTAAAATGGGTCTCACACCCGCTTTTGATTGGCCGGATTGAGGATCAGTGTTTCAAAACACACCTGGGTGGGCTCCGGTCGCATGCTCTGCGACCAGAGCCCACCTGATTTTGAAGCCTATTAGGGCCTCTGGCTCTAATCAGGTTCTTCAAAAAAATACCCTGCTGCTGTAATTCATGCGCTCAGTGTCCCAAAAGGGGCCGGACACATGAATAGGGGGTGGCCGCGGCAGCCATGGATAGATTTATGCTATGCATGAATCGATCCATTATGCATAAAGGGGATGGCCTGGAGAGAGGGGGCGACAACCGGATGCCTTTAATGGATGGGCCGCCACTGCTGCTAACAAACTGAATTGCCCTGTCTAACTGCACTTGGAAGGGCAACGCATGCAAAACAAAACCAAAGAATTTCCCAGCTCAACTTACCAACCAGCTTGCTAACCAGCCATATTTTCCTGTCTTAACAGTATGCGTTAAAAACAGGGATTTAAATTGCACACATTTGCAAATACATGCGTAAGCAACAGGAGGCCCCGTCAAGGCAACACAGACACCTCCCAGACACACACCCCCTCCTTAAGCTGCAAAGGAAGCCATACAAGAGTATATATCTCAATTTGTTGAATGCTATTTTGTTCCACTACAGGCTTATTAATCCTGTGTTCACTCTGCAGTAATACTTAAAGATCAAAATGACTCCCCCTATATAAATATCTACTGAATAGATAAAAAACAAAGTTAATACATATCCATAGGACTACGAACATTAAGTTGTATCTAAGAAAAAGTTACAATGCTATATTGCCTTTTTAATGGTAAAGTATAATGGTAATTTTTACTTTTATTGGGATTTTTACAAGTAACAAACTGGTATTGAATACATTTTGAATGATTTCCTTTTTTTTTTTTTTTTACTTAAAATAATTTTTTAATAGAGGGGACGTCAATGACACCCCATTGCAAAGCATTCTGGGTTTTCTAATATGAAAGATAGCATTAAACAACCAGTGGGTAAACTAAAGTGGGATTAAATGTAAAAAAAAAAAAAAAATTGACATGTAGGATTTTTGTGACCCTATTGGTCTCTTCTGCCATAAATCTTTCACCCTGCATGTCTGAGCTTGTGTACACTGAGCATGCGCAGTTTAGCGTACAATTATAGAATGGCTCTTGTCCAAGACAAGAAAATACTCTATGCAGTCCACAAACACCATTCCATGATTCTAAATGAATCCAATTTTACAAATATGTATTTATGCTCTTCCCATACATGTAGGCCATTTGTGAACTTGTTAGTGAAGCCTGTCCCCAATGCTTCTTAATGTTTTCAAAAGCTCAGTCCTGTCCTCTCCTTGGATGGACCAGCTGTTAGGCGGATCGCCCCCTAGCAGTTTAGGAGTGAGTGCCGTCCTTTTTTCAAGACTGCACACACGCATTGTTCTCTCCACTGAGCAGATGAACTCAGAGGCAACAAAGGAAGGACAGTGTTCACTCTTGTACCACTAGGTGACACTCATCCTAATACATGCTCTGTCCTAGAGATCAGGGTGGGACAAAGTTGTGAAAACTATTAGAAGTGTATGGGGCAGGCTTCACGTTCACAAACGGCCTACTGATATGGAAAGTGCAAAATTCATATTTTTAAAATCAGATTAGTTTAGTGTTGTGTAATGGTGTTCATGGACTGCATAAGGTACACTATATTACCAAAAGTATTGGGACACCTGCCTTTACACGCACATGAACTTTAATAACATCCCAGTCTTAGTCCGTAGGGCTCAATATTGAATTGGCCCACCCTTTGCAGCTATAAAAGCTTCAACTCTTCTGGAAGGCCGTCCACAAGGTTTAGGAGTGTGTCTATGGGAATGTTTGACCATTCTTCCAGAAGCGCATTTGTGGTTGGATGAGAAGGCCTGGCTCGCAGTCTCCACTCTAATTCATCCCAAAGGTGATCTATCGGGTTGAGGTCAAGACTGTGCAGGCCAGTCAAGTTCCTCCTCTCCAAACTCGCTCATCCATGTCTTTATGGACCTTGCTTTGTGCACTGGTCCAAATCATTTGGTGGAGGGGGAGATTATGATGTGGTGTTGTTTTTCAGGGGTTGGGCTTGGTCCCTTAGTTCCAGTGAAGGGAACTCTTAGGGCGTCAGCATACCAAGACATTTTGGACAATTTCATGCTCCCAACTTTGTGGGAACAGTTTGGGGATGGCCGCTTCCTGTTCCAACATGACTGCGCACCAGTGCACAAAGCAAGGTCCATAAAGACATGGATGAGCGAGTTTGGGGTCGAGGAACTTGACTGGCCTGCACAGAGTCCTGACCTCAACACGATAGAACACCTTTGGGATTAATTAAAGTGGAGACTGTGAGCCAGGCCTTTTCGTCCACATCAGTGCCTGACCTCACAAATGCGCTTTTGGAAGAATGGTCAAACATTCCCATAGACACACTCCTAAACCTTGTGGACAGCCTTCCCAGAACAGTTGAAGCTGTTATAGCTGCAAAGGGTGGGCCAACTTAATATTGAACCCTACGGACTAAGACTGGGATGCCATTAAAGTTTGTGTGCGTGTAAAGGCAGGCGTCCCAATACTTTTGGTAATATAGTGTATATGCCGGTCCAGAAACATAAAGTTGAGGTTTAATATGCTTATATTTTGCTTTCCTGGTTCTTCCTTTTCCCCAGATCAACATGCTAATGATATTTTGAAATACAACCTTTCCGTCCTTATTACATAACTTATTTTACACCCAGTGATGTTTCTTTACTTCTGTAAGCAGTGCAGTCAGATCACAGCTGGTGGGTCAAGGCAAGGTGGTGTAGATATCTTCCTGAAAACATCTCAGCAGCCTGCCTCAGTACTCAGCATTGGTGGAATTATTTCACAATTACCTTTAAAAAAAAAAAAAAAAAAAACACCTTCAAAAATGAACACAATAAATAAAATACAGTATATACAGAAACTCTCATAAACCCCCATCACACATCGCTTTTACTATACATTTTCAGTTTTTGGTTATTATACAGGATTTATATAGCATATGACTCCTTTCTAGAAACAAGTCCTTTCCTTGTAAATAATGTCAGAGGCAGTAATGGATTTGGACATTGATGTTGTTTCTGTGGAAGTATCCCTCATTTTCCTAAACTAGGCAGATTAGATTTTTCCTTTATGTTTTATTACAGATATGTTAAGCATAGCCCTGGGGTGCAAACACAGCACTGATCTGTACCGTGATTTCAATTAGCAGCACATCCTGCTTACTGATGAAGTTACTGATGAAGTCTCTCAGCCCTGTATGATCTACACTTGTTTCTGGATAGATTTCCTCATCTATAATCAGGAATTTTCACACCGGCCTATCAAAATACATTTTATAAATGTGGCCAGCATTGGTATCCTAGGTCCCCTCAGGGAGTTGTGAGTTTCCTACAAGAAGGGTAGGCCTTATTTATTAATGTCTGACTACAACACAGAAGCCAATCAGATCAGGCAAATTAGATTCATGAAACAAAAGCACATTTGCTTTCAGACTCTATTAACATTAAGATTCAATAATTATTGATTATTTATTAATTAATTATTATTAGTAGTAGTATTATTACATTGGGCTAATAATTATATACTTAGAATAATGATAATACATAAATATTTTATAATAAGACATATTTTATAAAAAATAAATATAGAAAATTAAATAAATGTGTCATTATTATTATTATTATTATTATTATTATTATTATTCAGAATAATAATAATACATTTGGTTAATAATAAATATGTAAATATTTTATCATGATAATACATATTTTAAAATTAATAAAGAAAATTAAATGCATCATTATTATTGTTGTTGTTACTTTCAATAATCATAAAATATAATTGAATAATAAGTAAATATTTTATGATAATACATATGTATAATAAATATAGGATATTACATAAATATTGTTGTTATTATTATTAATATCAGTAATACTTTGGGTTAATAATAAATAAATAGTAAATATTTTATAATGCTAATACATCTTTTATAATAAAGAAGTATAGAAATTAAACAAATTATTGTAATTATTATTAATAATTAGGAATAATTAATTATTATTTAAAGTGGAATTCCTGCCTAGCACTAACTAGTCTTAACCCCCCCCCCCCCTCCCTGCTACCTATGCTACCTAACCTTTGTAAAAAAAAAAAAAAAAAAGTGTATACTTACCTATTTTTATCCCACTCCAGTCCCATCTTGTGATCTGGCCCTCCAGTGTCAGTCAGTGGATGCTGCAGGGGAGAGGAGGGAGCGCTAAGAACTGTTGGGACATGGGAGTCTTTGTTGAGCGCTCCCTTTTCTCCATTGCAGCAGCCGCTTACTTACTAACCTAACACACGTTAGTCAACTATTAAATTTATTAACATTAAGGCCTCAAAAAGCCTTATTTAGCAACTTATATATTTTATAATAAGACATATTTTATAAAAAATAAATATAGAAAATTAAATAAATGTGTTGTTATTATTATTATTATTCAGAATAATAATAATACATTTGGTTAATAATAAGTATGTAAATATTTTATCATGATAATACATATTTTAAAATTAATAAAGAAAATTAAATGCATCATTATTATTATTGTTGTTACTTTCAATAATCATAATCAATAATTGAATAATAAGTAAATATTTTATAATAATACATATGTATAATAAATATAGGATATTACATAAATATTGTTGTTATTATTATTAATATCAGTAATACTTTGGGTTAATAATAAATAAATAGTAAATATTTTATAATGCTAATACATCTTTTATAATAAGTATAGAAATTAAACAAATTATTGTAATTATTATTAATAATTAGGAATAATTAATTATTATTAAAAGTGGAATTCCTGCCTAGCACTAACTAGTCTTAAACCTTCCCCCTCCCTCTCCCTGCTACCTATGCTACCTAACCTTTGTAAAAAAAAAAAAAAAAAAAGTGTATACTTACCTATTTTTATCCCACTCCAGTCCCATCTTGTGATCTGGCCCTCCAGTGTCAGTCAGTGGCTGCTGCAGGGGAGAGGAGGGAGCGCTAACAACTGTTGAGACATGGGAGCCTTTGTGAGCCTTTGTTGAGCGCTCCCTTTTCTCAGTTGCAGCCGCCGCTTACTTACTAACCTAACACACGTTAGTCAACTATTAAATTTATTAACATTAAGGCCTCAAAAAGCCTTATTTAGCAACTTGTGTTAATGAAATGTGTCAGTGTTGTCTATTTATCCATATTCATCAAATTCTTTAATTAAAATGTGTAATTGGTGATGTTTTAAGCAGAGCTGGAGTCAAATATAACTAGATAAAAAAAATAGTTCAATAAAAGTTAAAAAAACGAAACTAGATTTTGCTGCAAGATTCAGCTCTAATCCAGAGACTTCCCCTGCAGTGCTTTTTATGGCACTAGAAGTCCTCAATCTGATGGCCAACATCATTCAACCCACTTTCTCTGATCACCCCAGCGTGACTGGACAGTGAAAGGAGAAGCAGCGCTGTGATCAGCTAATCACTCTGTCATTCTTCTCCTGTAAGCATGCATCTTATCAGTACATGAACTGATTGGCTGCTTGTTCCTCTCACATTCCAGCTCTGGCATACATAGACTGCAAGAGGCTAAGATCAAATCAAATGTATTTAATATATATACACACACACACACACGTATAATACAGATATAATACAGTTCAGTACAGGAGGAATTAGAAGGCCCTGCTCGTTACAGCTTACTAGGTGGAGGTAGAATAGAGAAGGTTTTTCAAGGATCGCCTAATATTGTACAGAGTAGGAGCTAGTTGGACAGAATGGGGCAGGGAGTTCCAGAAAATGGGAGAGACTCTGGAGAAGTCCTAGAGGCGAGTAGGGATGAGCTTCGAGTTCGAGTCAAACTCATGTTCGACTCGAACATTGCCTGTTCGCCCGTTCGCCGAACAGCGAACAATTTGGGGTGTTCGCGGCAAATTCGAAAAGCCGCAGAACACCCTGTAAAAAAAAGTTTTAAAAACGGCCGTTTTTTCGGGAGCAGTGATTTTAATAATGCTTAAAGTGAAACAATAAAAGTGAAATATTCCTTTAAATTTCGTACCTAGGGAGTGTAAAGTAGCGCTTTTTTCCCGTGCTTAGAACTGTCTCTGCACAAAGTGTAATTTCTGAAGGAAAAAAAGTCATTTAAAAGCACTCGCAGCTATAATGAATTGTCGGCTCCCGGGAATACAGAGAAAAGTCATTGATAAAAATTTTTTTTAAATGCGTGGGGGTCCCCGCAAAATCAATTACCAGGCCCTTCAGATCTGGTATGGATATTAAGGGGAACTCCACGCCAAATAAAAAAAAAGAATGGCGTGGAGTTCCCCCCAAAAATCCATACTAGACCCTTTATCCGAGCACGCAAACTGCCAGGCCGCAGGAAAAGAGGGGGGGACGAGAGAGCGCCCCCCCTCCTGAACCGTACCAGGCCACATGCCCTTAACATGGGGACCTCTCAAAGCACCATGTCCCCATGGTTTGGTTTTTGGTACCCCTACCATTTCACAAAGAAAGTGTAAAAAAACACACAGACACTGTTGGGAAAAGTCCTTTATTAAAAATAAAAAAAAGATTCCAGCGGTGGTAATCCACTCTCACCCTGCTCCCGAAAAAACGTCAGTTTTTAAAACTTTTTTTTGCATTGATACATGTCCCCTGGGGCAGGACCCGGGTCCCCAAACACTTTTTATGACAATAACTTGCATATAAGCCTTTAAAATTATCACTTTAGATTTTTCATGTTCGAGTCCCATAGACTTTAACGGTGTTCGGATGTTTGAACAAATGTATTGCCTGTTTGCAAGTTCTGGTGCGAACCGAACTGGGGGTGTTCGGTTCATCCCTAGAGGCAAGCATGGGAGGAGGTGACAAGGGAACTAGAGAACAGGAGGTCTTGGGAGGAACAAAGAGAACGATTTGGTTGGTATTTTGAGACAAGGTTAGTGATGTAGCTGAGGGCACAGTTGTGGATGGCTTTGCAAGTTGTTGCTAGTGTTTTGAATTGTATTTGTTTAATGAGTGGAATCCAATGGAGGGATTGGCAGAGTGGGGTAGAAGACATTAATGATGGAAGGGGGAAGGTCTACGTAAAGGTAATTTAATGAGGAGAGAGTTGCAGTAGTCTAGGCAAGAGATAACCAGGGAGTGAATTGGAAGCTTTGTGGTGTCCTTGGTTAAGAAGGGGTGTATTTTAGAATTGTTCCGGAGGTTGAGGCAGCAAGATTTGGACAGTGATAGTTGTTTTTTTGGTCTGAAAGGAGAGTCCAGAGTCTAGGATAACACCTAGCACACTGGCATGCGGGGATGGACTGATAGGATGGACAGGAAGTCAGGGGAAAGGGCATGTGGGGGAGGAAATATTATGAACTTGGTTTTGGATAGATTGAGTTTGAGGAAGTGGTGTGACATCCAGATTGATATGTCAGTCAGTAAATTAGTGATGCGTGGGGAGACTGATGGAATCAGCTGAGGGATAGATTTGGGTGTCACCAGCATAGAAATGAGATGGAAGGCCATAGGAGGCTAACCCAGCAAGGAGGTATACATCAAGAATAAGGAGGTCCAAAAACAGTATCTTGGGGGACCCTGACAGAAAAAAGAGGAGAGATGGAAGTAGAATTGTAATTGGGATAGGTAGCATGAGAACCAGTGAAGCGTACAATCACGGAGACCAAAAGAGGTGACGTTTTTCTGAGGAGGAGGGGGTGGACAACTGTATCAAAGACTGCAGAGAAGTCCAAGAGTAAGAGTACAGAATAGTTTCCATTGGTTTTAGCTGTTGGTAAATCATTTATGAGTTTTTGGAGAGCAGATTATGTGGAGTGTTGCAGGCAAAATCCAGATTGATGGGGATCAAGAAGGTTATGCTCAGTGAGGTGGTTGCTCAAGTAGTTGTAGGCCAGACGTTCAAGGAGTTTGGAGGTAAAGGGGAGCAGGAAGATGGGTCGTAGGTTGTAAAGATTGATGGGATCCAATGAGGGCTTTTTAAGTATGGCAATGACCAGTGCATGTTTTAGAATGTTGGGGAAGATACCAGAAGAGAGGGAGGTATGGACGATGTGAGTTAGAGAGTGTAGGATCGAGCCAGCGGGTGACATAGTATTTGTGAGGGAACAGGGTCCAGGGGGCAAGTGGTTAGGTGAGCATTAGAAAATGTTTAGCAACCTCGTCTATAGTAGCAGGGTTAAATGAGGGAAGTTCTCAGTGTACCGGTGAACATTGAATGTTAAAATAGAAGTATGTTTTTTTGTTTTTTTTGGGGATTCATACTTACCTCGGTGGATGGAGATTCAGACCGATGCTCTGTCTTTCCCCCGGCATCTGTGCAATGAGAACCGATCCACCGAACATTGCCGCTAGCTCGGTTCTCACAGATCCCCGAGACTAAAGCCGCTGACTGTCAGCCTGCGTCTTTCCTCTCTGCTCCTCCATGCTCATTGGAGCGCTGAGCCGTGGAGGGGCGGGGAGAGGCTGTCTCAGCGGCTCGCTTATACGCTGAGACTGCCATCAATCAGGGCAGCTGGCGGATCCCGAATTTCTAAGTCGTGATGATGCGCTGCCCCGACTGATGGCAGTGACGTCAGTGGAGAGCGGACTTCAGACACAGGAGTGCAAAACGAATTGCACTCCTGTGACCCTTAGGAGAATCCCAGCTTAAAAAGCTCAGGCTGGACTTCTCCTTTAAGTGGGGGAGGTATCTGTACAGTGGAGATCTCATCATGAATTTAATCAATCTTATTTTTGAAGCGATTAATGATTTCCTGGGCAGGGGAGGATAAAGTAGAGAGTAAAAGGTAGAAAGGAGAAGGTGTTAATGAGAGTGATAAAATATGTCTGCTTGGCAATGTGGAGGCTGGAATTGTATTTTTGGAGGACAGATTTTTGGTGGTTGAATTCTTTGTGAGACCTAGTCTTTCGCCACAGATGCTCAAGAGCACAGCTACGTTTTTGGAGACTTCTTGTGTTGTCTGTATTAATGATGTAATAAAGTTTACATAGTTGCATTAAATATGTTATTTATATCTGCCTAGAGTTTGTCACATATGAGGCAGATGAATGTGTCATAGAGCATACTGTAGAGTTTTTGTTATCTTATCAAATGCATATTGCCTTAGCCAAAGAATCAGCAGTAGAAAATTGTTGATTTTAGGTAAGGTTGAATAAAGATAGCAGTCCATCCAGTTCAACCTGAATGTGAGTGTGTATGCAAGTGTCTCTACAATTTTCAATATCCCTGTTCACTAAGAAACACATCTAAAAGTTGTTTTAATGCATCTACACTCCCCTCTGACACCACCAACTGTGAAAGGGAGTTCCACATCCTTACCGCTCTAACAGAAAAAGAAACCCCTACGCAGTTTAAGATTGCACCACTTCTTGTCCAACTTTCCTAAAATTAAAAAAAAAATTCTCCCAGTACTAGAGTCACCATTTAAAGATTTGGTATATTGAAATCATAGCCCCTCTTAAGCATTTGTTCTCCAGGGAGAATACATTTAATGTTTGTAGTTGTTCCTCATAACTAGGGATGAGCTTCGTGTTCGAGTCGAACATACGTTCGACTCGAACATCGGCTGTTCGATCGTTCGACGAAGATCGAACGATTTGGGCCGTTCGCGCCAAATTCGAGTGACGCGAACGGCCCACAATGCACTACGCCATCGCAGTGTCATCCAGGCGCTGTGATTGGCCAAGCATGCACTGTGACCCCGCATGCTTGGCCAATCACAGCGCCGGCAGCGAGGAGAGCAATGATTGGCCACAGGCAGGATGCCTGTGGCCAATTATTGCTGAGGGTGTTTAGTACACGCCCCACACTATAAAAGGCCGCCAGCACGGCGGCCTAGTGTAGTGTGTTCCGGAGCAGGGATAGAGCAGCATAGGCAGGGACAGTGACTGTTATTTCTTTCTTGCTTAACCTGGATTCCTTTAGTTTAGGGAAAGAGAAGGATAGGTAGGGAGAGTGTCAGTGTGTTTTGTGCTTGTGCTATAGTGTG
This sequence comes from Rana muscosa, assembly GCA_029206835.1. Classification (NCBI taxonomy): domain Eukaryota; kingdom Metazoa; phylum Chordata; class Amphibia; order Anura; family Ranidae; genus Rana; species Rana muscosa. The sequence goes on along the minus strand of CM055121.1, from coordinate 160,335,150 downwards.
CTTAAAAAAAACATTTATTCTAGGGACAGAAAACTGTAGGTAGGGACAGTGTCAGTTTCTTTCACTCTGCAAGTCCTTGTTTCCAGGGACCTGGAAGGACAGTGAGTGAATTGTCCTTGTGCTATATTGTGCTTAAAAAAAAACATTTTTTCTAGGGACAGAAAACTGTAGGTAGGGAGAGTGTTTTTTTTCTTTCACTCTGCAAGTCCTTGTTTCCAGGGACCTGTAAGGACAGTGAGTGAATTGTCCTTGTGCTATATTGTGCTTAAAAAAAACATTTATTCTAGGGACAGAAAACTGTAGGTAGGGAGAGTGTCAGTTTATTTCACTCTGCAAGTCCTTGTTTCCAGGGACCTGTAAGGACAGTGAGTGAATTGTCCTTGTGCTATATTGTGATTAAAAAAAACATTTTTTCTAGGGACAGAAAACTGTAGGTAGGGAGAGTGTTTTTTTTCTTTCACTCTGCAAGTCCTTGTTTCCAGGGACCTGTAAGGACAGTGAGTGAATTGTCCTTGTGCTATATTGTGATTAAAAAAAACATTTTTTCTAGGGACAGAAAACTGTAGGTAGGGAGAGTGTCAGTTTCTTTCACTGTGCAAGTCCTTGTTTCCAGGGACCTGTAAGGACAGTGAGTGAATTGTCCTTGTGCTATATTGTGATTAAAAAAAACATTTTTTCTAGGGACAGAAAACTGTAGGTAGGGAGAGTGTTTTTTTTCTTTCACTCTGCAAGTCCTTGTTTCCAGGGACCTGTAAGGACAGTGAGTGAATTGTCCTTGTGCTATATTGTGCTTAAAAAAAAACATTTATTCTAGGGACAGAAAACTGTAGGTAGGGAGAGTGTTTTTTTTCTTTCACTCTGCAAGTCCTTGTTTCCAGGGACCTGTAAGGACAGTGAGTGAATTGTCCTTGTGCTATATTGTGATTAAAAAAAACATTTTTTCTAGGGACAGAAAACTGTAGGTAGGGAGAGTGTTTTTTTTCTTTCACTCTGCAAGTCCTTGTTTCCAGGGACCTGTAAGGACAGTGAGTGAATTGTCCTTGTGCTATATTGTGATTAAAAAAAACATTTTTTCTAGGGACAGAAAACTGTAGGTAGGGAGAGTGTTTTTTTTTTTTCACTCTGCAAGTCCTTGTTTCCAGGGACCTGTAAGGACAGTGAGTGAATTGTCCTTGTGCTATATTGTGATTAAAAAAAACATTTTTTCTAGGGACAGAAAACTGTAGTTAGGGAGAGTGTTTTTTTTCTTTCACTCTGCAAGTCCTTGTTTCCAGGGACCTGTAAGGACAGTGAGTGAATTGTCCTTGTGCTATATTGTGATTAAAAAAAACATTTTTTCTAGGGACAGAAAACTGTAGGTAGGGAGAGTGTTTTTTTTCTTTCACTCTGCAAGTCCTTGTTTCCAGGGACCTGTAAGGACAGTGAGTGAATTGTCCTTGTGCTATATTGTGCTTAAAAAAAACATTTATTCTAGGGACAGAAAACTGTAGGTAGGGAGAGTGTCAGTTTATTTCACTCTGCAAGTCCTTGTTTCCAGGGACCTGTAAGGACAGTGAGTGAATTGTCCTTGTGCTATATTGTGATTAAAAAAAACATTTTTTCTAGGGACAGAAAACTGTAGGTAGGGAGAGTGTTTTTTTTCTTTCACTCTGCAAGTCCTTGTTTCCAGGGACCTGTAAGGACAGTGAGTGAATTGTCCTTGTGCTATATTGTGATTAAAAAAAACATTTTTTCTAGGGACAGAAAACTGTAGGTAGGGAGAGTGTTTTTTTTCTTTCACTCTGCAAGTCCTTGTTTCCAGGGACCTGTAAGGACAGTGAGTGAATTGTCCTTGTGCTATATTGTGCTTAAAAAAAACATTTATTCTAGGGACAGAAAACTGTAGGTAGGGAGAGTGTCAGTTTATTTCACTCTGCAAGTCCTTGTTTCCAGGGACCTGTAAGGACAGTGAGTTAATTGTCCTTGTGCTATATTGTGATTAAAAAAAAACATTTATTCTAGGGACAGAAAACTGTAGGTAGGGAGAGTGTTTTTTTTCTTTCACTCTGCAAGTCCTTGTTTCCAGGGACCTGTAAGGACAGTGAGTGAATTGTCCTTGTGCTATATTGTGCTTAAAAAAAAACATTTATTCTAGGGACAGAAAACTGTAGGTAGGGAGAGTGTTTTTTTTCTTTCACTCTGCAAGTCCTTGTTTCCAGGGACCTGTAAGGACAGTGAGTGAATTGTCCTTGTGCTATATTGTGATTAAAAAAAACATTTTTTCTAGGGACAGAAAACTGTAGGTAGGGAGAGTGTTTTTTTTCTTTCACTCTGCAAGTCCTTGTTTCCAGGGACCTGTAAGGACAGTGAGTGAATTGTCCTTGTGCTATATTGTGATTAAAAAAAACATTTTTTCTAGGGACAGAAAACTGTAGGTAGGGAGAGTGTTTTTTTTTTTTCACTCTGCAAGTCCTTGTTTCCAGGGACCTGTAAGGACAGTGAGTGAATTGTCCTTGTGCTATATTGTGATTAAAAAAACATTTTTTCTAGGGACAGAAAACTGTAGGTAGGGAGAGTGTTTTTTTTCTTTCACTCTGCAAGTCCTTGTTTCCAGGGACCTGTAAGGACAGTGAGTGAATTGTCCTTGTGCTATATTGTGATTAAAAAAAACATTTTTTCTAGGGACAGAAAACTGTAGGTAGGGAGAGTGTTTTTTTTCTTTCACTCTGCAAGTCCTTGTTTCCAGGGACCTGTAAGGACAGTGAGTGAATTGTCCTTGTGCTATATTGTGCTTAAAAAAAACATTTATTCTAGGGACAGAAAACTGTAGGTAGGGAGAGTGTCAGTTTATTTCACTCTGCAAGTCCTTGTTTCCAGGGACCTGTAAGGACAGTGAGTGAATTGTCCTTGTGCTATATTGTGATTAAAAAAAACATTTTTTCTAGGGACAGAAAACTGTAGGTAGGGAGAGTGTTTTTTTTCTTTCACTCTGCAAGTCCTTGTTTCCAGGGACCTGTAAGGACAGTGAGTGAATTGTCCTTGTGCTATATTGTGCTTAAAAAAAAACATTTATTCTAGGGACAGAAAACTGTAGGTAGGGAGAGTGTTTTTTTTCTTTCACTCTGCAAGTCCTTGTTTCCAGGGACCTGTAAGGACAGTGAGTGAATTGTCCTTGTGCTATATTGTGATTAAAAAAAACATTTTTTCTAGGGACAGAAAACTGTAGGTAGGGAGAGTGTTTTTTTTCTTTCACTCTGCAAGTCCTTGTTTCCAGGGACCTGTAAGGACAGTGAGTGAATTGTCCTTGTGCTATATTGTGATTAAAAAAAACATTTTTTCTAGGGACAGAAAACTGTAGGTAGGGAGAGTGTTTTTTTTTTTTCACTCTGCAAGTCCTTGTTTCCAGGGACCTGTAAGGACAGTGAGTGAATTGTCCTTGTGCTATATTGTGATTAAAAAAAAACATTTTTTCTAGGGACAGAAAACTGTAGGTAGGGAGAGTGTTTTTTTTCTTTCACTCTGCAAGTCCTTGTTTCCAGGGACCTGTAAGGACAGTGAGTGAATTGTCCTTGTGCTATATTGTGATTAAAAAAAACATTTTTTCTAGGGACAGAAAACTGTAGGTAGGGAGAGTGTTTTTTTTCTTTCACTCTGCAAGTCCTTGTTTCCAGGGACCTGTAAGGACAGTGAGTGAATTGTCCTTGTGCTATATTGTGCTTAAAAAAAACATTTATTCTAGGGACAGAAAACTGTAGGTAGGGAGAGTGTCAGTTTCTTTCACTGTGAAAGTCCTTGTTTCAAGGGACAGAGAAGGACACCTGAAGGTAGCCCTTATTGCTTTTTTCCCATCTCCCTGCAGGCCATCTATTAGAATGTCTGGAAGGCAAACAAGGAGAGGCAGACAGTCAGGAGGCAATAAAAGAGGGCAAGCAGGCTCTGTGTCTGGGGGCAACAGTGCTGGTCGTGGACGCGGTGCATTGTCATCAGCACATGGCCATGGGACACGCTTGTCCTTCTTTTCGGCAGCTGGACATGTTGAGCCACATCATGCCGAAGACTTGGTAGAGTGGATGACCAAGCCCTCCTCCTCCTCCTCATCCTCTCTCACCCAGGCTCAGGGTACTGGAAAAGCAGCTGCCAAAGCGTCGTCTTCCCTGGTATCAATGTCAGACAAATCATCAGTCACTCCTTCCCTAGACCCACCATGTCCTCCTCCTGAGGAGTCCCCCGAACTGTTTCAGCACAGTGTTGGGTACATGCTCCAGGAGGATGCCCAGCGTTTCGAAGGGTCTGATGATGAAACCCAGCTAGAGGAAGGCAGTAGCGTGAGAGCAGACAGAGGGGATGCTCAAGAAGGACACCAATCTGGCAGTCATGTTCCAGCAGCTGCAGCATACTGCCAGATTGGCTCCAGTGATGAGGAGGGAGGGGATGATGAGGTCACTGACTCCACGTGGGTGCCTAATAGGAGAGAGGAGGAGGAGGAGGATGAGGAGGAGGCACATCTCCAACGAGGCAGGATGCCCTTTGGTGGCCAGCGTAAGGGCAGTACACCGACGGAATCACACCGCAGAGCTCCGCCTGTGCAGGGCGCTGCCTCTGCCCGTCATTCAAAAAGTTCTTTGGTGTGGGCCTTTTTTGAGGCTAGTGCATCAGATCGCACAGCTGCTGTTTGCAACATATGTCTCAAGCGTATATCGCGTGGCCAAAACATCAGCCGCTTGGGTACCACATGCCTGACCAGACATATGTTGACCTGCCATGCAGCTCGTTGGCAAGCCTACCTCAAAGACCCACACCAAAGAACAAAGCGGACCTCTCCTTGCACCGCATCAGCTGGGATCTCCAACCCCACTATAACTTCAGTCCTCTCTGAAACATGCACTGAGAGGAATGAAGGTGTAGAATTAGGTGTGTCACAGCCAAGTACTTGCGCCCACTCTGCTAGCAGTACACCGACGTCCGATTCTAGCAGGCAAATTTCCCTGCCCCAGCTGCTGGACCGTCGAAAGAAGTTCACTCCCAGCCATCCACATGCCCAGCGGTTGAATGCTAGCTTGGCTAAATTGCTAGCGCTTCAACTGCTGCCTTTTCAGTTGGTAGACTCGGCCCCCTTCCGTGAGTTTGTGCAATGTGCGGTTCCTCAGTGGCAGGTTCCCAAACGCCACTTTTTCTCACGGAAGGCTATTCCGGCTCTCTACCGGCATGTGGAAGGCAATGTCTTGGCCTCGCTGGACAGGGCGGTCAGCGGTAAGGTGCATATTACCGCTGACTCATGGTCCAGCAGGCATGGACAGGGACGTTACCTTTCTTTCACGGCCCATTGGGTCACTCTTTTGGCAGCTGGGAAGGATTCAGGACAAGGTGCAGTAGTGTTGGAGGTTGTCCCACCGCCACGCCTCCAAAATGCTACTACTGGTTGTGACACACCTCTCTCCTCCACCCCCTCCTCTTCTTCTTCCTCCATGGCCTCTTCCTGTGGTTTGTCCTATGAACCAGCGGTGCTCCGTAGCCGTTCACGGCGCTACGCAAGTACGCAGGCAAAAAGATGCCATGCCGTGCTTGCGCTGGTGTGTTTGGGGGACAGAAGCCACACTGGGGCAGAGGTCCTGTCTGCTCTGCAGGGCCAGGCCGAGAGGTGGTTGACGCCACGCCAGCTTAAGCCAGGAATGGTGGTTTGCGACAATGGCACCAACCTCCTCTCCGCCCTCCGACAGGGACAACTGACCCATGTGCCCTGTGTGGCTCACGTCCTTAACCTGGTGGTGCAGCGCTTCTTGGGCAGGTACCCGGGCTTACAGGATGTCCTGAGGCAGGCCAGGAAAGTCTGTGTGCATTTCCGCAGATCTTATAATGCCAGTGCTCGCCTGGCTGAGCTGCAAAAGGAGTTGAACCTGCCCAAGAACCGCCTTATATGTGACATGCCCACCAGGTGGAACTCAACGTTGGCCATGCTGCAGCGGCTGCACACGCAGCAGAGGGCCATCAATGAGTACCTGTGCGACTACGGCACCAGGACAGGGTCAGGGGAGCTTGGTTTTTTTTCTCCACACCAGTGGGGCATGATCAGGGATGCATGCACTGTCCTGGCACCATTTGAGGAGGCCACGAGGATGGTGAGCAGTGACAGTGCATGCATCAGTGACACTGTACCTCTTGTCCACCTGTTGGAGCACACGCTGCGTGGAATAATGGACAGGGCACTTGAGGCAGAACAGAGGCAGGAAGAGGAGAACTTCCTTGCCTCTCAAGGCCCCCTTTACCCAGACAGTGTTCCTTCTGTCCCACCCATCGCACAGGAAGAGGAGGAGGAGGAGGAGGAGGAGGAGGATTGTGTCAGCATGGAGGTGGAGGCTGGCACTCAGCATCATCAGCAGCAGTCTTTTAGGGATGATTTACAGTCCCAAGAAACCAGTGGACTTGTACGTGGCTGGGAGGAGGTGGCTGCGGATCATGTCGTCCTTAGTGACCCAGAGGACTCCGGAGCGAATGCCTCAGCAAACCTACGCTGCATGGCCTCCCTGATCCTGCAAAGTCTGCGGAAGGATCCTCGTATTCTTCGGATCAAGGAGAGGGACCATTACTGGCTGGCCACTCTCCTTGATCCACGGTACAAGGGTAAGGTTGCGGACCTTATGTTACCGTCGCAGAGGGAGCAGAGGATGAGACAACTCCGGGAGGCCTCAGGGAGGTTGCAAACTCCTGGTCCTGGACAACGAGTTGCTGAGGCTTCGGCCAGTCAAAGAAGGAGCGGTGGGGAAGGTGGCCGTCTGACCGATGCGTTCAGACAATTCTTTAGTCCGCAGCCCCAAAGTATGATCGGTTCCAGCAACCATCGCCAGCGTCTGATAAACATGGTGCAGGAATATCTAGGGGCAAGGTCAGACTTGGACACCTTCCCCACCGAAAATCCTCTGGCTTACTGGGTCTTGAGGATGGATCACTGGCCAGAGCTTGCACAGTATGCAATTGAGCTACTGGCCTGTCCTGCATCCAGCGTTCTTTCGGAACGCACATTCAGTGCTGCTGGAGGATTTGTCACGGATCACAGGGTGCGCCTGTCCACCGACTCGGTTGATCGACTGACTTTCATCAAGATGAACCAGTCTTGGATCACCACCAGCTACCACACACCTGATGCTGATATAACAGACTAATTGATTTTAACATGTCACATCCCTTCAAGACTGATGCTGATGCTGAGTGCCTGTGCTGTTATGTTGACTGGCTATCCTCCTCCTCCGAGTCCTCAATGATACGATTGATGATGATAGCTTGGAAGATCATTTTTGTTTATGGGTGCCGCCACCAGTGCCTAACGCCCAATTTTTCAGCCCCTGTTTAACAGGGGCGTGTAATTACAATTTTTGAAGCAATACTTTGCAACAGGGCTCATTGCTGTGCTCCAAGTACAGTATCTGTGAGGGGTTGCAGTGTTGTGCCACCAGTGCCTAAGGCCCAATTTTTCAGCCCCTGTTCAACAGGGGCATGTAATTACAATTCTTGATCTAATAATTCACAGCAGGGCCCATTGCTGCACCCACCAAGAGTAACTGTCAGGGCTTACAGTGTTGTGGCACCAGCACCACCATCAAAGGCCCAATTTTTACTACCACTGTTCAACAATTATATGTAATTAAAATTCCTGATATAATAGTTGACAGCAGGGCGTTCCAGCACCAACCAAGAGTAACTGTGAGTGCTTACAGTGTTGTGCCAACACCAACAACTAAGGGGCCTATTTCTGCAGAGTATATACGGCAGGTCCCTACTTTCAAACATCCAACTTACAAACGACTCCTACTTGCAAACGCAAGAAGACAACAGGAAGTGAGAGGAAATCTACCACTAGGAAGGAAAATTCTCTCCTGTAAGAATAAATATGGGAGAAAGGTGTCTCCTCTGTACTGATGCTTTATCAGCAATCCTTGTTTCAAGAAAAACACCACATTTCAAAAACAGTTGTCGGACGGAAAGTGAGGTGAAATGTTCTGAACAGGGGCACAGACAGCAAAACAAATGTTACAGGGGTGATAACCCTTACCTATGTTTTCCAAAAAGTTTAAAAATAGATTTTTGGTCTGGAGCTACACTTCAACAATGTACCTGTTCAAAATTACAAACAGATTCTACATAAGAACAAACCTACAGTCCCTGTCTTGTATGCACCGCCTGTATAGGGCTGTTCAGAGTATATAGGGCCTTTTTTATTTTATGTGCGGGGTTCCCCTTAATATCCATACAAGACCCAAAGGGGCTGGTAATGGGCTGGGGTAGGGGGGGGGGGTCATGGGGTAGCTATGCCATTTTTCTTAAAGAATTTCATCCATATTACCGGGACCAGACATTACATTAAAGCCGCAAGCAGTTTTAAATGGCTTTTTTTTCCTTTAGAAGTGTCATTTTGTGCAGGGACAGTTCTAAACACGGGAAACACGTGGCACTTCACAGGCATACTTTAGACACCCCCCAGGTACGATATTTAAAGGAATATTTGACTTTTTTTTTTCACTTTATGCATCATTAAAATGACTGCTCCCGAAAAACGACCGTTTTTAAAACTTCTTTTTGCATTGATACATGTCCCCTGGTGCAGAACCCGGGTTCCCAAACCCTTTTTAGGACAATAACATGCATAATAGTTGTTATAATTAGCACTTTAGAATTCGAACGTTCGCATCCATTGTATTTAATAGGGTTCTAATGTTCGTTCGAACTTTCGGTCCGTTCGCGGGTTCTGGTGCGAACCGAACCCGGGGGTGTTCGGCTCATCACTACTCATAACCGAGGTCCTCGAGTTTCCTTATTAACTTTGTTGCCCTTCTCTGGAATCTCTCTAGTTTCACCACATCCTTTTTGAAGATTGGTGACCAGAACTGGACGGCATACTCAAGATTTGGCTGAACTGGAGTTTTGCAAAATAGATTAAATTCCCTTTTCAATGCTTGATAATAGTCTGCTGGCCTTATTTGCTGCAGCTTGGCATTGCATTGCTATTCCTGAATGTGTCATTCACAAGGACCCCATATTCTTTTCCATCTTTTATTCCCCCAGAGGTTCTCCCCTTATGCGAGTAGCTCGCATTCATATCTTTTAGCTCCTAATGCATTACTTTACATTTTTCAATATTAAAACTCATTTGCCATGTAGGTGCCCACCCTTTTATTTTATCAAGGTCTTCTTGTAAAGTTGCTATATCCTGTTGTGAAGTTATTGTCCTGCTTAATTTTATCTCATCAGCAAACACTGAGATTGACCTATTTATTCTAACCTCTATATTGTTTATAAATAAGTTAAACAGGACAGAGCCCTGGGGTTCACCGTTTAAAACTCTAGGCCATTCAGAGAAATGCCATTTATCTTCACCCACTGGACATGCTCCTGCAACCAGTTTTCTATCCACGTACATACCATGTCATCAATGCCAAAAGAGCTTAAAGCCCTGTACACACGATCGGATTTCCTATGGATTCAAATCCGATGGATTTTTCAATCGGAATTCCGATGAAGCTGACTTTCATCAGTCTTGCCTACACACCATCAGTCAAAAATTTGACCGTCCCAAACGCTGTGACGTAAAACACTCAGACAAGCCGAGAAAAATGAAGTTCAATGCTTCTGAGCATGCGTCGACTTGATTCTGAGCATGCGTGGGTTTTTTCTCCGATGGAGTTCCACACAGACGATCGAAATTTGCCATCGTTTTTTTTCCCATCGGATAAGTTTAAAACATGTTCTATTTTTTTCTCACCGATGGAAAAAAGACCGATGGATCCCATACACGATCAGTTTGTCCGATGAAAAAAGTCCATCGGACTGTTTTCATCTGTAAAACCAATCGTGTGTACGCGGCATAATTTGTAAATTAATCACTTATGGGGTACTGTATCAAATGCTTTAGCAAAAACTAGATACACTACATCCACAGACATTTCTGTATCAAAATTACAGCTCACATCCTCATAGAATGTGGAAAAGTTGGCTGGAAAGAACAGTTCTTCATAAATCCATGTTGGTTACTAATAATACTATTCTCACCAGCAATTTCTTGGATATGGTCCCTTGTCATTCTTTCTAATAGTTTAAATACTATTGATGTTAGGCTGATTGGTGTGTAGTTTTTTGAATATTGGTACCATGTCTTTTTTTCGACAATCAGCTGGCTCTATTCCACTCAGTCAGCTGTCCTTAAAAATTAAGAATAATTGTTTGGTTATCACATGACTAAAGCTGGGTACACACAGGCTTTTTTCTTGTTTAACCAGCAAATTCAAGATCAAGGAGTGTGTGAATGCAGCGCTAAAGTGACATACAGTGACATACAGTGAAAGTATATAAAGTGAATAATATGTAATGACAAACAAAAAGTTCTGTTGTGTAAACAATGACTGAGTGAACAAGAAGTCCTGTATTGAATTCAAATTCTTATAAAGGACAGCCAGAGTTCATTGAAGACAAGTGGTGGTTCTCAAGCAGATTAAAACCAACATATATATATAAAATGTGATCACGATAATGGTAAAAAGCAATGTGGGGAGCAATGAGCCAAGCCCGGCTTGGCTCATTGCTTTTTACCATTATTGTGGTTTTAATAAAACCCAAGTTTTTTGACCTACACCATTGGAAGCCCCTTTTTTCCTTTCATGCCCTTTGGATGTGAGTTCTTGGCTATCCCGTCCGGTCATTGGTCCTTCGATCGTGCTGTCTTCTACAAGACTGTTTGGAGGTGTCTCTTGGATCATGGACTCTGGGGACTGTTTGGCTGACTCGCTGATCCGGTTATCCATGCCTCATTGCCCTGTGGTCGCTGACACTCAGGTCCACAGATTCCGGTAAAAGTATTCATTCTTATCAATTATTGGATGACATATCCCTCTGGATGCTCTTTGTATTGGCTGATACCATTGCTGTCTGCTTGAGAACCACCACTTGTCTTCAATGAACTCTGGCTGTCCTTTATAAGAATTTGAATTCAATACAGGACTTGTTGTTCACTCAGTCATTGTTTACACAACAGGACTTTTTGTTTGTCATTACATATTATTCACTTTATATACTTTCACTGTATGTCACTTTAGTGCTACATTCACACACTACCTGATTTGACATGTCCGGATTTGGGGCATGCATGCGCGCTGTACCCGCTGATCGGTCGTTACCGTGGACTTGATATCTGCCAGCACCCGCCGATCCCGCTATAAGTCGCTGATTCCCACCATTACTAGTACAAAAAAAAACAGTAAATAAAAATATCCCATAGTTCGTAGATGCTATACCTTTTGCGCAAACCAATAAATGTACGCTTATTGGGATTTTTTTTTTTTTTACATATACCAAAAATATGTAGCAGAATACATATTGGCCTAAATTGATGAAGAAATTCGTTTGTTTTTTTTCGTTTTTTTATTGCATATGTTTTATAGCAGAAAGTAAAAAATATTGTTGTTTTTTTTCAAAATTTATGCTCATTTTTGTTTATAGCGCAAAAAAAACTCAAAACCGCAGAGGTGATCAAATACCACCAAAAGAAAGCTCTATTTGTGTGAAAAAATTACATTAATTTTATTTAGCTACAGCGTCGCACGACCGTGCAATTGTCAGTTAAAGTAACGCAGTGCCGTGCAGCAAAAAAAGGCCTGGTCCTGAAGGGGGGTAAATCTTCCAGGAAGCAAGTGGTTAAAGTGGTAGTAAACTCTTGTTCATTATTTTTACCTACAGGTAAGCCTATAATAAAGCACGTTTAGGAGATATTCTAGCGAGCAGCAGCCAGTGACGTCACCGTTGTTTGCGCTCTAAAGGAATGGCATACCTGGCCGTTCTTTCAGAGCTGTGTGCTGTGGCCGAGATTCCCGTGTATGCGTCATCACGACCCAGGTATTCAAGCCACAGATCCGAAAGGAAGACCGGGTGAAGATGGAGGTTCTTTTTTTTACCACTACTACTCCTTTATATTGGCTACTGAAATTTACAAATGCAAAAATTTTGACATTGGATGAAAGGTTTAGCATTGGGAAACACTTTTTGGAAGATAAATAGTCCATTTATATACAACTATATAGATCAGACCAAGATGAGGGACAAATGAGGAGGAAAGAGGGACAGAGGGACTTGGTCTAAATCCGGGACAGTCCCTCAAAATCAGGGACAGTTGGGAGCTATAGAGTACCCCTGGACAGTCGCAAGCCAATCATGTGAGCTGTCAAACCAAGTTTCTCATATTCCCACAAAGTGAAAATCCTCCTCATGTAGCAGAAGTTCTAGTTCTTCCATTTTACTAACCAGACTTCTAGCATTAGTAGTCAGTCGTCTTCATAGAATCAGGCTTCCCTAAAGCATGTTTTTTCTAGTGTTTTATTTTACACAGTTGCTTCCAAATAGAATGCATTGTAACATTTAACATTACACAACCAGCTCAGTGAAAGTATGTGGCTTTGTCTAAATTGAGGTCACATGGGCTTGGATAAAAAAAAGTGCTATGGGTAAGTGCAGGCCTCGGGCAGTGTTCTGCCCCACTTTTAAATGAAAGTTATTGAGGAGCGACTGTTTACAGCAAATGCTGTACAGTGTTTACTGTACCAATGGCTCCAAAAATTATGACACCTCAGAAATATGGGGGGCGACTGGTCAATGTAAATAGTGGGACAAAATGTTTAAAAAAAACACACACACCGAGTTGGGACAAGTCCTTTAATAAAAAAAAAAACTCCAGTGCCGTAATCCTTCTACGATCCTGGTCCCGGACCCGCCGCTACGAACGATACAGCCTCCTTCAAGGCTCCTGGCCGAATGACGCGCTATCCGTCTGACATTTCTTATATAACCGAGGGCTGGGCCACCCGTGACGTGGACGGGTGTCCCCGCCCCCCCCCCTGTGACGCACCGGGGATTCCCGTGATGCGTCAGGCGGGGCGGGGTCACCCATGACACCACGGGAAACCGCCGGAAGCCCCCACTGCGTCACAGGGGGCGGGGTCACCCGTCCACATCACGGGTGGCCCCGCCCTCAGTTATATAAGAAATATCAGACGGATATCGCGTCATTCAGCTGGGAGCCTCGGAGGAGGCTGTATTGTTCGTAGCGGCGGGTCCGGGATCGTAGAAGGATTACGGCGCTGGAGTTTTCTTTTTAATTAAAGGACTTGTCCCAACTCGGTGTGTGTGTTTTTTTTTACATTTTGACACTTTTTTTGTGAAATGGTACAATGTACCCCGTTAACAATTCACATAGGGGGGGGCGGCATCTGGGGGTCCCCTTTGTTAAAGGTGGCCTCCAGATTCCGATAAGCCCCCCGCCTGCAGACCCCCACAACCACCGGGCAAGGGTTGTGGGGATGAGGCCCTTGTCTCTATCAACATGGGGACATCCTCCCCATGTTGATGGCATGTGGCCTGGTACGGTTCAGGAGGGGGGGCGCTCTCTCGTGTCCCCCCCTCTTTTCCTGTGGCCTGCCAGGTTGCGTGCTCAGATAAGGATCTGGTATGGATTTTTGGGGGAACCCCACCCCATTTTTTTTTATTTTGGTGTGGGATTCCCCTTAAAATCCATACCAGACCTGAAGGGCCTGATATGGAATTTGGCGGGGACCCCCAACATTTTTTTTTTTTTTTGGTTTGGGGTTCCCCTTAATATTTATACTAGACCCAAAGGGCCTGGTAATGGACTGGGGGGGGGGGAAACCCCTGCCGTTTTTTTTCAATGACTTCGATCTGTATTGCCGGGACCCGACAATTCATTAATAGCCGCGAGTAGTTTTAAATGACTTTTTTTCCCTTTAAAAATGACATTTTGTGCAGAGACAGTTCTAAACAAGGGAAACACGCGCTACTTTACAGGCATACTATAGACACCCCACAGGTACGAAATTTAAAGGAATATTTCACTTTAAGCATTATTAAAATCACTGCTCCCGAAAAAAATGCTGTTTTTAAAACTTTTTTTTGCATTGATAGATGTCCCCTGGGGCAGGACCCGGGTCCCCAAACACTTTTTATGACAATAACTTGCATATTAACCTTTAAAATTAGCACTTTTGATTTCTTTTTAAAGGGTGTTCCGCGGCTTTTCAAATTTGCCACGAACACCTCAAACGGGCGAACAGACAATGTTCGAGTTGAACTCATGTTCGACTCAAACATATAGCCCATCCCTACTGGTGACTAGGAGACACTGAGCGGTGTCTTACCTCACCAGTGACATCGGTCCCATCGTGGCTACAGGACGGCACTCTCCTCTTAACTCGCTGAGCTTGGCTACCATTCCATGTTGCCAGCACACAGCACAGATACTCCCCTATCCTGGGCTGTTCTCATTCCATGCTCCTCTCCATACAGGAAATGTCTCACAGCTTCTTCCCAGCCAATGAGAGCAGAGGGGTGTGGACTGTGGAAGGAAAAGTGGAATCCTAGTACAGGAGCGTGGCTGTGGGGCCCTAGGGCAGATCAGAGCTGGACTTTGTGGAGAAAATTATAATATGACAGGGAGGCTGCACTGGCCCCCTGGAGCTAGGGCAGGGTTGCGATTGTGACCCCTGCAACCCCTTATGCTACGCCCATGTGGAGGCTGTTTATGTCTAGTGAGAAATAGTTTACGTGTGGCAGGGATATCAGATTATTTATATTAATACCAAAAAACAAAAAACAAAAGTTACACTACCAAAATAACAACTCAGCCTATTAGATGCAGTCACTGTTTGGCAGCGCCTAAATAAAAGCATCAGAAATTTAGATTTCTGCATCCATGCTATTATGGTGAACAAGATAATCGATGAACTTTAAAGACGATCGATCCGTGTAAGGCTTAAAAGAGAAGTATGGGATTTATTTTTTATTTTAGAATCATACTTACCTAGGTGGATGCAGCATCGGTCTGATGCTGCATCTGTCCCCCATCGGCTTTAAGGCTGAGAATTGAGAGATCAAACACCACCAATCACTCGGTTCTCAGAGATCCCAGAGCAGAGAGCTGGTGACTGTCAGTCACCAGCTCTCTGCTCTGCCCCCTCCTCCCTCGCTCACTGGAGCTCTGGGCTATAGAGGGATGGGAGCGGCCAGCTCACACTCTCAGCAGCTCGCTAAAAGGCTGAGCTGTGTGTCGGTCCAGGCATGTGGGCGGATCCCGACCATATGGTTGCGATATTTCTTGAGCTTGGAGCAACTCTGTGACATCAACCAACAGTGGGCTTCAGCCCGCTGTCTGCTAAAAACGCGTTGCAGGAGTGCAGAACGAACTGCACTCCTGTGATTTACAGGAAGAGTACAGCCAAACTGTCCTTGTCCTTTAATACATTGAATATAACAAAATAAGCATTCCCCAGTAAACTATTAGTTAAAATTCTTACCCCAGCAGATACTGTAACTTTCAATGCTGCTGGCTCCTGCTCTCTCAGTGCTGCTTTCCTGAACTTTTGATCTGCAGTGGTCAGTGCAGTCTACAGCCAATCTGTTAGTTTGAGAAGGGAGCAGAAGAAGGAGAAAGAAGCAGGGGAGTGCCTTGCCACCACTATGAGGCTGTGTGTTTGTATTGATGGAGAGACACAACTTAGTCCCTGCATGCTAGGGTGACTCTATAGAGTGCTACAAAAGAAAGGAGCCACGCTGAAACAGGAGACCTGGGGCAGAAGTCACGGCAGCGGTTTAAATTGGAACATAGGAAAGGATTAAAGATGAAGAAGGTGCATACCAGTAATTGATTAAATCAGCTGCTGAAAGTACTTAAAAAAATGAAAGGCGCAATACCACCTCAAAGTGGTTCTAAAGGCTCAAGGTTTTTTACCTTCATGCATTCTATAAAAAAACCTATGTGCAGCAGTCCCCCCAGCCCCCCTAATACTTAACTGAGCCCCATATTGATCCAGCGATGTGCACGAGAGCCTGGGCTCTCCAGTGACTCTCACTCCTTATTGGCTGAGGCAGCAGTGGTAACCGTTGGTGCAATTGCAGCCAGGGAGCCAATCAGGAGAGGGCGGGGATGGGGCCAAGCCGTGGCTCTGTGTGTGAATGGACACACAGAGCCGCCATTTGGGAGGAAGCCCACACTGGGCAGGAGGGAGGGGTCAGGAATGCTGGTAGGGGACCCGAGAAGAGGAGCATCCAGGCTGCTCTGTGCAAACATGTTTGTTATTTTTAAACAAGACTTTAATATCACTTTAGGACTGTGATGGTCCTTTAACTGACAAGAACAAGTCCTATATGTTGTGACAATCAAAGAATTGGAAATGATTCAGATGTCGCCACAACACCCTCCCTTGCCATGGTCTCCAATAGCCCAGGACCAACAAAAACTCCCAACCCACCCCACTCCCCCATATTCAGCAATGTTGAGCACTGTCAGTTCATAACTGTCAGATCTTAGCCAGCCCTGGCGAGGTGAACAGCAGATCAGGAATCTCTCTGTCTTGGACACAGTGCAAGTCTCCGCAAACAGAATACTATCATAAAGGAGCAAAATCCAAAATACGAAGAACAGAAATTGCCGCTCAGGCAGATGAAATAAGGAAAGTACTTCTCTCAGGGACCAAGGGTGACGGCAATGCATGTAGCAAATGAAGAAAATTTGTGAGGACAGCCGCACTCCAATCCAATGTATATTTATTCAGGCAAAACAGGCACTACAAAAACCAGCAGAACTCAGGACAGCTGACGCGTTTCACACCAATTCAGTGTTTACTCATAGCTGATGAAAGCTATGAGTCATTTTCTTCATTTACTATCATAAAGGAGGCATAGCCCCATTTAGAAAAAATAAAAAATTGTGTTTAAAAAATAAATATAATTCAGACAAAAAATTTAAAAAAGTCCCCCCTCCACTCCTATAGCTAGAAATACTGATTGCTCACACATATTATGTATCTCCACGTTGGCTAGAATAGAAGAAATATTTCTCCTGACATCACTTACAGTAACTCTTTATGTTACCCATGCAAAATTTGGTGTATAATAGTTTTACATTGTTTTACAGACGTACATGATTTTGAGTCTTAGAATGTAATTAAACACAGTGTAATCTTTACTTTATCTTTAATCTAATTTACAAAAGCTGTAGATTACATTATGATTGTAAACAATAAAATTAAATGTAAGGTATTTTTTCAGAAAGTATACATTTGTGCAAATATCATGGAACATAAAAAGGCAACTGTCTATTTTTGTTTTTTCAGATCTTCCGATTTAATAAAGAATAATATGTTTTGGTGTTTTTTTAATCAATTTTTAAGCCATAAAATGCACTTTTCTAGTATGTACTGTATGTGACATATGGAAAAATTGGGCTGACAATGAAAGGATTATTGGGCTAGGAACTAATCTGACCTTTCTAATGAATACTGTTCAATTGTCTAGGTCCACGACCAGCTATCGATGAAGCAGCTAGCCCAGAAAGTCACAGAAGATGAACTGAACCTTGCAGAAACCCCGCAAAAATATCTAAAGCGTGTTCTTCAACAAAACGGATATCAAAAGGACATTGAGAAAAAAGTCCTGAATTACCTTAATTACAACAGTAACCACCTGTCCATGTTTGCCATGCCTGGGATTGTTTAGTCTTCTGCTTCTGAGTCAACATGATTTTTCTGACTGTATCCACAACTGTCTTATAAATGATTTATTACCATGCAGTTCTAAATGATGTCCTGCGGGGGGCAGTAATGCCTATTCTTCCTTGTACATACAAACAGGAAAAAATCAATTAAACAAACATTAACAAAGATAATGTGTGTTTTCTTTCTGTCATTTATTGTATAGTATTGTGTGTGAATGATTCGGGTGTCCTTTTTCCACCTTCTCTGAAATGCAGAAGAAATTAGATGTATAAAATTTGCATACTTAGGCTGGATGTATGTGATTAGGTAACAGATGCACAGGTTAACTTGTAGTCATATGAATTTTCACACTTGAATGGCTTCTTTATGATTGTGTCTAGAGTGTTTAGTAACACTTTTAATATATAATTGAAACGATGTATGTCAGATGTGTATATATAAATATACTCAGTGTCCTATATATTGTATATCATTTATACAAAAGGCCAGCATGCCACAAAAGCTTGCACTACCATTTTTTATGGTTTCAATGTTTTTATTACACTTTTCAACATAAAAAAAGGGGGTATAAATAACATTATATAAAAAAATGCATTAGAAATAGTACAAGAAATTCCATGTTCAGAATAATATTCATAAATATAAAGTGTATTAAATATATATTATGAGCAAGTAAAACATAGAATGTATTGAAAGCACTACCATTTTTTTAGTTAGCCAATAAATGGTATCATCCTAAATCCAAACGTCTGGCTCTGTCAATAGCCAATACGACAATTTGCTGCCGATATGATTTTAGCCAACCCAGACAATTATGAAAATAATATAGAAAATTATAACAGTAATAATAAAAAAATGTGAATATTAGAAATATAATGCAAGGTCATTTGACATCAAAGCTATGTTTGTCAGTTATACATACAGGGCTTAATAATACTAGATGATTTATATTTTGTAGGTTACATTATGGAATTGCGTATAATAAACATAGAAAATAAAATATAGTGAAATTAGTATATGTGTCTAAATAATAAAAAAACAAACAAACAGCGCTTAGCCACCTGAATGGTAGGGCATATTTATTATATTTGGGCAACATTGCTGGTCAGATTATCAATGTCAAAATGACTGAGCAACAACTGAGATTCATTGGTTCACAGTGTCAGACCCTCTAACCTGACTCACTACATAAGGTTGAGAACACTCTGCTCATGATCATGTCTACGTTTCTGATTAGACCATGGGACATTTAAGCAAACCCTTCAAAAGAGCTCACTGACTAAGCTCAGGTAATTGTAATCAGGAAGGCAGAGAGATGTTCAGAGGCAGAGTGTTCTGTACCTTTACCTTATGTAGGGGGTTCTGATAGAGGGTCTGCAGTCTCTTCACTGTCAATAGGGCTCTCGGTGTGGTAACAGCAAGGACATCATGTATCTGAATACTTACGCTTCCAAGGAGGAGAGCCTACATAGGGACATCTATGTGTACACAAGAGGCTATTTAATTGCCAGACTGGATAAAGGTCATGATGCCATAAGACCTACCTCAATGGAATGTAGATCTACTCTATGCCGATCAGCACCAGTAGACTGTTCCATAACAGTATAAAATCAGGATTTAGCCTACAACTTTTTTTCTAGTGCAATTATTTTTATTGACATTTAAACAGAGGTAAACATAACAAGTACAGAGAGCCCAATTTGTAGAGCTACATGGTCAAGGTTGTGGTACATAGAGTTTCTTCAACTTTACAATGCAATGTTATGTTCCTGTTCATAGGAGAGGACTAGGCAGAACATGTTAAATGTTAAAAAAACACATGTTATAACAATCAGAGTTGAACAGCCCCGCCCAGGGGGCGGTCCCTCCAGACATAACCCTCCGCCCTGCAGTCAGCAGCTCAGTTCGTAAAAAGCAGTACAAACCTAAAAAAAGGAGGGGTGGGTGCTGTGTCCGTCCATGGACGACAGAGAAAAGGATTTTACGGTGAGTACAAAAAAATCCTATTTTCTCTTTTCGTCCATTAACGGACACAGCCTTCTCAATTCTTGACATATGGGACGTCCCCAAGCAGTGTCAAAAAATGAGGGAAATAACTAACTTCATCCCAAACAAGCAGAGCTCCTCAACGGAGGAGTTGCAACCTCAAACAGCCGCCTGCAAAACCGTGCGGCCGAAGGAAGCATCCGAAGATGCACTCAGATCAACCTTGTAAAATTTCAAGAAAGTGTGCACGGACGACCAGGTTGCCGCCTTGCACACCTGTGAGACAGACGCTTGATGTCGGAAAGCCCAGGAAGCACCAATTGCCCTGGTTGAATGTGCCGTGACCGTAAAAGGAGGCGCCCGCCCCTTAAGGGCATAGGCCTGAATGCCGGTCTGTCTGATCCACCGAGAAATGGTGGCCGATGAGACCGCCAGGCCCTTTTGTGGACAAGACACTGACACAAACAGTGAGGGAGACACAAAACAGTTAAGGGCACAATAGGGCACAACTAAAAAAGTAAATACCACGATTTATCAGTTGGCAAAGAGGTAAAGAACCTCAGGGAGGGTGTAGAAGTAGGAAAAGGAGAGGGATAGGGAAGTGACGGTTTTGAAGGCGATGATCAAAATCTGAGGGCAAGCAATGTTGAATCCATGTAGACCAAAGAGGACCATTTTGTCATCCAGTAGAGCAGCCATTTTGTCAATGACCATCAACAATGATACTCTAAAATATAAAGAGTCCTGTGAGCCTCCACTAATCCAAAATGCCTTAAAGTGGTTGTAAAGTCAATTTTGTAACTTTTACCTACAGGTATGCCTATAATAAGGCTTACCTGTAGGTAAAAAAATATACGGTTTAGGAGATATTCCCCTTGCAATGAGCCGTTGACTGCAGTGGCGCATGCGCACAGGTGACTCTCGGCCGAAGGCCCGGTAGACGCCGGACCTTGCCGGAAAGGAATCTCCCACGCGCATGCGCGGGAGTGACAACATCGCAGCTCCAGCCACTCACAGCGCTGGAGCCTTGATACCCGGAAGACACGCCGAGGCAACATGTCAGCTACCTCGGCGTGGACCAGTTGAGTTACCAACGCCTCGTTCTAAGGTAAGTATTTCATAATGAGCTAGTATGCTGTGCATACTAGCTCATTATGCCTTTTTCCTTACAGGGGTATAAAATAAAAAAAGTGTCAGCGGGTATACAACCTCTTTAATTATCAAAAATCAGCTGCAAGCGTTAAGCATGCCTCATATATCATGCAAATGTGGATAAATAAATGTATACGCTGCGCTTTCCAAAGTCATACACTATACCAGTGTAAAAAGAAACATATAAAAAAAACTCCAATAGTGAAAAAAACATCTTTCCTAACAGTGGAAAGTGACAATAGTGCAATAAATGAACACATATATTAAATATAAAAAATAAATACCGGTATATAAAAAGGCATAAACAATGATGATAATTGATATAAAGTGCTACAGTGCAAAGAAGTGCAATTCCCACTTTTATGATCCTGTATAGATTATCAGTGACCCACTGATGCATAAAAAAGTGCTCCTGTGCATGTGCATAGCATCCAGTATTATATAGTTTATCAATATTGCATTTCTGGGTTGTTCAAAGAAGTGCTCCTGTGCACGTGTATGATATCCAAAAATAGTCTATCCAGGTGTAATAAAGTTCATGCGATTATAAAGTTCATGCGATTATAAAACTGCTAGGTGATCCAAAACATGCCGTGGTGTTCCTCACTCTGGTGCTCCCCTTAGATATTTAATGCTCACCTCAGAGCGTGTGACTTTGCAATTAAGCGCAGTCAAAACACACATATGAATCACCTCTGGGCTCTTGTAGTTACACCGGAATCATGGACTCGTCAGTATGGTACATTGGTAAGTGTATGAAATAAAGACTTGATAGTGTAATAGAGTTTTAACGGTTTAATAAACAGAAAGCAAAAAAAAAAACCCCAACTGGGCTACTCGCATAGATTAGGTGCGCCAGTGCACCGCTCTATATCAGGTAAAACAATGTTAAATACCGGACTGGTATCGTGATGGTATGTTGTTCCCCTCTGACAGATCACTCGGCAACTGCTATGCGGTATTCATTACCCAGTTCACATAGGGGAGCGCAGTTTTGGTATACCATTACGATAAGATTATTATGGGTGTTCATTCTGTGCGGTATAAATACAAATAAATTATAAATATAAATAAAATATAAAGATTAAATATTTTATCAATTTTATATATTTATAAATTTACAATGTGTGGTACAAATTTGTATCTATTTTTATTTTTTATTTACATTTTTTACTATTCCCCATATGTCCATATATAATATAATGTATAACATTGGTATTTTGCTATTTATTATTTTATATGGTTCAGTTTACTTGATGCTGATTGCCAGACGGGATGGTATGAAAATTCCTCCACGTCCGTCCTGTTTACTTTGTTACTCAAACTACAAAAATTGGCGGTGACTCTAGTGGAACAATTGGGACACCATAGGGCTCAGGCATAATGGAGTAAATAGGAGATATAGATGTTGTGCCAGTACCAGCAGTTGTATCTCGGCAATAGAGTTCTATGTGCTGTTTCCATTGAACTATATTGATGTAACACTAGAGTGTCCTAAAGCTACACCAAAATGGCCACGGGAGCTCTATATAGATTGACAAGTTGACCGTCCAATTCGATTTCCCTCTTAAGAAGATACGGAAACCCCTGTATCGAGACGCGTAGGGGAAGGGGACAGGATGGCACGTTTGCACAGGTGATCTGTCAGAGAGGAACAACATACCATCCCGATACCAGTCCGGTATTTACCATTGTTTTACCTGATATAGAGCGGTGCACTGGCACACCTAATCTATGCGAGTAGCCCAGTTGGGGTTTTTTTTTTTGGCTCTCTGTTTATTAAACCGTTAAAACTCTATTACACTATCAAGTCTTTATTTCATACACTTACCAATGTACCATACTGACGAGTCCATGATTCCGGTGTAACTACAAGAGCCCAGAGGTGGTTCATATGCGTGTTTTGACTGCGCTTAATTGCAAAGTCACACACTCTGAGGTGAGCATTAAATATCTAAGGGGAGCACCAGAGTGAGGAACACCACGGCATGTTTTGGATCACCTAGCAGTTTTATAATCGCATGAACTTTATAATCGCATGAACTTTATTACATGGGTCACTGATAATCTATACAGGATCATAAAAGTGGGAATTGCACTTCTTTGCACTGTAGCACTTTATATCAATTATCATCATTGTTTATGCCTTTTTATATACCGGTATTTATTTTTTATATTTAATATATGTGTTCATTTATTGCACTATTGTCACTTTCCACTGTTAGGAAAGACGTTTTTTTCACTATTGGAGTTTTTTTTATGTTTCTTTTTACACTGGTATAGTGTATGACTTTGGAAAGCGCAGCGTATACATTTATTTATCTACATTTGCATGATATATGAGGCATGCTTAACGCTTGCAGCTGATTTTTGATAATTAAAGCGGTTGTATACCCGCTGACACTTTTTTTATTTTATACCCCTGTAAGGCAAAAGGCATAATGAGCTAGTATGCACCGCATACTAGCTCATTATGAAATACTTAACTTAGAACGAGGCATCGGTAACTCAACTGGTCCACGCCGAGGTAGCTGACATGTTGCTTCAGCGTGTCTTCCGGGTATCGGGGCTCCAGCGCTGTGAGTGGCTGGAGCTGCGATGTCGTCACTCCCGTGCATGCGCGCGGGAGATTTCTTTCCGGCAAGGTCCGGCGTCTGCCGGGCCTTCAGCCGAGAATCACCTGTGCGCATGCGCTGCTGCAGTCAATGGCTCATTGCAAGGGGAATATCTCCTAAACCGTAAAGGTTTAGGAGATATTTTTTTACCTACAGGTAAGCCTTATTATAGGCTTACCTGTAGGTAAAAGTTACAAAATTTACTATACAACCACTTTAAGGCATTTTGGATTAGTGGAGGCTCACAGGACTCTTTATATTTTAGAGTATCATTGTTGATGGTCATTGACAAAATGGCTGCTATACTGGATGACAAAATGGCCCTCTTTGAGAAGCTTTGGTCTACATGGATTCAACATTGCTTGCCCTCAGATTTTGATCATCGCCTTCAAAACCGTCACTTCCCTCTCCTTTTCCTACTTTTACACCCTCCCTGAGGTTCTTTACCTCTTTGCCAACTGATAAATCGTGGTATTGACTTTTTTAGTTGTGCCCTATTATGCCCTTAACTCAGTGTTTCTCAACTCCAGTCCTCAAGGCGCCCCAACAGGTCATGTTTTCAGGCCTTCCATTATTTTGCACAGGTGATTTGACCAGTTTCACTGCCTTAGTAATTACCACAGCAGTTTCATCTGAGGGAAATCCTGAAGAAATTACCTGCTGGGGCGCCTTGAGGACTGGAGTTGAGAAACACTGCCTTAACTGTTTTGTGTCTCCCTCACTGTATATCAATTATCATCATTGTTTATGCTTTTATATACACATCTTTTATATATATATATTATATTTAATATATGTGTTAATTTATTGCAGTATTGTCACTTTCCACTGTTAGGAAAGAAGTTTTTTCACTATTGGAGTTTTTTATATGTTTTTTTTTACATAGTGTATGACTTTGGAAAGCGCAGCGTATACATTTAGTTATCAACAATGACACTCTGGCTCTGAATTCTTGTGAGTTGAGGGTAGCAGATTGCCACACTTTTTCTATGGTTTATTTGGTTGCAGTAAAAATTAATGTCATATTAAAATGAAGAGTGCGTGATTCCCACTTGAAAAGTCGCATCTCCAATGAGTTTTTGCTAAAGTGTTGCTGAAAAAGCATAGGGAAGAGTAAATGAGGGATACCATGGCCTTAGAGTGGGAATCATTAAGACATTTAGACTTAAAACAGTTTTTTAGTCAGTTTTATATAGAGTGGGGAAGGGCCAAAACCTTTACAGAGTTTTTGTTGCTGGCTGTGACACCATTGATAATTCCCTTCCTGTGTGGTCACAGAAGGGCAACATAAGCAGAAACATAAATAGACGAGATTTTTTTAGCAGGGTGGAGAGAGGTTGCCATGTAAGTCCCTGCTAAGTTGATTCTCCTCATTTTCATGTGAGTTTTCCAAGGACAGGAAATATCTCCAATGGAGACCCAAACTGCAATAAAAAATGAACAGAAGTTCTATCCTCCCTCCACTTCATTTAAAGCTAAATAAGTGGAGCTGAACAAAACGGAAAATTGTATCATACTTACCAGTAATTTTCCTTTCCTGGTGCCTATCCATGGCAGCATACCTGTGATAGAGCTCCGCCTCAACTCCTCCTTCAGGACTAGTGAATAGCATAAATTAAAGGCATAGTCCATCCCCCAACATTCTCTGTAATATAGAATACCGAGGGTGGGAGCGTATGCTGCCATGGATAGGCACCAGGAAAGGAAAATTACTGGTAAGTATGATACAATTTTCAGTTTTCCTGGTGCCTCCATGGCAGCATACCTGTGATAAATAACTAGCTGACATGGGTGGGATAATTGCTTAACAATAAATGTTTAATTAGAAGAGGACATAGCAGCCTGAACTGCCCTCCTTCCAAACTCAACAGTCGTGAGCGCTCCTGGATCAATATGGTAGTGTCTGAGGAACGTATGGTGAGAAGACCAGGTGGCGGCCCTGCACACCGTCTCCAATGAAACATTAGCCCTTGCCACCCAGGAAGCTGAGACTGCCCTTGTAGAATGAGCATTCACTCGGGATGGAGGCTCCATATTCTTCACCCTGTAGGCCTTCTGGATTAACTTTACAACCCAAGATGCCAGAGTTCTGATGGAAGCTTCTTTGCCCCAGTATTTACCGAACGGTACAATGAAAAGTCTCTCAGAATTTCTGAAGGGGCCGGTGGCTTCTAGGTAGGCCCTGAGCACTCTGGATACATCCAGTTCGTGACAAGACTCTGAATCCGTGTCTGTAAACACTGGTAGTGCCCAGGGTTCCAACAGGTGGCTTGGAGTAGCAACCTTTGGTGTGAACCCCCGAAGGGGACGAAGTTCCACTCTGTCTGGGGAGAAGGAGATGTGGTCGTCACCTATCCCTAAAGAGTGAAGTTCCGAGATTCTTCTGCCAGATGTAATGACTAGCAGGAAAGCCGTCTTTAGTGTCAGGTTCCATATTGTTACTTGTTCCACTGGAGCAAAGGGATGGTCAGATAGAACTTCCAGGACTAGGGACAGATCCCACTTAGGAAATGATCGTCTGACAGGAGGGCGAACCTTCAATATACCTCTGAGGAAAGTGACTACTGAAGGATTCTCCGCCCATCTCTTATTTGTTGCAGCAGAGATTGCTGCTACCTGCACTTTGAGAGAGCTCAGACCAAGTCCCAGACCAAGTCCTGTCTGAAGGAATCCTAGAACATGAGATGTAGAAGGAAGGATTGGATCAAATCCATTTCCGGAAACAAATGACAAGAACTTGTCCCATATTTTTGAATATATGGCATTAGTTGCTGGCTTCCTAGCTTTTAGAAGGGTTGATATGACTCCTGGAGAACACCCTAGGGACTCGAACCTTCACCTCTCAACCTCCAGATTTGAAGATTCAACTTCTGAGGGTTTGGATGAACTAGACTGCCCTGCGACAGAAGTTGAGGGAAAGGAGGGATCTTGATTGGAGAGCCCACACTGAGGCGCAATACGGAAGTACTGCCACCACCTGGACTGGCTCCCTGAGGAGCCTCAGGAGGAATTAGAATATTAATGGCCTGGGAGGAAAGGCATATTCCATGGTGAACCTCCAGGGACATGACAGGGCATCCACTGCCTCGGCTTGTGGATGCGGCAGCCGAGAGAAGAACCTGTCCAGCTTGGCATTCTTCGGGGAGGTGAACAGATCTACCTGAGGGGGATCCCATATGTTGGCAATCTAAAGGAAGACATGGGGGTGGAGAGCCCACTCGTTGTTGTCCAGGACGTTTCTGGATAATGTGTCTGCTTCCGTGTTCAACCTGCCTGGCAGATACATCGCTCTGAGGTCCAGGAGGTTCTGCTCCGCCCAGAGCATGATCAGCTCTACCTCCTTGAGGAGTGACCTGCTGTGAGTGCCTCCCTGCTTCTGCAGATAAGCGACAGCTGCCCTGTTGTCTAGGCGTAGGAGTATTCTCTGGCCTCTGATTTGGGGTGCCAAAGAGGTCAGTGCCAAGAAGGCTGCCCTCATCTCCAAGATGTTTGATACCACTCCCTGGGTGGTGCATGACCATCTCCCCTGTATTCTGGTTTGCCCACAATGGGCTCCCCAGCCCAGTCTGCTTGCATCGGACGTAATGGTGATCCAAGGAAGGGAGTCCAGGTGATGAGGCTTGGAGAGGTTTTCCGGAACTGTCCACCAGTGAAGGCTCCTGCGCATTTTTCCCCGTCAGCAGGATCATCTGAGATAGTTGTTGTTTCTTCCACTGCGCCAAGAAACCAGTCTGGAAATACCTCAAGTGCCAATGTGCCCAAGTAACCATGGGTATTTAGGAAGACATTGTGCCAATGAGGCTCAGGCATTGTGAAGCCGTCAGATACGGGCTCCGGATGACTTTGATCATTCTCTGGATGACAATCCTTGCCTTCGGCGGTGGTAATGACACTGTCCCCTCCTGAGTGTCGAACATTGCGCGTAGATTATCTGCTGTGTTGGCGTTAGTTGACTTGTCGGAATTCACCAGCCACCCTAGCTCTTTTTAGGGACTGTAGAAGAATGGCCCGGTGACATACCAACTGATCCGGATTGCTTGCTAGGAGTAGGATGTCGTCCAAGTAGTGGTATATCCTCAAGCCCCTCTCCCGCGGGGGAACCAAAGCAGATATTAGTATCTTGGTGAACACCCTGGGAGAGGTGCACAGACCGAAAGGCAGGGCTTGAAACTGTAGGTGGGTCCATCCCACTGCAAATCTCAGGTATTTTTGAAATGCAGGTAGAATTGGAACATGTAGGTATGCATCCTGCAAATCGACCGAAATCATCCAATCTGATGGCTGGACTGTCTGAATAATCGTCTGCAGGGACTCCATTTTGAAGCTTTCGGGGCGGATATACCGGTTGAGCCTCTTTAGGTCTATCACAGGCCTCCACCCACGTGTCCTCTTTGGCACCAGAAATAGGGTGGAGTAAAAGCCTGCGAAGCGCTCTGCCAAGGGAACCGGAACAGCCGCCCCCTGAAGCTGGAGTGAGGTTAGGAAGTTTTTCAGAGCTTGAGCCTCCAGTGGAGAGGATGAAATCTCTGTCCTTTGAAAGAGTTCCGAGGTGGGGGGTGAGAAAAATTCCAAAAGTGCCCCCATTGAATTGTTGACAGAACCCAGGGGTCGTGGCAGCGGGTGGCCCAGACTGGGGTAAAAAACTTTAGCCTGGCTCCCACCGGGAGTGCCTGGGCTACTCTGGCGTAAAAAAAAAAAAGACTGCTTCTGCTCCTGTGGATCCGGAAGGGCTTTCATCTTCCTGTTAAAAAAGGATGCCCGAGTACCTTTCCAAGGTCTTTTGTTGTCTCTGGGCTGTCTCGACTGCCTAAAATCCCTTGGGTTTGACTGGCAGAACCTAGAGGAACCACCTCTGAATCTTCGCATCCTTCTGTCCTGTGGAAGCATACCAGACTTCCCTCCTGATAGCCTGGAGATAGCTTTATCCATTTTGTCTCCGAATAGTGCTTTCCCATCAAACGGGATTTTGCACCCATTTTGTTTGGAGGATAAGTCAGCCATCCAGGGTTTCAGCCACAAGGCCCTCTTCGCCATCACTGAATGCAACATGGATCTTGCCGACCACCTGATCGTGTCAATGGCCGCTACGCAGGCAAAGTCTGCCAACAATCTAAGCTCTTCTAAGGACTTAGTTATATCCTCCATGGGGACATCCTGACGCAAAGCCGTCTCAATATTATCTGTCCAAGATCTTATGGCATTTGATACTGATGTGAGGGCAATAGCTGGCTTACATGCTGCTTCCGCGGCTAAGTAGCTCCTCTTCAGCTCCAGGTTTATTCACCTGTCTAGAGGGTCTTTGAAGGAAGCGGAATCCTCCATTGGCAAAGTTATATTTTTTGCGAGTCGCACCACCGACGCGTCTACCACTGGCATGGAGTTCGGTGACTGCGTTCCAGACTCTGGTAAGGGGTATATAGTTTATCAGTCTTTGACCATTCCTTCTGAATGACTTGACTAATCTCGCCCATCTTAGGAATGGGAAGTAGCTTGTAGACTCTTGGGGAGGCTATTCTGCGTCTTTCCAGGCGATTGCAGTTTTGACTGCCTGGATGAATGGCTTTACCAAGGAGAGACTGAAGCCAGAAGGTTCTGATTCCTCTGAAGAGTCTTCAGGTGGTGAATCTCTAGCTGGTGGGCCTGACGGCGGCAGAGGTGTACTGACTGCTGACGGACCAGGGAGATTAGGTTCTATATCCTGAACCTGGGATATCTGCTGAAGTGGTTGAGCGGGGACCAAAGCCAAAAGCTCAGAGAAGGAGTCCTTCATTGTTCGCTTGAGCAGATCTACAGCTTGCTGATTTTCTAGCTTGCGGTTGGACGCATAGTCCGTAAAACAGTCCTTACAGACCACTCTGTCTGGTAGCGGTGTAGCCCCACATGTCCAGCATTTCTCTTTCTATGGGTCCTAGGAGAGGGGGACCAATCATGTCCTCTGGATCTTGACCTCTCTGATCTACGACGTGAAGAATGGGACCTACGCCCTGATGAGCGGGACCCCTTGGAGTGGGTAGGGCTATGATGTAAGGAACTCACGCTAGACCAGTGAGCGCACTTTTTTTTTTTTTATACTCACGTATAGTTGGTCACATACCTAATAGAAGTGTGAGGATCTTTGCTGCGAGATGAATGACTCATTGCGGAGTTGGGCACAAGGATCAGCTCCGGAAATATAGTAAGAAAGGGAAAAGAATCAGGAGTTTTTGGCGTCCCTTTTTTTTTTTTTTAACAAACATTTTTATATCATCATCTTTTTTTTTTTTTTTTTTAAAGATAAACATTTTTATATCGTCATCTTTTTTTTTAAACATAACATTTTTTGATCCGCAACATTTTATTTTTATTTATTTTTTTTGAGAAAATAAAAAGTACGTACCACAAAGCAGCATCACAGAGACCTAGCAGGGCACAGCTGAGGAGACTGACAGCAATCCCTGAATCTGAACCTAAATAGGCTCAAGGTGCGTGGGCTAATCCCATAAACCACCATTTGGAATTGATTGAAAAAAAGGGCAAATCTAGCCTTCTTTCCAGAATCCAAGATGGCTGCCACTGAACCAAGCGACCGTGCATGCGCACGCGCAGAAGATCCAGCGTCGCCCAGTACAGAGAGCCGAGAAACTACGGCTCTGTATCACTCCCGAATCGTGCATGCGCAGACGGCGGCGAGGACGCCGTGCCATGACACTCTCCTACCTGGCGGGACGTACAGAGCACCTGTAGCCCCCCCCGAACCCGGAAATAAGCACCACAATGTTGTTGCACAGAGAGACACCTGCCCTATCCAGTTGCACAGTTATAAAGGAACAAAAAGTAAGACAATAATCATTTGAAGGCGCCTAACAAGCAAAGGAAAGGGGAGGGGAGGGGAAGAGAGGAAAAGAAAGGGGAAAAAACACAAATGCCTGTAATAAAAAATGGAAACCACCAGCCTGGGAAGATGGAGCTGATCCTTTTGCGACTTCCACTGCATTCATCATGGATGTGATAGCAGACTGCGTTCCTGTGAGGAAACTCTGCGAAATGACCCCAACAGATCCACAGAGGGGTTCCCAGTCTTATCAGCGCTGTGAGCGGCCCAAGAACAGGGACTGCGCACGGGAAAGGCTAAACCCGGCGGACGCTGCCGACTGCAGAGGTATGGATGTACTGCTACCCTTCGCCAGCACAAGAAGGTATGAGGAAAAAAAGGAGAATGTTGGGGGAGGGACTATGCCTTTAATTTATGCTATTCACTAGTCCTGAAGGAGGAGTCGAGGCGGAGCTCTATCACAGGTATGCTGCCATGGAGGCACCAGGAAAAAAGAATTCCTTTTGACCTACCTGAAGCAACGGTCAAGAGACATTCATGTTCTAATGCGGCGTACACACAATCGTTTTTCATGCCATTTTTTAAACCAACGTTTTTCTCGTCGTTTTTTTTTTTTATGTTTCCTCTCAAGCCTGTCTTGCGTACACACGATCATTTAAAAAAACGTTCAAGCAAAGCGCAGTGACGTACAACACGTACAACGGCACTATAAAGGGGAAGTTCCGTTCGGATGGCGCCACCCTTCATGTTAGTAAAGTTTGTTGAGCGACGATTCGCGCTTTTCAGCGTCGTGCTTTTTAGTCCGTTACAGCGTGACGAATGTGCTATCTCTATTACGAACGCTAGTTTTACCAGAACGAGCGCTCCCGTCTCATACTTGATTCTGAGCATGCGCGTTTTTTTTTCACCTCGTAAAAGCATACACACTATCGTTTTTCACGTTGTTAAAAAAAACGACATGAAAAATGACGTGAAAAAATAGAGCATGTTCAAAAATTTTAATGCCCGTTTTTCACGTCGTTAAAAATGCTCTGGAGCATACACACGATCGGTTTTAATGCCCATTTTTAAAAATGGCATTTTTAACGGCATGAAAAACGATCGTGTTTATGGGGCATAAGTCTTCCTCTGTTCTCCAGCAGGGTCCTTCTTTAAGTCTACGCCTCACTGTCTGCAGGATGTGGACTCCTGTTATTGGTGGAGGTGGCACTTTCAGCAGCAGGGCCCTTTCAGATTTCTCTAGAGACTGGGTCGGTGAAGGGACTGGCCCCAGAAGAATTAACAAGGTGAAGGTACTTGTCCCAGAAGAAGCAGGGTGAAGTGATGACCAGTCCTCAGGGCAGAAAATAACCATTACATCACTTAAAGAGGGTGCAACACAGTATGAGCTACAAAGAGGTAAGTGAAAGGAGCACTGTAGACTGAAGGGAGGTGTAGAATTGGCGCTAATTACAATTCATGGACTTCCTTGCTCTAGAGTGCAAGTGAATATTTTATATATAAATAGATACATAAATACCCCTATATTATACTAGTGTCATTGGTGCCAAATGCTTCACTAATATATATGAATACGTGATAAATATAGATTGATGCGGATATAAATAATGATGAATGAATGAATGAATTGTATAGCGCTCACATGTGAACTGAATTGCCTCTAGGCGCTTTTTGCAGCCAGTGGCTGGTGTGGTCATTTTACCCCATAGGATCTCGACACACTTGAGACACACAGTCGTACACACATATATATTGGGCCAATTTGGACAAGATCCAATTAACCTACCAGCATGTCTTTGGAGTGTGGGAGGAAACCGGAGTACCCGGAGGAAACCCATGCAGACACAGGAAGAACATGCAAACTCCAGGCAGATGATGTCGTGGCCGTGATTCGAACCAGCGACCCTTTTGCTGCTAGGTGAAAGTGCTAACCACTACACCACTATGCTGCGTTTTCATGACGAGCATAAAATAATATATATAAAAAATAAAATAATGAAATGAATAAAATATTGTGAACAATTAAAGGTGATAACAGTGAAAAACATTAAACCAATGTATAAAACCGTGATAATAATAAATGAATGATGCATGCAAAAATGTCCTGCGACTAGCGATAAAGTGCAAAAAAAAGAAAATGCAAAAAAAAATAAATGCAGATTTGTGCAAATTGATGTGATTGTCCAATGATTTGATGCTAGATGCCCAGCAACTTTGCTAGGCAAAAAATCTTGCGACTATGCAGAAAAGTGCAAATGCAACCTCATGCGATTTGGTTGAGCGACTATGCAATAAGGTGCAAATGCAACCCCATACGACTCGATTGAGCAATATGAACGCAACCTCATGCGACCTGGCTGAGCGACTATGCAATAAGGTGCAAATGCAACCTCATGCGATTCGATTGAGCAATATGATTGTCCAATGATTTTGTAGTTTTTTCAGATGCTAGGTGCCCAGTGCCTGGTGATGTGACCTTTTTTAATCTTCAAGACTGGTGCTCACAGCAGAATGTGCTCCAATAAAGACCGCACTCACCAGATGTTCACCCCCTCTTGGGGTGAAAAACGTTCACAGTATATGCCACTGTGCAGCACTCTGGCGGTGTCTCGTCTCCCTGGTCCTTTTGTGGTAATCCCAGTGTTATCTCAGAGTAAGAGGGAAAGGAAGGAATCCCAAATAGTGTAATTCCGTAATAAAAAACACTTTTATTGAACTTATAGCAATATTACTCACATTTAAGCTGTATCAAACAGGCATGTAAGAGACAAATGCTGACAGATCCTGGAAGTGTTTGTGACATTCAGCTTGTGCACTCTACCGGTTTCGTCTGGTCTGACTTCATCTGGAGCACTGTGCAGTAATACATATAGAGTGGCCTCTCCAGTGATCCCCTGATGAAGTCATGTGATTTGATGGCGCAACTGTAGCATAGGAGACTCCATGTGCATGAGACTTATTACTGGGCCAAATTATGAGGTGAGAGCATATGTATGTCAATGAAGGGATAAATACACGGCCATTTTCAGTGTCGGCAGCCAGGAGGAAGGAGCGTCTTCTCGGAGCTCTTGTGACAGAACAGGACAGCGCCCCATAGTGGAATCATCGTCGACTACACCCACAGCTCGCTCATCGTAAATCTATTGGAGATAGATAGTCATTACCCATAAGCACCTAACATCAGCATATCCTCCTTGCAGTGGTTTGGTGTGTGAGACGATTTGTGGAAACTACAGCAGAGGATCCAGCTTCTACAGTGGTTTATACCATGCCCAGCTGACCCTTTGAACGTATGTTCTTTAAGGTCCATTGTTTCCGGTAAGCCTCTCCTAGGTTGGTGGCAGCCAACATCATTGCACTTGTTTCTTTCAAAATTGTGGGAGCACCAATACCTTGATTTACATTGAACTTATTTTATCACATTAGAGACTTTTTCATGTTCTTTCATATAGACATTTGTCCACTGATTATTTTAATCATACTGTTGAGCACTGTGTTTATATCACTTGGTGTATTTTCATAAGTTTAGCGCTACAATTTACGTATGTTTTTCTGTTTTTACCATTTTGTCTATTGGTTTTTGTAGCTGCTCACCACTTTAGGCAGCGCAGAATTTTTTGTATTTGTTACCATATATACACGTAGTGAAAGAATAATTCTAGATGACTTTATACGCAGTGGAGAGTCGGAACACTCTTGAAAATAAATCCAGCATCATGAACGAATATATGCATGAATATACATGGACGCATGGGACTATTTTGTTAAATATACCGCATGTTTCAGTACACCATATTTTTTATTTGTCACAGTTGATTCAACACATATGTGAGTTTGGTTATATGCAGGGCTTTTTTTCAGCGGGAACGCGGGGGAACGCAGTTCCGATGACCTGCCGAGAATTGCCCCTCAGCGGATTCTGCCAGCTCTGTCCTGCGCATGCGCAACACTTCAGCGGATTCCGCCCGCTCTGTCCTGCGCACAACACTTGCGTGTGCCGCTCACGGCAGACCTCCGAAAATAGCCAAATGGATTATAACCCATACACGGCGCATGCGCTATGAGCACAATATTGTGCCACACGCTCACGCACGCTCCCGATGCTCGCTCCACTCTGCAAGGGGGGCGGGTGTATTACTATTATAATGAGCAGATGCATGTTTAAAGAAATGAATTGATGGACAGAGATAAGGGCGGGTAGTTCAATGTGGATGGCCGATTTGAATACTTGTCAGAGAACTGTTAAAAAAAAGACATAAGATTTTTTTTAACAATTCTCTGACAAGCATTCAAATCGGCCCGCCCTTATCTCTGTCCATCAATTCATTTCTTTAAACATGCATCCGCTCATTATAATAGTAATACACCCGCCCCCCTTGCAGAGTGGAGCGAGCATCAGGAGCGTGCGGCAATGACTGTCACTATACCCTGTTGATTGCGCAGTCGCAGTCTACAGCTCTTAATGTTCGGCAATTTTCGGAGCTAGAGCGCTGCGCCTGCGCAGTCCAGGGCTGGCAGAACCCGCAGGGGGGGCAGATCTCGGCAGATCACCGGCACCTCCAGAACTGAATATATGTAATGGCAAGGGGTGCTGGAGGATCTATTGATGCTGGTGCTGGGGAATCTTTTGTTGCTGGAGGGAATCTATTTGCTGAGGATGGGGGATCTATTGTTGCTGGGTGAGTCTTATGTTGCTGGGAGGGATTTACTGTTGAAGAAGGGGTCTTTGTTGCTGGCTGCTGGAGGGTCTATTAATGCTGGCTACTCGGAAATCTATTGTTGCTGGAGGTGACTTATTTTTGCAGGGGGGGGGGGGTTATGTTGCTGTGGAGGTCTGTTGTTGCCAGTGGGGGTTGTATTGTTGCTGGGGTGGGTCTTATGTTGCAGGGGGTCAATCATTGCTGGAGGGAGGGGTCTAGTATTGCTGGCTGCTGGAGGGTCTATTGATGCTGGCTGGTGGGAATGTATTGTCACTGGGGTGTCCATTGTTGCTAAATCCATTTTACTGCTTTTCTGGTTATCCATAACAAATTCCATACAAAATACTTAGCACTATAAAATGATACTTGGTTCTGTATTCTCTAAAAGGGGTGGTAGTGGGAGGTGGAACCAAGGAACAGTGCTTGGAGGTGGGTAGGGGGGCGGAGTCAAGGGGTGACTCAGAAAGGAGGAGTTCCTGCACCTATTCTCTGAGAAAAAAAGCCCTGGTTATATGATATATTTTTATAGTTCATATCATCTGTAAAGTACTGTGTGGAACTTAATAGTGAACATAATCACGAGATAATGATAGTGATTTAATCACGAGATCTGTGGCGCTAAAGTATAATCTTTTTATACTTTGTGGAACTTATTTGATATGTTTTTGCATTGTTCATACAGGAGTCGTGAACGGCGGTACTGACACTAGTCTGTCTATGGTTCTTTGCCTTTTTGTTGAGTAATACTGACATTTGGCTTTTCATTTTATTGATTCATTCTTATTTTATTCAATTTTTTCACATATAATGTGAATTTCATATACGGTAATAATGCGAATGTAAGACCTACATTTTTTATACACGTATAAAGTAAAAATAAAATAAAAATAATTACGGTACATAATTTTGACAACCA
Organism: Rana muscosa; assembly: GCA_029206835.1. Taxonomy (NCBI): domain Eukaryota; kingdom Metazoa; phylum Chordata; class Amphibia; order Anura; family Ranidae; genus Rana; species Rana muscosa. Next base: position 160,299,454 of record CM055121.1, on the reverse strand, counting down.
CAGTTTCAATGTTGTATTTACCAAAATGTCCAAGTATATAAATTCAAACTACATTCTATAAATATTGCATTTGATGTACTTGGTATTACATTTTGGCCAGAAAAGTCAGTAATTAGTAGCTTCATTTTTTCAGGAAGATTTCTTATCCAAAGAGGTGTTATGCACATTTAGTTGCCTGCTCCCCTGCCTATCATTAGCCTTTACTTATTATTTAATGATGGTGGATGTCTAAGTGTCAGACACATGTATTCTCACCTTTGATTATAACGAGTAGGTACCGACATCCTCTGCTCTGCTTTCTTTCTATACTGCGGTATGTCGTTAACAGGCAGCCTTTTCTTATAGTTCACATTGTTCGAAGCAGTCATCTTCTCTGCAGAGGGCTTCTTTACTTAGGAGAACAGAAAAAGAAACATAATTGCGCAGATAGGTGAGGATTAAATTGCTGTCACCCTAGAAAAACATCTGTGTGTATAAACAGGGTTGCAAGAGAAAAGAATCAATAAACAGACACTGACAACTCATGTCATTTACAAGTTGTCATTGTGGTGCTGGTTTCCATTGACGTCCCAGTTATACAGGGTACTACTAACCAGAAACGTAGACGCAGCCCTTCCTTTTAGACACAACATGATATTCCTCTGCTGGATTTAGTATGAATGTTCTACTAAGATAACTAGGATTAAGCACTATGAAAATTCCTACTGCAACCTTGAACTAGGCAAAGTAGACAGCAAGTCTTAATTCCAATACAATCTAAATTTGCTGTTATTATTTCATAGCCATTTCATCTTTGTGATAAAATTGGCACAAATTGGTGGAACACGTCACATCTGAAATGTACAAATGCAAATGCCTTTTTAGAAAGACAAAGTTAAAGTGTTACTAAACCCAGGACCCTGCATTCACCATATGTGGTCTCCCACAGTACACAGAACATGGAAATGCAATAGTTTTAGTAAATATAAACTGCTAAATACCTTTTCTCATCAGCAGTTAGAGCAGTCTTGTGACTCTCTATCAGTGTCTGGCTTGTAGGAGGAGTTTTCATTCTCCTCTGACTGCCCTATGAGGATGCAGGACCCCTGACCCTCTGTCTGGACAGTGCTGATTGGTCCTGTGCTGATCACATGCACCCTCCCCTTGCCTCTGTACTATCAAGATATATTTTGGGGAGGATCAGAGAAGACAGGATCAAACAGCCTTTTTACACAATGGGGAGGATTAACCCCTTTAGGGTCAACAGACTGATTTTACTGTTGTGGGTTTAGTAACACTATAAATGTAGCTTAGTGTTAAATATAGTTGTTATCTCTATCATACTATCAAAAGGGTCAACGCAAAACTGGTTTGTCAGTTTTTGGTGGATGCTGAAGAATAAGCTACAGCTTGTCTGAGAGTCCTGAAAAAAGTGGGTGTAGAGCTGAGGTTACACTGCAGAGCTCAGTGAGGAGAGCTCTGAGAGCTGATTGGGGGGGAGGGACACACCCCCTCCGCACAGCTCACAGGAACATAGCTGAGGTTGTCACTCTGTTCTGTCACCATTTTTCTCTTGGTGTCAGGAAAATTTGTCAGACGCAATTTACGCTGATAGCAGAGGAAGGAAGCAGCAGACAGAAATGACACTCAATTGAGAGAAGTACACACTATAGAGGGATATGTTTTGTTCATATTTCATGTGGCTTACAACCACTTTAATGCAAAACACATTATAACGTGCACAATAAAGCACACCAACTGAACACAATTGTGTAATGAGGTTTTACATTTCTTACCAGTTACCTATATCTCTGGGGAACCCAACTGGTGAGCTTCTGGTACTTGAGTCCATACCCATTCAGTGGTAATTATAAGGGACTCTCCCTATTTTTTTAATTAATTTTATATCACGGAAAATGCAACAGGGGAAGCTGGAACATACAAAGTTTGTCAAGAACACCCAAAACACCTGAATGGACAAGAAATAATGGCAGGGAGATCTTGCTGTTAGAGAATCCAATACATACAATAAGCGGTTCCACACACAAATAAAATATCACTTTTAGTGAGTGTCATTGGGTAAAAAAACAACAATTATAGGAATGTTTGAACATTTTAGTGCACTTCCCTTCTGCCCTTCTTGTTGTACTCTCTAATATTTGTAAGGTAATAATAAGAAAAATACTGCGCTAACAAAAACTAGTAACTATCAGGGATGAGCCGAACACCCCCCTGTTCGGTTCGCACCAGAACCTGCGAACAGACAAAATGTTTGTGTAAACTTTAGAACCCTATTAAATACAATGGACTTGAACGTTCGAAATCTAAAGTGTTAATTATAAAGGCTAATATGCAAGTTATTGTCCTAAAAAGTGTTTGGGGACCTGGGTCCTGCCCCAGGGGACATGTATCAATGCAAAAAGAAGTTTTAAAAACGGCCGTTTTTTCGGGAGCAGTGATTTTAATAATGCTTAAAATGAAAAAATAAAAGTGAAATATTCCTTTAAATTTCGTACCTGGGGGGTGTGTATGATATGCATGTGAAGTGGCGCATGTTTCCCGTGCTTAGAACTGTCCCTGCAAAAAATGTCATTTTTGAAAGAAAAAAAGTCATTTAAAACTGACTCGCGGCTATTAATGAATTGTCGGCTCCCGGCAATACATACAAAAGTCATTGATAAAAAAAAAAAAGCGTGGGGGTTCCCCAGAATTCAATTACCAGTTCCCCATCAGGTCCGCTCAGGCACAACCAATAAAGGACAGCGTTGGACATCGGGATCGCCGCGGGACACTGGATTTCACCGCTGGAATGTTTTTTTTTTTTTTTTTTTAATAAAGGACTTTTTCAAGGTGTTTGTGTGTTTTTTTTAAACATTTTTTTACGCTTTCTTCGTGAAATGGTAGGGGTACAATGTACCCCTTACCAATTCACATAGGGGGGGCCGGGATCTGGGGGTCCCCTTTGTTAAAGGGGTCTTCCAGATTCCGATAAGCCCCCCGCCCGCAGACCCCCACAACCACCGGGCAAGGGTTGTGGGGATGAGGCCCTTGTCCCCATCAACATGGGGACATCCTCCCCATGTTGAGGGCATGTGGCTTGGTACGGTTCAGGAGGGAGGGGGGGCCGCTCTCTCGTCCCCCCCTTTTCCCCTGCGACCGGCCAGGTTGCGTGCTCGGATAAGGGGTCTGGTATGGATTTTTAGGGGGACTCCACGCCATTTTTTTAAAATTTGGGGTGGAGTTCCCCTTAAAATCCATGCCAGATCTCAAGGGCCTGGTATGGATATTTGGGGGAACCCCACGTCAAATTTTTTTTTCATTTGCGGCGGGGTTCCCCTTAATATCCATTCCAGACCTGAAGGGCCTGGTAATTGAATTCTGGGGAACCCCCACGCTTTTTTTTTTTTTTTATCAATGACTTTTGTATGTATTGCCGGGAGCCGACAATTCATTAATAGCCGCGAGTGAGTTTTAAATGACTTTTTTTCTTTCAAAAATGACATTTTTTGCAGGGACAGTTCTAAGCACGGGAAACATGCGCCACTTTACATGCATATCATACACACCCCCCAGGTACGAAATTTAAAGGAATATTTCACTTTTATTTTTTCATTTTAAGCATTATTAAAATGACTGCTCCCGAAAAAACGGCCGTTTTTAAAACTTCTTTTTGCATTGATACATGTCCCCTGGGGCAGGACCCGGGTCCCCAAACACTTTTTAGGACAATAACTTGCATATAAGCATTTATAATTAGCACTTTAGATTTCTCCCATAGATTTTTCGAATTTGCCATGAACACCCCAATTTGTTCGCTGTTCGGCGAACGGGCGAACAGGCAATGTTCGAGTCGAACATGAGTTCGACTCGAACTCGAAGCTCATCCCTAGTAACTATACATAAACATAAAAAAGCAGCAGCTAAGAGTGAGATACACACTAGATATATATGAGAAAGAGATGTAGCCGCGCTAGCTAAAACCTAGAATAAACAGTGAAAATAATATGCCGACACAATCAGTATTGAAAATAAATCAGCGTAATCAATATTGCAAAGAGGTGTATGATTACACCATACTATATATAGTGATATCAAAGTCCCATTTAGGTGCATATAAAAAATGTCCAGTAGTTGGTATAAATCCGTGAACAAAAATGTACATAGGTAAAATGATATCAGTGACATATTCCACCACCATATACAATGTGCCAACACCACATGGAATGCGCAGTTATCACAGGGCAAGCAAGGTGAGCTTGCGGCTGAAAACCTCAGCCAGGGCCTTTATCCAGGGGATTTCTGAAGCGGCAGCTTCGGATGGTCCGAATGGAGGAAGAGATGTATACAGCGGATAACTGGATTATCTCGATGGTTCAGGTCTCATAGGAAGTGATCGAATGTTACCAGGAAAGGTAAAGGAACTCACCATAGCGTAAATCCGATATATAAATGGTATTTATTATGGTAGAAAACACTTACAGCAGTAAGATGAATAAAAGCAGCAAATAGCCGGCTGGCTGGCGAATGCGCGTCCGCTCAGACAAAAAAAACGCGATGACGTCAGCACGCCAACTCCGCCCGACGCGCGTTTCATCATAAAATGACGTCGTCTTGGGGTGAGTTCCTTTTCCTTTCTTGGTAACATTCGATCACTTCCTATGAGACCTGAACCATCGAGATAATCCAGTTATCCGCTGTATACATCTCTTCCTCCATTCGGACCATCCGAAGCTGCCGCTTCAGAAATCCCCTGGATAAAGGCCCTGGCTGGGGTTTTCAGCCGCAAGCTCACCTTGCTTGCCCTGTGATAACTGCGCATTCCATGTGGTGTTGGCACATTGTATATGGTGGTGGAATACGTCACTGATATCATTTTACCTATGTACATTTTTGTTCACGGATTTATACCAACTACTGGACATTTTTTATATGCACCTAAATGGGACTTTGATATCACTATATATAGTATGGTGTAATCATACACCTCTTTGCAATATTGATTACGCTGATTTATTTTCAATACTGATTGTGTCGGCATATTATTTTCACTGTTTATTCTAGGTTTTATCTAGCGTGGCTACAATATTTGTAAAGTGCTGTATAGCAGTAGTAGAGTGTTTTCCACCAAATATAAAGCCTGAGCAAGTGATCTATGTGGTCTTGAAATGTTTGCATCTTTTAATGACTTGAGTTTGCCAATAAAAGGTATGAAACTTTCCAGAGTGCTGTATACCAAGTCTTGGACCCAGTCATTACACCCCAGTCTCCCATCCATCCCATACTGAACTCTGATGTCTTATTAGATCATTTCAGCAAGATGAACAGGATGTCAATGTGCAACTTTCAGGCTTATAGTACATTGATTTGGGGAAAGTTAATCAACCAGTGTGAAGTTTTCTTTTTGATAGATTAGTCTTCCCTAAGGTAAATGGCGAGGATAACTGCTGGGTACCCATATATCTCTATATGAATCAAGCTAATGTGTCTATGCAGAGATTGATATCATCCACTGATCACCTTATCAGTGTATTTAGGGTTATAATATACATCTTCTTTGTTGCTTCAGTTAATGTGCCCTGGAAAAGTTTCCACATTTTTTATCAAATTAAAGAGGAAGTAAACTTCCGTCCTTAAGTTTTACCTATAGGTAAGCCTATATTAAGGCTTACTTTTAGGTAGTGTAAATATATCCTAAACGTGCGCAGTTAAGGCGATATTTACTCTCTTAGCAGCCAGTTACGTCACCGGCGCATGCGCTTTGAAGGAACGGCCTCCTGTGCCTTTTCTTCAGAGCAGTGTGCCATGTCTGCCGTCTCCCACGCGTATGTGACGTCATCGCGGCTCCGGCCAGTCACAGAGCTGGAGCCGCAAACCCAGAAGGAAGACCGGGTATAGATGGACGCCGTCTCCAGCGATGACATCTCATTGCTGGAATGCTTTGTTTTGAGGTAAGTTTCACAAAATGTGCTAATATGCAATGCCTACTAGCACATTATGCCTTTGCCTTGCAGGTAAGCCAAAAAAATAAAAAAATAAAAGTGCAGCGGTTTACAACCACTTTAACATGAACTATGAAAGAAGGTGCAGAGATAACAAAAGAAGCCAAAACACAATGACGTCATCGCGGCTCCGACCAGTCACAGAGCTGGAGCTGCGAACCCGGAAGGAAGACCGGGTATAGATGGACGCCGTCTCCATCGATGACATCGCATTGCTGGAAGGCTTCGGTTTGAGGTAAGTTTCACATAATGTACTAGCACATTATGCCTTTGCCTTGCAGGTAAGCCAAAAAAAAAAAAGTGCAGCGGTTTACAACCACTTTAACATAGACTATGAAACAAGGTGCAGAGATAACAGAAGAAGCCAAAACACAATGGCATATAAATAACACATTAATACTGGCTTCTGGATGATCTTTTTTATTAGATCTACAAAAATCTTTTTTGATTTCTGCATGATCTTTTTTATTAGATTTGAAAAAATCTTTTTTGATTTACACAATTGCACATTCATAAAAAATAAATACTGTATATTGCATATATATATATATATATATATATATACAGGCAGTCCCAGAGTTCCAAACATCCAACTTACTGTACATACGACTCGTACTTAAGAATGGAAGCAGCGTGACGCCACCGCATGCTGCCACCTACTGTCCGGTGGATCTGTCAGCAATCCCATATCACTGCATGGACAGTTACCCCTTCCCTATGCTAGCGAAAACATAAAAAAAAAATTTGGGGTGGAGTTACACTTAAATATTTTTACCTGTTACAACTTGCATACAAATTCAACTTATATGTGCCTCTAAATATATATATATATATATATATAAACCTGAAAAAATTGGACCTACAAACCCATTACTCTCTGTATGGAGTCTCTAGTAAAATAAGTTTAACATCTCAAAAAATGTTTCAAAGACTACCACGGACCAGAAATTTATACTGAAAGTTTAAACCCAAAACAACTATCTATAAACTATTAAAAAAAGAACTATGACCCTTCTAGAGGGACATAGTCCTATTCTTTATAATTATTTTGGGTTTGAATTTTCAGTATAAATTTCTGGTCTATGGTAGTCTTTGAAACAGTATACTTTTTATTTGAGTTGTTTCTTACACCGGATTCCTAACTGTTCCAATTAGCTGTGTTGATGTAGCATGATGAGGAGGGCGAGGTCTAGATACGTCATCACGGTCAAAGGAATAGGGATCCTGTATATAAATTGTATTTTTGACCTTGGATTAGAGTGGGGGGTCAAATCATATGGTGAGCTACTGTACGATTTTCAGATGGAGACAACTGGTGTGTTTTTGAATGTGAAAGATATTCATGTTTATGTAGATATGTAATGTTAGGAGACGTATGCTGCATGAGATATATTCATTGAGTGTTGTGCACTGTTGTAATAAATAGCGCTGTTCATTATATGTGTTTCATTTCTTATATGTATGTGTGGCTAATTTTTTTGTACCATAATAGAATTTTATGTCATTTTTTTGGTACTCTTGGGTGTTATAGTGCAGAGTTTCTTGTACATTGAACAGTCTTTTTGTCTTTACATCTGAGTTTTCTGTGTACCTCCCAGAGGAGCCATGTGTAAGAAGATGCTGATTTGTCTTCTGGCCGCCTACAAGCAGAAGTGATGATAAAGCTGGATAAAGTATACATGGCTTAAGGGAGTGTGTATAGTACGGCGGTGGTGGGGGGTGTTCGGGGCCAACCTGCAGCTGTATGCTAATAGGGTAAAAAAAAATCCACTGCCTCCCTACATTAAACAAGCAGGCGCTAGGAGCACACATCATTGAACAAACATAGAGTCCAAGGAATGGACAAAAATGAAATAACATCAATGTACAAACAGCCAGGGGAAGCATGGAGAGGGAACAAGAGAGGGAGGCCGAGGCACCAGCAGTTCTGTGCCTGCATGTGGCCATGTTTATTCTTGAATTTCCATAGTGATTGAGGAGCCGGTAAACGATCTAAATTGTGAAGCCTCAACAACCTGTTCCATGCACAAGACAAGAACAATCAACGTGTCACAGGCACACATGCCTCAATTCTTGATACATTGTGAAGGCATTGTCCACTCCATCCCCTTTCAGACTAATGGACGCGCCAAGTGACTTTGATTCTCTCTCCCTGAGTGGGGATCATTGTCTTTTTTTTTTCTCTGCTGCTGAATTAATAATTTTTCCTGGCGAGGACAAACACCCATTTTTTTTTTTTATTTTTTTTTAGATATATTAGGGCAGTTCTTAATCCAATCGCTAACATCTCATTTAATTATTTACAAGTCATTTAAAAAAAGTTTGTATCAATATTTAAAAATTAAAATAAATCTGTAGCTTTCATTTAGATAATACCTGGTAATCCTGCCACGAAAGTCCTTGCGGACGCACTTCCTTAAATGGGGCGGCAACGTTCTGTCTCTTCCTCTAATTGAGCTCCTGTGTTGTCACCCTGTCACCGTTATAATCAGTCATGCCAACGCTCATCACATAGGCATGTTCTGCTATTGTCACCAACTGCAAACCTATTCAGAGAAAAGCCATGCAACCGACGCTGGAGAAAAGTGTCCGCAAAGTGGAAACAGGAGATTAGAAACACCGAGAGGCAAAAAGTATGACAAAATGTGAAAACAGTATTTCCTAAAAAAAAAAAAAAAAGAAGCTGTTTAATTGTGCATTAGAATAATACATGTCATCCAGTAAAGCCCTGTACACATGATCGGTTTTCCTATGGATTCTAATCCGATGGATTTTTCCATCGGAAATCCGATGAAGCTGACTTCCATCAGTCTTGCATACACACCATCAGTCAAAAATACGGCCGTCCCAAACGCTGTGACGTAAAACACTCCGACAAGCCGAGAAAAATGAAGTTCAATGCTTCTGAGCATGCGTCGACTTGATTCTGAGCATGCGTGGGTTTTTTGTCCGATGGAGTTCCACACAGACGATCGGAATTTGCTATCGTTTTTTTTCCCATCGGATAAATTTAAAACATGTTCTATTTTTTCTCACCGATGGGAAAAAAGACCAATGGGGCCCATACACGATCGGTTTGTCCGATGAGAAAAGTCCATCGGACTGTTTTCATCGGTAAAACCGATCGTGTGTACACGGCTTTAGAGTTTACATGTACTTTCAGCTTTTTTTAAATAGATTTCCTATGACTGGGCTAGGGCTGGGCCTCTCATTTCATAGCAAGGTCTGAATAGAGGCAACAGATTGCAATGTGTATTGTTTAGCAAATTCCTAATGTACTCCCCCCCCCCCTTTCAATAGGGACCCTCATTGGGTTTTTTTTTATTCATTCATTCCTTATTTCTCTGTCTCTGCCTATTAATTTCCCTTTCTCCCTTTTCCCTGTTCATTCCATTCTATTATGAATGTAATTATTTAAACGGGAGATCTATTGCAGCTTTATGCTAATGAGCTGAACAAAAGAGAGGGGTCTGGGGAGGGGGGTAAGGTGAACCGCAAATGAAATGAAATTGGAAGGCAGGAGGAGGGGGGCTCGGATAGAAGAGCACAGGGGTTGTCTATGTGTGTGTGTGCATGATTATGTGAGACAATTTTCTACGTGCTGCTAGATAATAAATTGTACTCACATTCACACTGACAAATCAAAGTTTAGGGTGAAGGGTCTGTTTACTGGTTTTCAAGGGATTTGCTGTGCATCGTAAAAGTAACAGTTTTGTGACAACTAATATAACTGTTTGGAGGAAGAAAAAAAATAATGAGATGAAACAATTTATAAGAAATAATGGTAAGTACATTTCCCTTAAAGCCGGGCGCTAGCGTATAATTTGAAGGAGTTTGAAGAATTTAACTGCCGTATTTGTAAAAAAACACAATTAGAAATGGACTTCTCTAGACTGGGAAAGATGTCTGGGCATTAGATCAGCCTTTCTCAACCTTTAGATTACAAAGAAATCCGTCAAATTATTTTCAGGTCTCACAGAACCCCTGCTTATTGGATCTACAACTCAAGTCCATCTAGATCAACCACTAGAAATAAAATAAATAAACAGAAAACATCCATATACAGAATGCTATACCCAAAGTTGATCCAGAGAAAAGCAAAATCCCTCAAAAAAAGGATGATCCAATTTGCTCAAGCAGGGGAAAAAATGTTAATATCCTGACATGAGGGTTGATCGATATGAATTTTTTTTTTTTTTTTTTTTTAATTAAACAGATAATAATAATGGCCAAAAAGAAAGGCAGAGGGTAAAAATTGTAGTCTTTCCTCACATTGGTGGTCAGTGAAGAAATGTCTGCATACATTGATGGTCATTGAAGGGTCCCCTTACATTCGTTTATGGGAAGTCCAATGAGAGCACCAAACAAGCGTACAAGAGTCCAAAGTTTTCATAATAATAAAATTGGTTCATAGCAAAAAAAAAAAAATGTTTAACCGCTTCAGCCCAGGGCCATTTTGGCTGGTTAAAGACCAGACCCCTTTTTGCGATTCGGCACTGCATCGCTTTAACTGACAATTGCGCGGTCGAGCGACGTGGCTCCCAAACAAAATTTATGTAATTTTTTTCTCAGAAATAGAGCTTTCTTTTGGTGGTATTTGATCACCTCTACGGTTTTTATTTTTTGCGCTATAAACAAAAATAGAGCGACAATTTTGAAAAAAAAATGCAATATTTTTTACTTTTTGCTATAATAAATATCCCCAAAAAAGATATAAAAAAACATATTTTTTCCTCAGTTTAGGCCAATACGTATTCCTCTACATATTTTTGGTAAAAAAAAATCGCAATCAGCGTTTATTGATTTGTTTGTGCAAAAGTTATAGCGTTTACAAAATAGGGGGTAGTTTTATGGCATTTTTATAAAAAAAAAAAAATTTTTACTAGTAATGGCGGCGATCAGTGATTTTTTTCGTGACTGCGACATTATGGTGGACACATCGGACACTTTTGACACATTTTTTGGACCATTGTCATTTTTACAGCGATCAGTGCTATAAAAATGCACTGGTTACTGTAAAAATTACACTGGCAGTGAAGGGGTTAACCACTAGGTGGCGCTGTAGGGGTTAAGTGTGCCCTGCATAGTGTTTCTAACTGTAGGGGGGATGGGTTCTGTGTCACATGACACCGATCTCCGCTCCGAGTACACGGAGCCAAGATCCGTGTCATTGTCACTAGTCAGAGCGGGGAGATGCTTGTTTACACAAGCATCTCCCTGCTCTATACCTCCGTGAGACGATCGCGGGACCCGCGGTCCGACTCACGGGGATGGCGGCAGGGTCGCGAGCGCGCCGCTGGCGGCGCGCGCACGACCACATGGACAGGCACTTAAAGGGGACGTACAGGTACGTTGATGTGCCTGTCTGTGCCATTCTGCTGACGTAAATGTACAGGAGGCGGTCGGCAAGTGGTTAAAGACCAAGCAGACTCCCCGCTTCACCAGGGCTTAGGGATTTGCCTGAGCGTAAATAGACTCAGATCAGTGGATACCAGACAAATCTGTACTGTGGCTTCTTATTGGAACAATTTCAGAAGGCAGAATATGTCAGTGTTAACAGTTCCGCACTTGTGGACACTGGCATAACCTACCTTCTGAAATTGATCCAAGAAGAAAACCCAAGTAGAGATTTGTCTGGTATCTGCTTATCATTAAAGTTCAATGAAGTGCAATGAACTTAAAGTTCATTTAAGCACAGTCAAAATTCCTGAGCCCTTTTAAGTTCTGCTGACTTTGTTATTGCTAGGTGTTCCCAATACGTCGCCCCTGCACTTTGCATTATCGATGACCTTTTTTGGGGTCACTTCATGTATGTTTCCTTCTAATGTGATTTACTGCTCTGAGATACTTTAAATAAAGAATTAGCAAAAAAAATAAAAAAATTCCTTAACCCTGATAAATGGGAAGTCAGTTTGTCCCTGAAAGGCATTGGATTTTTTTTCTGCCATGAACCAATTTCACTACTTAAAACATTAGATTCTTGTATGTTTGTTTGGCATTCTGTTTAGACTGTATATACTGTATGTGGATTCTCATCTCTGGGATTTCCTCTTATTTCTAAGGGGTGTCCCTGTTTTGTAGAGTGCTGCCAAACCTGAACAAGTGTTTTCAGTGATAATTCAAATGACCCATTGAAAATCTGTATCCATTGCCTCATTTTACTTGTTCCCTTACATTAGCTGTTGGTAAAATGCTCCATTAAATTGGTGGTAAGTGGAGAAGGGCTCCCTTTACTAATGGTCAGTGGGAAAAGGGCCCAGTTATATTGGTGATCAGTGGGAAGCATGCATCTTACATTGTAGTAGAAAAAGATAGCGCAAAAAGGGCCTGTAGGTAGTTTGATTTGCAGTGGTGCCCGATGTGTTTATCAGTGGGAAGAATGCCCCTTACATTGGTGATCAGTAGGAAGCATGCCCCTTACATTGATGGTCAGTGGGAAGCATGCCCCTTACATTGATGGTCAGTGGGAAGCATGCCCCTTACATTGATGGTCAGTGGGAAGCATGCCCCTTACATTGGTGGTCAGTGGGAAGCATGCCCCTTACATTGGTGGTCAGTGGGAAGCATGCCCCTTACATTGGTGATCATTGGAAAGCATGCCCCTTAGATTGGTAATCAGTGAGAAGCATGCCCAAGGCATTGGTGATCAGTGGGAAGCACTCCCATTGCATTGGTGAGTCAGTGAGAAGCGTGCCTCTTACATTGGTGAGTCAGTGAGAAGCATGCCTCTTACATTGGTGATCAATGGGATGTATGCCCCTCACATTGGTGGTCAGTGGGAAGCATGCCCATTGCATTGGTGAGTCAGTGAGAAGCGTGCCTCTTACATTGGTGATCAATAGGATGTATGCCCCTCACATTGGTGGTCAGTGGGATAAATGCCCCTGTTACAGATAGCTAAAATAATAACTGACGTTAGTTGCTACTTATCTGAGGATTAGAAACGGCTGATTATTGAGGTACTCTACCCTTGACATTGAGGGGAGGGACCTACCCTACCCTAAACAGCAAGCTTTGAAGGTACCCCAGTATTCATCAGCTTAGGTCAATATTCCCATTGCGCACATTCCTGGAAAAGGCTTAGGGACAGCAGGTGCTGCAGCAACAGCCAGCTGGAGACTGGTAACATCACAGATCAGTGTACATATTTGCCAGCACACCACTGATCTTGAAATAGTGTCCAAAAGTTTTTTCTTGAAGACTGATCACATCACAGCAGAGAAGTGCAATTTTTTGGAGCCACACAGGACTCCTTCCCCAGGCATGTGATCACATGCTCTGACGAAGGAGTTCTGCGCGCTCTACGAAACGTTTCACTTCTCTGCTGTGATGTGATCAGTCTTCAATAAAACCTTTGGAAGCTATTTGAAGATCCGTGGTGTGCTGCCAAATATGTACACTGACCAGTATTCATCAGAACCCTGGTTGAGAAAGGCTATTAAAGATCCTCGGCTGGCATGTTTTTGGTACAGGCTGGTGAGTTGGATCACCCATCAGTTCCTTTTTATCTCTTCGATCACTCTGGAGGTGAAAAAAGCTCCCTATCACCAAGCCAGCTTTCCTTATGCCTCGGAGCACAGCTACTCCACCTGCTCCCTTCTCTGCATTATAAAGGAAAATAAGACCTCAGAGACGGAGACACCCTTGTAATGTCCACAGCAGGGAAGACAATGAGACACCAGTGTAGTGAGGGAGACGCTTTGATTGCACCTCAAGGTCCAAGAAGGTTAAGAGATTCAGCTAGACAACTTCTACCATAAATGATCTTCTACCATAAAAATCTCTGCTTTGGATGGCCTTACACTTTTAAAAAGAACAGCAATACATATTTTGCTAAAAACTGTGGTATAGGTATTGGTATTCATTTGAGACTGCGTATAGTGGCTGCAGGGGTCAATGTATCTTATAGAGTAAAAATAGTTGTGTACTGTAACACTATAGTAATCACCCTTACAATACTATATAAACATGTTATTAAAATCTTTTGTACACTTTAACATGTCAATTACATTTTATTTTAAAATATTTTTTTAATTCTGTTTAAATCTGCAGTTTTTATTCAAATAATACGTACAGACCCTACCATGAAGGTCCTTGTTCACACTCCCTGTTATGGAGTGACATTCTGTACTTGTCCTTGCTCCTGCATTGTCACACTGTCACATTCACTTTTAATGGAGACTACAAGTGGCTGTTTCAGCTGTAACCAAGGATAGAAAAAAGTGAAATATATATCTATACTCAGACAAAAAGGTAAAAAAAAGAAAAAAGGCCAGTCTTGATGGACCACTTAGACTTTTCCGCCCTCACACTTGTATGTAAAACAAGTATTTTAGCAATTAAAAAACAGGATACACAGTGTATTAGACTAAGGGTCATTCAGCTGGGGATTAAATCTATTTTTATTACTGCTGTCTCTGTACTGCTGAATTACAATTGAATGATATAGGTGACTGCATACCATTTACCTTTGTATAATACTAATCTACATACAGAGGGGAACATGTATTAATTGTGTCTCACAGCGGGGCAAGGCTAAACAGAAGCAAAGAGACAGATTAGAGACAGATTTATGATAATTATGCAGCATGATTCATAAATTCCAGCTGCTCTAAAGTAGTACTGCAACAAAAATAAATAAAATCTGCCCTCAACTACTTCTTGTGTCAGTTTGGACAGGGCCACAGATATTTTAGTTCCTGGGTGGGGGTTCAGAGGTCAGTAGTAAATGAAACAGAGTTCAAGAGTGAAGAGTGAGTGATGCAGATTTTGGGGGTCAATAGTAAGTGATGCAGATTTCAGGGATCAGGAGTAAGTAAGTAAGATGCAAGATTAAGTAGTAGTAGTAGTAGTAGTGAATAGTAGTAAGTGATGCAGATTTTGGGGGTTAGTAGTAAGTGATTTAGAGTTCAGGGGTCAGTAGTAAGTGAGGCAAAGTTCAGGAGTAAGTGATAGACAGGACTTTGATAGACAGTCCAGCGAGCGGCGGGGAACATGGCAATTGAAATGAAAGCTGTTATCACTGTGTTCCCTGCGCTCTGATCAAATCCGGGTGGCTCTCCTCTCTCTTTCGCTCCGCGATCGGTGGGAGAAGGACTCCCATTCAACCCAGGCTGACGGCGGTGCTCGCCAGCTCTCAAATTCCACTCGCAAAATGCAAGCAGGCGAGTGGAATTTTTGAGGGCTGATTTGAATATTACTTATATACTAATGGTAATTAACCACTTGCCACCCAGGCCAATTCTGACACTTCTCTCCTACATGTAAAAATCATTTTTGCTAGAAAATTACTCCGAACCCCCAACAACATTATATATATATGTTTTTTAGCAGACACCCTAGGAAATAAAAGGTGGTCGTTGCAACTTTTTATGTCACACGGTATTTGCGCAGTGAGAATCTAATACGCAACTTGTGAATATGCAACCTGTGTGTATCTGGCTCTGATACTAACCAGTGCCTCACCAGCCACTGACCTCACTGCACATTTCTGCTGCACAGCCATTCACTGGGAAGCTCAGTGTGCTGGCAGCACTGGTCGCTAGGACTGGACGCTCTGGGGGGGTTTGGACCCCCCCGACCCCACCCCATCTACGTTCTTGCGTTTGGAGTTAAAATCTGTCTCATCTGGATTAAAACCTGTCTCATTTACAGTGTAATTCTGTTGCAGGTTTGTTTAAAACTGTCTCAGTTGGTTGCTTAGAATTGTAGGTGCAGGGGTTACAAATATAATAAAAACATAGCCTTTTCTAAAGGTGACCATACACTATGCAATCTGACTGTACAAGCTCCTTTAGAGTCACTATCCACAATGGAGTGCAAGAGCCCACCTGTTTTGATACAAATGGAAAGAATTCTTTGGCTTTGTCTTCCTGTTACATAGTTTTGGTACGTCTAAAGGAGATTGTAAAATCAGATTGTATGACGTATGGCCAGCTTAACTGAGAGGCAGCCTGGTTTGCAAAACAGAAACTGAAGTTTATATTAATCAAACAGAGTAACATTAAGAGCCGTCTCACACCAGAGTGCTTTCCTGTGCAATTCACATGCAGTTTCAATGTGGTGCGATTTCAGCCCATTCATTTTGAATAGGCTGAATTGCACCAGATTGCAGCAAAACTAGTGCAGTGCAACCGGATCGCATTTGTGACCTGTGTTTGGAGTGTCATTAACCTAACAATGACACTTACTGCAGATCACAACTGCAGTGTGTTTTGAATATGGTACGGGAAGCATGTATGTAACGAATTCTGGTGTGAACCGGCCTTTAACTGCATGCCGACCAGCCGCCGTCATTATATGGTGGCAGGTTGGCTCTCCTGGGCGAATAGGTGTACGTCGGCCGCTTTAAGATCTCAAGGGTCGCACGCGCGGGGCCGCGGCGCAACGCCGGAGTCAATGCGTGTGGCCGGCGGTCAAGATATCCGCCGGCCACCCGCGATCGCTCCTCAGAGAACCAGAACGTGGATCTGTCAATGTAAACAGACAGATCCCTGTTCTGTCAGGGAAGTAGAGAGAGATCTGCTGTTCCTAGTAATCAGGAACAGCGATCTCTCTCTACTCCCAGTCAGTCCCCTCCCCTCACAGTTAGAAACACCTCCCTAGGACACACTTAACCCCTTGATTGCCCCCTAGTGTTAACCCCTTCCTTGCCAGTGACACTTATACAGTAATCGGTGCCTATTTTTAGCTCTGATCCCTGTATAAATGTCAATGGTCCCAAAAAAGTGCCAAAAGTGTCCGATCTGTCTGCCACAATGTCGCAGTCCTGATAAAAATCGCAGATCACCGGCATTAGTAGTAAAAAAAAATGCCAAATATATATCACCTATTTTGTAGACGCTATAACTATTGGGTTCGTTTTCAAAATTGTCGCTCTTTTTTTGTTTATAGCATAAAAAAGACCGCAGAGATGATCAAACACCACCAAAAGAAAGCTCTATTTGTGGGGAAAAAAGGGACATAAATTTTGTTTGGGTACAACGTCGCGCGACTGCGCAATTGTCAGTTAAAGAGACGCAGTGTCGTATCACGAAAAATGGCAAGGCTCAGGAAGGGGGCAAATCCTTCTGGGGCTGAAGTGGTTAAATAGCAGATGTATCACAGACAGACCTGTAACATACAGCACACATGTATTTAGCTGATGGTCTGATACATAAGTGACAATAGGGTCACTCTCACGTATAGAACCCCCGGGCTGGATACATGTAATAGGCAGTATGAGTTTGTTGTTAGCACTCTGCTCTTGAAGCATATTTCCACTTTTGCAGTCAGATTTGAGAAACCCCCCACTATATGTTTTGTTATGTTTCCTAAAAAATATTTTAAATATCCTTTACATTTCTAGTTGTTTCTTTAGGACAGGTGTATACACAGAACTCTATAGGAAGTTCCTATTGTTCAGAATAGCTTGCCATGTGCAATTCGGCCTCATTCACATTGCCACAAAGAACCATACAAATATAAAGGAGCGTCGTTTCTGCACCTGGGACATTTTCTGAAAGCAGTGGGCCTGTGTGCAAAACTATAAGTTGGGCCCCTGGGCTGTGAATAAAAATATGCAACACATGCACTGCAAATATGGGCGTGTTTTAATTGCTCAGAACATTGGCCAAGGCTTAAAGAAACGTGGTTACACAGGGTCGGAATTGACTTATGAGAATGAGACAGGAATCACTGTCTCCCCCACATGTTTCTAGAAGGGTGATGAGAAGCTGTACACATGGGCCAAATGTCGGCCGGTCCCTGACGAACCGAACCGCTTTTCAAACGATTTTCGGCCCATGTATGCCCATTATCATAGCTCCCAACTGTCCTGGATTTCGAGGGGCTGTCCCTGATTTGGAACAAAAGTCCCTCTATCCCTCTTTCCTCCATATTTGTCTCTCATTTTGGTCTGATCTATATAGTTGTATATAAAATGCACTATTTTATCTTTCAAAAAGTGTTTCACAGTGCTAAACCTTTCATCCAATTTCTAAATTGCTGCATTTGAAAGTTTCAAAAGGAACAGGAGTGGTAAAAAAAAAAAAAAAGCACTTGTGGGTTTAACTATGCTTTCTTTTTCTATAATTCTCCTTTAAGGGGGCATGGCAGGGGGTGTGTCCTATGCCTACATACTTTTGCTAATAGGCGTCCCTCGTTTCCCATCTCAGAAAGTTTGGAGGTATGACTTTATCCCTACCTCTTAATGTCACTGTTCAGGGATTGACTGGATCAAATATACCCTATATTGTCAAAAGTATTGGGACGCCTGCCTTTACACACACATGAACTTTAACAGCATCCCAGTCTTAGTCCGTAGGGTTCAATATTGAGTTGGCCCACCCTTTGCAGCTATAACAGCTTCAACTCTGCTGGGAAGGCTGTCCACAGGGTTTAGGAGTGTGTCTATGGAAATGTTTGATCATTCTGCTTTGTACACTGGTGCCCAGGCTTGTTTGAACAGGAAAGGGCCGTCCACAAACTGTTCCCATAAAGGTAGGAGCATGAAATTGTCCAAAATGTCTTGGTATGCGGGGCGTGGCCTGGAGAGCAATGGGATAGGACGCATGTAAGGAGAGCTCCACTTGCCCATACTCCTTACCTACAATCCTGCTTGCATCCTTGGTAGAAACTGCCATCCTTCACACCCGGAGACTTATCCTGCTCCTCCTGAGATTTTTGGAGATTTCCAGCTTGTTGGAACGCCGCCGCCGCCATCACGGAGCATCCCGGCCGCATACTTCAGGAAAGACCGCGGCTTCGGCCTAGTCCCTGGTACGGCGGCCATCTTGGTACCCCCAGCGGCGCTCCTGGACACCCTCACGGATCCCTTTTTACTCACAGTGGCTCATAGCCTCCTCGATCGGCCTCTGGACTGCCTAATCCCCCTCCAGAGGTGCCTTATTACTCTGCACCTGCTGTGGGGAAGGATCACTGCCTCGGCCTGACTCTTGGAGCGGCGGCCATCTTGCTACACCCGGAGGCGGCCTGGGCAAGTATTATAGGCCCCCCTGATTCCCCTGAGCCTTGATTCCCTGGGATATAGCAAAAGGACAGTGCTATTGCCTGACCACTACCTGCGGGTCACGCTACATCACCCTTGGACGGCGGTGGGAAAGGAGCCGCAGAGGGCTCGGCCTATTTAGCTGCGGCCATCTTGGTACACCTGGGACTCCCCTGATCACCCCCGCAGCATGTCCCCACCAAAAAAAAACTCAGAGGCCGTTGACAAATTGGCCAAATACCGCAGGCTGGATGAGGACCAACAGGCCAAGGATGGCGCTGACGCGTCCCTGGGCGCGGAACACTCTGTGGTGGCTACTAACAGGCTACTGGATGCCATCGCCCTATGCCAGAGCACGCTTACCACCAAAATCGAGGAGGTCAAAATTGACGTGTCCCTTATCCGCCAGGATCTCTCTACCCTCAGGGACCGCGTGACGGAGACGGAGAGCCGTATTAGCAGAGCGGAAGATATTTTACACCCTCTACAACGTACCACGGATGAGGTGCGCCGCCAGCTGCAACAGATTAGCGCAAAACAAGACGACATGGAAAACCGCCTTCGGAGATGTAACCTCCGTTTCATCGGTCTTCCTGAATCTGCTGAGGGCAATGATCCGGCGAGCTTCCTTGAAAACCTCCTGACAACAACCTTTGGCAGAGACGCATTTTCGGTAATGTTCGCAGTGGAGAGAGCCCATCGAATCCCTGCCCGTCCTCCTCCTCAAGGAGCCCCGCCACGTACCCTGATAGCGAAGTTTCTCAACTTCAGGGACCGCGACAAGATCCTCCGCCTGACCAGAGAGAAAGGGAACATCCCCTATACCAACACACATGTGGCCGTCTTCCCGGACTTCTCCAATGAGGTGCAACGGCAGCGGTCCAGATTCCAGGATGTTAAACGGCGCCTCCGCGTCCTGCACCTCAAATACGCCATGCTGTACCCCGCAAAGCTTCGTGTGGAATGCGATGGTCGAACCCACTTCTTTGAGGACCCTGAGCTGGCATCCACTTGGATTGATCAGAGAGATCGGCGAGACTGAGCGCGCCGCACTGCCTACAAGCTGTGAGTACTTTTATTTCTCCCCCACTCCCCCCTGTACCGGTTATGCTCTTTGTCCTCATTCTGGTGTTTAGCCCCACAGCGGCTATATTGTTAACAGGTACCCCTCACCGGGACAGGGGGAAGGATCTGAAACCCCCCCCCCCCCTTTTTTTTTTTTGTCTCCTCATATTTCCTTGGATCTCGCAGCAAGCTCGCCGTCTCCGGGCGACCCAACTGACTTTTGATCCCCCGGCCTCCCCACATGTGGGAGGTACTTGTGGAGAGCAGTCTACCGAACATGGATTGAACTTCCTCTAATACTATACCTAACACCCTGATGGCAGGTGGGGCCCCCTCCTGTAATGCTGAAATGGTGCTGCACGTCTGTGGCCCCTACACCCCATGCACTTTTCAGAGAAGAAGTCGCCCCCCTAGGATCCCTATGGACCTTTTTCATCCCCCCCATCTACCTGACTGTTTGGTCCTATTTTTTTGTTTTCTTTTTGTCACGGGTATCTATGTCCCATTGAAATTAAGTCCCTTGCCTCCAACGTTTTGTTCACGTTGGATGTCCCCTGTTGATACCTGGTTATGGGATACTATGTTCATGCCGAGTTGGGGTGGCAATGGACTGGGAGGGAAGGGAAATGTTGTGGTTATTCTTTATTTGCCACTATGTTTGCAATTGTTTATCTCTGCTAAAGGTACTATGTTATTGTCATACATGCACTATCGATATTGGTATTCTTTATGTTTTATGCCATCTGATGTGTCCTTCTCTGCTCTGCTGGTCCTGGTCTGGCTGCGGTTTATTATACGCGCCCTACGCCCACCATGAGTTCCCTGAAGTTCCTTACGTGGAATGTTAGGGGCCTACGCAACAAGATTAAACGCACAGCTGTCCTGACGTTTCTCAAATCTCAGAGGGCTGACATCATCACATTAGTCGAGACCCATGTCACGGGCCACCTGCAATCCTCCCTCAAAAAACCCTGGATAGGGTGGGCTTACCATGCTACCCACACCTCTTATTCCAGAGGAGTATCGATCCTGATCGCCAAACGGGTACCATTTGATCTAGTACTACTTCGCACGGACCAGCAGGGCAGATATGTGTTTGTGCACGCTACCATTAGCGGGTCTCCTGTCCTGCTGCTCTCTTGCTATGTCCCCCCCCCCGTATAACTCTGCTGTAATTAAGGAGGGCCTTGCCTTTATGACTCAATATCCCTCTGTACCGGCGGTGTGGATGGGGGACTTCAATATGACCCTAATCCCCGCTCTGGACCGCCTGGGCGCGCTGAACCCCCCCCTTGATCCACCGGCCCATACCAGACTGCACCGCATAATGACAGACTTCGCCCTTGTCGACACTTGGCGCCACAAACACCCACACACCAAGGTCTTCTCATGCTTCTCAGCTAGTCACAACACGATGTCGCGAATTGATTTTGTGTTTGTCTCAATGTCCCTGCTGCCTAAACTAGGGGATGTAGGCTTTGCTCCGAGGGTACTCTCGGATCACGCCCCCTACTGGATCACGATCCAGCTCCTGAAAGCTTCCCCTGCCCCTTCCTGGCGGTTAAACCCGTTCTGGCTGACTGCCCTGCGGGAACAGGAAGACATCCCCACGGAATTGCAATACTACTTTACGGCCAACGGGGGCTCTACCACATATGACGTGGTGTGGGAAATGTTTAAGCTCCACGCTCGTTCCCTGCTTTCTATGCGTATCAACAGGCTCAAACGGTCATCAACACTTATTGTCCAGCAGGCGGCAGACCACCTACAGGTGCTGGAGGAGGCGTTTCATCGAGACCCCTCTCCCAGCACGGCCAATAACCTCAGGATTCAGGCGCGACAGGTCTCCCAATTGCACATAGAGAAGGCTAAGCAACGAATCTTTTTCTGTAGACAAAGGGTGTTTGAGTACGGAGAAAGATCGGGCAAACTGCTCGCGTATCTTGCCCACTTGGATCTGCGTCCCCCTGTGGTGGTGTCCTTGACCGACCCACAGGGGAACGACATCACCGACCCACAACTGGTGGCGGAGGAATTTGGGAGATTCTACCGTACACTCTACACATCCAGAGTCACCCACACTCCCCAAGATACCAGGGACTACCTAGCTGGAGTTGAATTCCCTAGACTGACCAACGACCAGCTTGAAATCTTAGAAGCCCCTATTACCGAGGAGGACATCACCGAGGCTATCTCCTGTTTGGCCTCATCTAAGGCACCAGGATCTGATGGTCTACCTCTAGAATTCTATGCCACCTATTCCGAAATTCTAATCCCTAAACTTAAAGACCTGTACAGATCCATATTTGATTCAGGAGTTCTACCCCCCTCCATGAGAGAGGCTCAAATTGTCGTAATTCCCAAACCCGGTAAGGACCCTAAATACCCGGAGTCGTATAGGCCTATTTCCTTATTACAGGTAGACATTAAAATATTAGCGAAGATCCTAGCCTCCCGCCTTAATCAGGTTATTCTGTCATTGATCCACCCTGACCAAACAGGCTTTATGCCAGGGAAAAACACTGCCATGAACATTCGTCGCCTATTCATGAATATTCAGGGGTCCCACGATGAAATTGGTTCGAGGGTCGTGGTGGCTCTGGATGCCGCCAAGGCCTTCGACTCCGTGGAGTGGAACTACCTGTGGGAGTGCCTCTCAAGATTTGGATTTGGCCCCAGCTTCATTCGCTGGGTCCAACTCCTCTATCAATCCCCGAGGGCCAGAGTATTTGTGAACGGTTGGCTTTCCGACCAGTTCCCGCTGGAAAGAGGGACCCGACAAGGCTGCCCCCTTTCCCCCATGCTGTACGCATTGGCTGTGGAACCGTTGGCCATTATGGTCCGCGCAGATGCCTGTATCCGAGGCCTCAGGATGGGGAACCTGGAAGAAAAGATCGGGATGTATGCCGATGATACACTCCTGTATCTAGCGGACTCGGGTCCCTCTCTTGTAGCAGCCCTCCAGTCCATAGAACGTATGGGTGGACACTCAGGTCTGAGTATTAATTGGTCCAAGTCCCAGATTCTCCCGATTGACCATTTCCCCCCCTCATTCACGTCTCCTCCTCTGGCTCTTCCAAGGGTCTCCCTGATCAAATACCTTGGGGTGCAGGTCACCAGATCGCTCTCGGACTACAAACTACTGAACATTGAACCCCTGTATGCCCTGATCAAGACCAAGACACAGACCTGGGCCAGACTACCCCTGGGTGTTATGGGTCGCATTAGTCTGGTAAAGATGATACTCCTTCCAAAAATACTGTATTTGGTCTGGCATGCTCCCCTCTATATACCGCAAAAATGTTTCAAAATAATTGACTCCATTCTGAATTAATTTATATGGGGTCATGGCAGACACAAATTATCTTGGAAAATTCTGAAGAACCCCGTGACATTGGGAGGAGCTGCTCTCCCAGACTTCCAGGACTATTATCTTGCCTCCCAACTGTCCCACTTCTATCACTTTGACAAACGTGAGCTACCAAGATACCAGACACTTCTCTGTGAGCATCCCGACGACCCAGCCCATACCCCACTTCAGTCAGTCCTTAGAACCCCATCGACGAGACGCCCCTCCCAACACAAAGCTGACATGTTGGCTCACCACCGGAGGGTATGGCGGATGGCACTACAAAAAATTGGAACCCCGCAAGTACACTCTCATACCCCTCTCTGGTTCAATACATGTTTGCCAGAATTATTGTCCATCCCAGACCCCGCGGTGTGGACACGCCATGGGATCTTATATTTACACCAGATCATGACCACCACAGGCCTTAAAACATTTCAAATGCTAAAAGATGAATTTTCCCTCCCTAATTGCCGTTTCTTCAGGTATCTGCAACTCCGCCACGCTATACAGGCCCAGTTCTCTGGCTCCAACCCGTCCATGGCAGTCCCCTCTATAGTGGACACAGTCATGGGGAATGAGCCCGCCAAACTCGTCTCCACTCTGTACTCCGCCATTCGTCTCCCTAGCGCCACAGCATTGGCCTACGTGGCCAAGACCAGATGGGAGGTGGATGTTGGACTAATGGAGGATGAGGATTGGGATGAGATCTTGGAAGACGTGAAAAAAGTCTCCCCCAAGCTATCGGACCGCCTCACACAGTTGTACATTATACACAGAACGTACCTGACCCCTCAGAGAATAGCACGTTTCAAACCCACGTACAATCCAGGATGCCGCCTCTGCGACCACACCCCGGGCTCCTTTTACCACCTTATTTGGTCCTGCCCCATTATCCAGACATACTGGACACAGGTGATACGCTTCCTACACGACCAGATGGGCTCCCCTGCTACCCTTGACCCAAAGATGTGCCTACTTGGCCTGTTGCCAGAACTAGATGCTGACAAACCCCTGCGTACCTTCTTACATGAGACGCTATTCTTGGCGAGAAAAGTAGTGGCCCGAAACTGGATGCAGGCTCTGTCCCCCACAGTCCAGTGCTGGAAAAAGGCGGTTAACGATGCTCTCCCATATAAAAAACTGATTTATGTGCATAGAGGGTGTCCCCTAAAGTATGAGAGGGTGTGGGACAGATGGTTGGCGGATGGGGAAACGTGTGCTTGACATGTTGATTTCTCATCTTTGTTGTATGCCGGCTCTACTCTCATCGGTGTCTTCATCTTTTATGTCACACAGATGTTTCATTATGTTCATGTATGTACTATTGCTTTGGCCATACCGGATTTTACTGATGTATGTACCATGCATATACTTCTTAATAAAGTTGGTTTTTTTTTTTTCAAATATAAAAAAAAAAAAAAAAAGTATGAGAAGGTCTGGAACAGAGTGATGGCGGATGGTGAAACGTGTACCTGACATGTTGATTTTTTGTTTTTGTTGTATACCGGCTCTACTTTCACTGCTGTTATTATCTTTGTGACACACAGATGCTTCACTGTATTCATGTATGTACTATTATATTGGCCATACTGGCTTATGTTGATTTATGTACCATGCATACTTTTCAATAAAGTTGGTTTCCAATTATAAAAAAAAAAAAAAAAAAATGTCTTGGTATGCTGACGCCTTAGGAGTTCCCTTCACTGGAACTAAGGGGCCAGCCAAGCCTAAGCCCTGAAAAACAACCCCACACCATAATCTCCCCCTCCACCAAAAGATTTGGACCATTGCACAAAGCAAGGTCCATAAAGACATGGATGAGCAAGTTTGGGGTGAAGGAACTTGAGTGGCCTGCAGAGAGGCCTGACCTCAACCCGATAGGACACCTTTTGGGATGAATCAGAGCGGAGACCCGACCTCACAAATGTGCTTCTGGAAGAATGGTTAAACATTCTCATAGACACACTCCTAAACCTTGTGGACGGCCTTCCCAGAAGAGTTGAAGCTGTTAAAGCTGCAAAGGGTGGGCCAACTCAATATTGAACCCTACGGACTAATGCCGCGTACACACGATCGGAATTTCCGACAACAAATGTTCGATGTAAGCTTTTGGTCGGATATTCCGACCATATGTAGGCTCCATCGGACATTTGCTGTCGGAATTTCCGACAACAAATGTTTGAGAACAGGTTGTCAATTTTTCCGACAAGAAAAGTTCTTGTCGGAAATTTCAACCGCGTGTAGCCATTTCCGACGCACAAAAGTGCTGCGCATGCTCGGAATCAATTTGACGCATGCTCGGTATCATTGTACTTAATTTTTTCTCGGCTCGTCGTAGTGTTGTACGTCATCACATTCTTGACCATCGGAATTTCCGAGCAACTTTTGTGCGACTGTGTGTGTGCAAGACAAGTTTGAGCCAACATTCTACGGGAAAAAAAACACGGTTTTGTTGTCGGAAATTCCAATCGTTTGTGTACGCGGCATAAGACTGGGGATGCCATTAAATTTCATGTGCGTGTAAAGGAAGGTGTCTTCATACTTTTGACAATATAGCATATATTCATAACCTGGCAGTTATTCCTTCCAATGCTGATTACTGGAACTGAAGCAATCAACCCACCAGAAGACGTGAACATTAGCTCAGGCTGGTTACAACCTAGTAATAACACTAAATGTATTAGAGCCGGTTCACACAGGGGCAACACGACTTTGTGTGCGACATTGCGAGGCGACTTATACACGACTTGAGCCAGAACCACAGCGCGAATTGGGGCGACTTACAAGGCGACTTGAAGTCGCCTCCAGCACAGGGGACTTTGCCAGTGGCCAATCACATAATAATCTGCTCGGTGGGAGGGAGGGGTTTGCCTAGAAAACTATTTTTACTTCCTGGAAAGTTGCTTCAGTTAAGACAGGGGATCCGACTTGGAGGCGACTTCCATTGAAATCAATGGGTACAAGTCGCCTAGAAGTCACCTTAAAGTAGTACAGGAACCTTTTCTGAAGTCGGAGCGACTTCAGTAGTGTACATTAAGACGCCTCTCATTCACTTCCATTGATTTTCTCATGTCTGCGACTTGGGGCGATTGGGGCGACTTGAAGTCGGATCCCAAGTCACCCCTGTGTGAACCGGCTCTTAGAGACACAGCTGCATAAGGTAGGGTTGCTACATATTGCATAATTTAAAAAAACAAAAACATTTAAATAACCATAATTGGCATCTTATCATACATATGTGTAGCGGGGTGGCGGTTTGTAATGTAATATAAAACTGTCATTTACATTGTGAAATTTACGGTACCAGGAGAACGGGACTCCATTGATATGAGTAGGTAATAGACTACGGTACTAACAATGCAGTTGTCCTCCCAGAGTGCATTGCATCCCCGCGGAGCTTTGTGGGAGAGGTTACTTAAAGGAGGGGAGGAGCTTTGTTCGGTGTCTTGGGATCTTCACCCCATCCCTGCAGGATGTGTGTGTGAGGCCTGCTGCCAAAGGGACTAGGCCTGAAGCCTGGGCCTACAACCTTGCAGAGGATCACCAAGCCAGGAGGATGATCTCTTTCTGTGTGTCCAGCTCGCGCTTCCCAGAGACCGGAGTCGTCCGTCGGCTAACATCTACTGCTGCCAAGGGAAGGACCGGAGACTGCACGTTGCGGAGAGGCCACGAGTCGAGTCACCAGCAGTGGAGCAAATCAGGTGGACGAAGCCTATTCTGGTGAGAGGGCATCTGCCTATATTCTATAACTGTACTAGGCCCATTGACTCTTGAAGGCCAATCAGCAGCAGAATAGTACGCCACACGCATATTAGGACATAGTGCAGTGTGTGATAACTACGCAGTTTGGGTTAAAGTTATACTAACTGAAAGTTCACTTCCACGAACATGAAGGTTTAATTGCATCTTTATTCCCTTTGGATTACAAGTATAACGTGCACCAACATTGCTAGTGAAGACTCCCACCATTGAGGAACTTGTGTTGGTGATCATTGTCAGGCCTGACTGGAACTAACACTGCAGGACATAGGGTGGTATTGCCCGTTAGGGGGAGCTCGCGAGCATTATACCTGTTTCATTAGATTATAAGTATATTTTAACATTGTCTTAGAAACCCTTTCTTTCTTTATCCTCATTGACTTCTGCAGGGCCCTGCTGAGTCAACTGTATGCATACGTGTAATACTGTTCCTTTTTCTTCATACCAAGTAAAGTTGCCCTTGGTTAAGTGAAACACTTTGTTGGGGTATCTTTGTTTCCTGTGAGACTGCTACCAATAGAAGGTAACCATATTCTTACATGTTATTGTGATATATATATATATATATATATATATATATATATATATATATGCCAAATTGTGTTCCCAGCATTCAGTGGGACTCACAATTGCCAGTTACACCAGTTGTGCCAAGGGAGGGTCTTAGCCAGTTAAGGTAAGGTGACCAGATTTTTAAAATGAAATCCGGGGACATTTTTTTTTTTTCTTACTAGTAATGGCGGCAATCAGCGACTCTCTGTCCGTCGCCGCTGCCTGCCTCACAGCCTGTCAAGTCTTACTCTCCAGGCCACGGCTACTACTGGGTGGGGAGTGGAGGAAGATCACTCCGCCAGGTAAGGCAAGGAGATAAGCAGGCAGGCGGCTGGCCAGGACTTGAGCCAAGGCAGAAGAACATGCGAGCGGAGCTGAATGGGCACCCAAAACTGAAGAAATATTCCCTCCACTCCGACCAGCACATGATCATCAGAAAGGGGCACAGATAATGGAAAAAAATACACCCCCCTAAGCTAGGGGGTGTGCAATTCCGATTTTTTTTTTTTAATTCTGCACTGACTGTCTTTGAAATTGACCCAGCCTCTGTTCAAATCCCATCCGGGGACAAAACAGGGGACAGACTTGGACCAGGGACAGTGTCCTCAATCTGGGGACTGTCCCCTGAAACCGGGAATGTCTGGTCACCCTAAGTTAAGGGGGTTGGAAACAGAGTACTGATCCAAACTAAACCAGCAGCTCCTCCGGGGGTAGTGCTACATATGATATAAATCTAAATTCACAGGTGTTTTTTCCACTAGTTCCTCCAAACACATGAATTCCTTGTCTCCCAGCTGCCCCGAGGTCAGGCACCTTATACACTTCCCATTCTCCCTGCTCAGTGTAATAATAAAGGCGAGGAATCTCAGAATGCAGCACACTTTTATTGACAGCATCAAAAATAAAACAAAGGCACACACAGAGAATCAGCCGTCAGCCTGCTATTGATTCCCAAAACTGCAAAATGCATCATCAGACAAAAAGCATCCCAGATGTCAGAGTGATGCACAATAATGTGACAGCCTTCAGAAAAATGCATGTGAGTGTTGTATTACATAGAACCAGGTCAAATTGCTGTGCAGACACTTCTCTTCCCCTCATTTCACAAATACTAACTTACATAATAATATGTAATAGCTGGGAATTTTGATGATCACAGAAGCTGCAGGGCTTGGAGAGGTGCTGAGTACTAAGTGGGGAAAGCAGGGAAATGTGTCATTGCTCCGTTCTGTTATGTGGAATCACATACATTACCTAAAATGCCTTTTCTACCCACATGTATCTGGAGCAGCTATTATATTCAGCAGTGCCGGGGGGGGGGGGGGGGCAATCTGTACTTCAATAAATGCACTGCACAATGGAGATACTGCAAGCACAAGTCAGAGAACCCACATTTCATTCATTTGTGTATTGCTTAAAAAATTATAATTAAAGCGTTTGTATACCCGCATTTTTTTTTTTACACCTGTAAAGGAAAAGGCATAATGAGCTTGTATGCACAGCATACAAGCTCATTATGAAATACTTACCTTAGAACGAGGCGTCGGTGTCCCTCCCGGT
Source organism: Rana muscosa (assembly GCA_029206835.1). Taxonomy (NCBI): domain Eukaryota; kingdom Metazoa; phylum Chordata; class Amphibia; order Anura; family Ranidae; genus Rana; species Rana muscosa. The sequence goes on along the minus strand of CM055121.1, from coordinate 160,270,200 downwards.
CCACGCTGAGGCAGCTGACATTATGCCTCTGCGTTTCTTCCGGGTATCGCGGCTCCAGCGCATGCGCGCGGGAGACTTCTTTCTGGCAAGGTCCGGCGTCCACCGGGCCTTCAGCCGAGAAACCCCTGTGCGCATGCGCCGCTGCAGTCAGCGGCGCAGTGCAAGGGGAATATCTCCTAAACCATAAAGGTTTAGGAGATATTTCTTTTACCTACAGGTAAGCCTTAGTATAGGCTTACCTGTAGGTAAAAGTTAATAAAAAGACTATACAACCGCTTTAAATAGAACCTTCATCTGTAATTACAACAACCTTCTGCAACTCCCTGTACAGCATGTCCGAAACGCAGACAGGGAGGAGAGCATAGTGCCACCAGAAGGGCTGTTGTTAGAAATCACGGGGCCCCATACAGCCTACCTGACAGGGCCACCCCTTCCTGGCCCGAAAGAGACAGAGGACATAGATTTATCAGTCCCTTTCTTTGCACACTCAGCAGCCTAAGCAGCACAACAGTTTCCGGCTCATTCACAAACTGAAGCATAGTAAACAAAGTTTACTATACTTTGGCGATGAATGGACGCATGAGTGATTGGTAGCGATCACTCACTGTGTTCAATCAGGAACGGAGTTGACCAGTTAATTACATATTTACTGGCCCCTTCCCTCACTCTCTATCCTGAAACATCCTACTTTGTGCCCTCAGCAACTTCCAGCAGGAGAGTAGAGGAGGGAAGCCAGGAGTTCTGCAGGGGAAAGTGGCAAACTTTCTGGAAAGCAGATGGAAGGGGCGCATGTGCTTAGAACCAATCCACCTGTAGTGCAGCCAGAGGGAGAAAGAGGAAGAGAAGCTGGCAGCACTGCAGGGAGGGCAGAAGAGGAACAGTGCTTAGCAGGTGCCTGGGCCCAATTTTGAACTGATAGTGCCCGGGCCCAGTACAAGAGGGCAGGCTTTACTGACTTAGTAGTAGCCCTGGCCACCAGTCTAAATTTAATTTGTTCGAGAAAAGAAAATGTCCATCCTCCTCCTTTGGATTTTCTCATCACTACAGTCAAAAATGAACCTCAAGTTGATCTCACTAAGTATTAGAAAATTGAACATTCCAAAAATGAAACTAAATTCTGCTAAAGCATGGCCATCTTTACTTGATGGGATAAGAGAACACAACTCATCAGTGCTCTGCTATTCCTTCACTGTCCAATCACAGGCTGGGGCAGCTCCTTGAATGAGACGTATAGCTTTAACTGTAAAAGGCATAAAAAAAAAAAAAAAACATTAAAAAGAAGTGTGAAAAAACATAGAAAACACGTGTGCAAAAACGCAAAATGCCCCGCAAAAAGCACTGCAGAAACGATAAGACCTAGAGCTCAATTCACATCTATGCATGTTGCTTTTAAGCGTCTTTGCTGTGCTTTTTGCTGTGCATTCCGTGATTTTGCAGCGATTTGCGTTGTTATGTTTTTTTGGGGAAAATTTGTTGTTGGGCAGATACAAAACGCAAATCGCTGCAAGAACACACTACATGCTTTTCTGCAGCTTCTCCGTTGAAGTCTATTGAACCAAAAAAAAGCAATGTTTTGTATTTAAAAAAGCCCCTGACCCTTTCCAAATATGCAGAGGCACAAAAATGCATGGATGTAAACATGTTCATTAGGAACCTATGTTAAAAAAATGTCCTGCATTTCTGCAAAAGGCAAAAAAGCATGAAAAAACGCATTCGTGCGAATGGAGCCAAAGGCCTAATTCACACCAGCGTGGTCAGTTTCAATGCATTCCAGTGCAGATTTTTTTTTAAAACATGCTGGATTTTTTTCTGAACAGAGCTGTACTGGAACGTGGCAAAACACATCAAAAACGCACCGGAACGCATCTAAACGCATCAAAAATGCATTACAGCAAAACAAAACCCCAGGAAACCTTTGAAGATAAAAAGAGGGGGATAAAAGTAATTGAAAACTGGTCAAAACCACACCCAAACGCATAAAAAATGCACCGGAACGCATCAAAAAAGCATTACAGCCAAACAAAACCCCAGAAAACGTTTGAAATTTTAAAAATGGAAAAAGGCGCACTGAAAACACACCAAACGCATTTTTGTGGTGTGAATTAGCCCTAATGTGGGACTTTGGATAGCACTTCTGCCTTCCTGCACTAGAGTTTCTAGTTCAAATCCCATACAGGACATTATCTGTATGAAATTTGCATGTTCTCCCTATGGGATGTTAATTGGCTCAAAAGAGTGTGCCCTGGATGGCTGCCTCACCAACTAGCTGTATGAACATTATTAATGTACAGTATATATTTGAGTGTTGTATGGGGTGTGGATACATTAAATGTACTTGGTAAAAAAAAAAAAAAAAAGTGAAGGTTTTGCCTACAGCAAATGACTTCTGTGTGTTAATTTTGCGATTTGATCCCCACTGTCAATTCAGTGTTCCTTTTTCTCAGGCAGTGAGTTATTAAAAAGAGAAATTAAGGCAGTTACAGTATTTTACAAACATCTAGTATATAAGTACTAGGGATGAGCTTCGTGTTCGAGTCGAACATACGTTCGACTCGAACATCGGCTGTTCGATCGTTCGACGAAGATCGAACGATTTGGGCCGTTCGCGCCAAATTCGAGTGACGCGAACGGCCCACAATGCACTACGCCATCGCAGTGTCATCCAGGCGCTGTGATTGGCCAAGCATGCACTGTGACCCCGCATGCTTGGCCAATCACAGCGCCGGCAGCGAGGAGAGCAATGATTGGCCACAGGCAGGATGCCTGTGGCCAATTATTGCTGAGGGTGTTTAGTACACGCCCCACACTATAAAAGGCCGCCAGCACGGCGGCCTAGTGTAGTGTGTTCCGGAGCAGGGATAGAGCAGCATAGGCAGGGACAGTGACTGTTATTTCTTTCTTGCTTAACCTGGATTCCTTTAGTTTAGGGAAAGAGAAGGATAGGTAGGGAGAGTGTCAGTGTGTTTTGTGCTTGTGCTATAGTGTGCTTAAAAAAAACATTTATTCTAGGGACAGAAAACTGTAGGTAGGGACAGTGTCAGTTTCTTTCACTCTGCAAGTCCTTGTTTCCAGGGACCTGGAAGGACAGTGAGTGAATTGTCCTTGTGCTATATTGTGCTTAAAAAAACATTTATTCTAGGGACAGAAAACTGTAGGTAGGGAGAGTGTCAGTTTCTTTCACTCTGCAAGTCCTTGTTTCCAGGGACCTGTAAGGACAGTGAGTGAATTGTCCTTGTGCTATATTGTGATTAAAAAAACATTTTTTCTAGGGACAGAAAACTGTAGGTAGGGAGAGTGTCAGTTTCTTTCACTCTGCAAGTCCTTGTTTCCAGGGACCTGTAAGGACAGTGAGTGAATTGTCCTTGTGCTATATTGTGATTAAAAAAAACATTTTTTCTAGGGACAGAAAACTGTAGGTAGGGAGAGTGTTTTTTTTCTTTCACTCTGCAAGTCCTTGTTTCCAGGGACCTGGAAGGACAGTGAGTGAATTCTCCTTGTGCTATATTGTGCTTAAAAAAAACATTTATTCTAGGGACAGAAAACTGTAGGTAGGGAGAGTGTCAGTTTATTTCACTCTGCAAGTCCTTGTTTCCAGGGACCTGTAAGGACAGTGAGTGAATTGTCCTTGTGCTATATTGTGATTAAAAAAAACATTTTTTCTAGGGACAGAAAACTGTAGGTAGGGAGAGTGTTTTTTTTCTTTCACTCTGCAAGTCCTTGTTTCCAGGGACCTGTAAGGACAGTGAGTGAATTGTCCTTGTGCTATATTGTGCTTAAAAAAAACATTTATTCTAGGGACAGAAAACTGTAGGTAGGGAGAGTGTCAGTTTATTTCACTCTGCAAGTCCTTGTTTCCAGGGACCTGTAAGGACAGTGAGTGAATTGTCCTTGTGCTATATTGTGATTAAAAAAAACATTTTTTCTAGGGACAGAAAACTGTAGGTAGGGAGAGTGTTTTTTTTCTTTCACTCTGCAAGTCCTTGTTTCCAGGGACCTGTAAGGACAGTGAGTGAATTGTCCTTGTGCTATATTGTGCTTAAAAAAAACATTTATTCTAGGGACAGAAAACTGTAGGTAGGGAGAGTGTCAGTTTATTTCACTCTGCAAGTCCTTGTTTCCAGGGACCTGTAAGGACAGTGAGTGAATTGTCCTTGTGCTATATTGTGATTAAAAAAAACATTTTTTCTAGGGACAGAAAACTGTAGGTAGGGAGAGTGTTTTTTTTCTTTCACTCTGCAAGTCCTTGTTTCCAGGGACCTGTAAGGACAGTGAGTGAATTGTCCTTGTGCTATATTGTGCTTAAAAAAAACATTTATTCTAGGGACAGAAAACTGTAGGTAGGGAGAGTGTCAGTTTCTTTCACTCTGCAAGTCCTTGTTTCCAGGGACCTGTAAGGACAGTGAGTGAATTGTCCTTGTGCTATATTGTGATTAAAAAAAACATTTTTTCTAGGGACAGAAAACTGTAGGTAGGGAGAGTGTTTTTTTTCTTTCACTCTGCAAGTCCTTGTTTCCAGGGACCTGTAAGGACAGTGAGTGAATTGTCCTTGTGCTATATTGTGATTAAAAAAAACATTTTTTCTAGGGACAGAAAACTGTAGGTAGGGAGAGTGTTTTTTTTCTTTCACTCTGCAAGTCCTTGTTTCCAGGGACCTGTAAGGACAGTGAGTGAATTGTCCTTGTGCTATAGTGTGCTTAAAAAAAACATTTATTCTAGGGACAGAAAACTGTAGGTAGGGACAGTGTCAGTTTCTTTCACTCTGCAAGTCCTTGTTTCCAGGGACCTGGAAGGACAGTGGGTGAATTGTCCTTGTGCTATATTGTGATTAAAAAAAACATTTTTTCTAGGGACAGAAAACTGTAGGTAGGGAGAGTGTTTTTTTTCTTTCACTCTGCAAGTCCTTGTTTCCAGGGACCTGTAAGGACAGTGAGTGAATTGTCCTTGTGCTATATTGTGATTAAAAAAAACATTTTTTCTAGGGACAGAAAACTGTAGGTAGGGAGAGTGTTTTTTTTCTTTCACTCTGCAAGTCCTTGTTTCCAGGGACCTGTAAGGACAGTGAGTGAATTGTCCTTGTGCTATATTGTGCTTAAAAAAAACATTTATTCTAGGGACAGAAAACTGTAGGTAGGGAGAGTGTCAGTTTATTTCACTCTGCAAGTCCTTGTTTCCAGGGACCTGGAAGGACAGTGAGTGAATTGTCCTTGTGCTATATTGTGATTAAAAAAAACATTTTTTCTAGGGACAGAAAACTGTAGGTAGGGAGAGTGTTTTTTTTCTTTCACTCTGCAAGTCCTTGTTTCCAGGGACCTGTAAGGACAGTGAGTGAATTGTCCTTGTGCTATATTGTGATTAAAAAAAACATTTTTTCTAGGGACAGAAAACTGTAGGTAGGGAGAGTGTTTTTTTTCTTTCACTCTGCAAGTCCTTGTTTCCAGGGACCTGTAAGGACAGTGAGTGAATTGTCCTTGTGCTATAGTGTGCTTAAAAAAAACATTTATTCTAGGGACAGAAAACTGTAGGTAGGGAGAGTGTCAGTTTATTTCACTCTGCAAGTCCTTGTTTCCAGGGACCTGTAAGGACAGTGAGTGAATTGTCCTTGTGCTATATTGTGATTAAAAAAAACATTTTTTCTAGGGACAGAAAACTGTAGGTAGGGAGAGTGTTTTTTTTCTTTCACTCTGCAAGTCCTTGTTTCCAGGGACCTGTAAGGACAGTGAGTGAATTGTCCTTGTGCTATATTGTGCTTAAAAAAAACATTTATTCTAGGGACAGAAAACTGTAGGTAGGGAGAGTGTCAGTTTATTTCACTCTGCAAGTCCTTGTTTCCAGGGACCTGTAAGGACAGTGAGTGAATTGTCCTTGTGCTATATTGTGATTAAAAAAAACATTTTTTCTAGGGACAGAAAACTGTAGGTAGGGAGAGTGTTTTTTTTCTTTCACTCTGCAAGTCCTTGTTTCCAGGGACCTGTAAGGACAGTGAGTGAATTGTCCTTGTGCTATATTGTGCTTAAAAAAAATATTTTTTCTAGGGACAGAAAACTGTAGGTAGGGAGAGTGTCAGTTTCTTTCACTGTGAAAGTCCTTGTTTCAAGGGACAGAGAAGGACACCTGAAGGTAGCCCTTATTGCTTTTTTCCCATCTCCCTGCAGGCCATCTATTAGAATGTCTGGAAGGCAAACAAGGAGAGGCAGACAGTCAGGAGGCAATAAAAGAGGGCAAGCAGGCTCTGTGTCTGGGGGCAACAGTGCTGGTCGTGGACGCGGTGCATTGTCATCAGCACATGGCCATGGGACACGCTTGTCCTTCTTTTCGGCAGCTGGACATGTTGAGCCACATCATGCCGAAGACTTGGTAGAGTGGATGACCAAGCCCTCCTCCTCCTCCTCATCCTCTCTCACCCAGGCTCAGGGTACTGGAAAAGCAGCTGCCAAAGCGTCGTCTTCCCTGGTATCAATGTCAGACAAATCATCAGTCACTCCTTCCCTAGACCCACCATGTCCTCCTCCTGAGGAGTCCCCCGAACTGTTTCAGCACAGTGTTGGGTACATGCTCCAGGAGGATGCCCAGCGTTTCGAAGGGTCTGATGATGAAACCCAGCTAGAGGAAGGCAGTAGCGTGAGAGCAGACAGAGGGGATGCTCAAGAAGGACACCAATCTGGCAGTCATGTTCCAGCAGCTGCAGCATACTGCCAGATTGGCTCCAGTGATGAGGAGGGAGGGGATGATGAGGTCACTGACTCCACGTGGGTGCCTAATAGGAGAGAGGAGGAGGAGGAGGATGAGGAGGAGGCACATCTCCAACGAGGCAGGATGCCCTTTGGTGGCCAGCGTAAGGGCAGTACACAGACGGAATCACACCGCAGAGCTCCGCCTGTGCAGGGCGCTGCCTCTGCCCGTCATTCAAAAAGTTCTTTGGTGTGGGCCTTTTTTGAGGCTAGTGCATCAGATCGCACAGCTGCTGTTTGCAACATATGTCTCAAGCGTATATCGCGTGGCCAAAACATCAGCCGCTTGGGTACCACATGCCTGACCAGACATATGTTGACCTGCCATGCAGCTCGTTGGCAAGCCTACCTCAAAGACCCACACCAAAGAACAAAGCGGACCTCTCCTTGCACCGCATCAGCTGGGATCTCCAACCCCACTATAACTTCAGTCCTCTCTGAAACATGCACTGAGAGGAATGAAGGTGTAGAATTAGGTGTGTCACAGCCAAGTACTTGCGCCCACTCTGCTAGCAGTACACCGACGTCCGATTCTAGCAGGCAAATTTCCCTGCCCCAGCTGCTGGACCGTCGAAAGAAGTTCACTCCCAGCCATCCACATGCCCAGCGGTTGAATGCTAGCTTGGCTAAATTGCTAGCGCTTCAACTGCTGCCTTTTCAGTTGGTAGACTCGGCCCCCTTCCGTGAGTTTGTGCAATGTGCGGTTCCTCAGTGGCAGGTTCCCAAACGCCACTTTTTCTCACGGAAGGCTATTCCGGCTCTCTACCGGCATGTGGAAGGCAATGTCTTGGCCTCGCTGGACAGGGCGGTCAGCGGTAAGGTGCATATTACCGCTGACTCATGGTCCAGCAGGCATGGACAGGGACGTTACCTTTCTTTCACGGCCCATTGGGTCACTCTTTTGGCAGCTGGGAAGGATTCAGGACAAGGTGCAGTAGTGTTGGAGGTTGTCCCACCGCCACGCCTCCAAAATGCTACTACTGGTTGTGACACACCTCTCTCCTCCACCCCCTCCTCTTCTTCTTCCTCCATGGCCTCTTCCTGTGGTTTGTCCTATGAACCAGCGGTGCTCCGTAGCCGTTCACGGGGCTACGCAAGTACGCAGGCAAAAAGATGCCATGCCGTGCTTGCGCTGGTGTGTTTGGGGGACAGAAGCCACACTGGGGCAGAGGTCCTGTCTGCTCTGCAGGGCCAGGCCGAGAGGTGGTTGACGCCACGCCAGCTTAAGCCAGGAATGGTGGTTTGCGACAATGGCACCAACCTCCTCTCCGCCCTCCGACAGGGACAACTGACCCATGTGCCCTGTGTGGCTCACGTCCTTAACCTGGTGGTGCAGCGCTTCTTGGGCAGGTACCCGGGCTTACAGGATGTCCTGAGGCAGGCCAGGAAAGTCTGTGTGCATTTCCGCAGATCTTATAATGCCAGTGCTCGCCTGGCTGAGCTGCAAAAGGAGTTGAACCTGCCCAAGAACCGCCTTATATGTGACATGCCCACCAGGTGGAACTCAACGTTGGCCATGCTGCAGCGGCTGCACACGCAGCAGAGGGCCATCAATGAGTACCTGTGCGACTACGGCACCAGGACAGGGTCAGGGGAGCTTGGTTTTTTTTCTCCACGCCAGTGGGGCATGATCAGGGATGCATGCACTGTCCTGGCACCATTTGAGGAGGCCACGAGGATGGTGAGCAGTGACAGTGCATGCATCAGTGACACTGTACCTCTTGTCCACCTGTTGGAGCACACGCTGCGTGGAATAATGGACAGGGCACTTGAGGCAGAACAGAGGCAGGAAGAGGAGGACTTCCTTGCCTCTCAAGGCCCCCTTTACCCAGACAGTGTTCCTTCTGTCCCACCCATCGCACAGGAAGAGGAGGAGGAGGAGGAGGAGGAGGAGGAGGATTGTGTCAGCATGGAGGTGGAGGCTGGCACTCAGCATCATCAGCAGCAGTCTTTTAGGGATGATTTACAGTCCCAAGAAACCAGTGGACTTGTACGTGGCTGGGAGGAGGTGGCTGCGGATCATGTCGTCCTTAGTGACCCAGAGGACTCCGGAGCGAATGCCTCAGCAAACCTACGCTGCATGGCCTCCCTGATCCTGCAAAGTCTGCGGAAGGATCCTCGTATTCTTCGGATCAAGGAGAGGGACCATTACTGGCTGGCCACTCTCCTTGATCCACGGTACAAGGGTAAGGTTGCGGACCTTATGTTACCGTCGCAGAGGGAGCAGAGGATGAGACAACTCCGGGAGGCCTTGCAGAAAGGTCTGTGCAACGCGTTCCCAGAGACTGGGAGGTTGCAAACTCCTGGTCCTGGACAACGAGTTGCTGAGGCTTCGGCCAGTCAAAGAAGGAGCGGTGGGGAAGGTGGCCGTCTGACCGATGCGTTCAGACAATTCTTTAGTCCGCAGCCCCAAAGTATGATCGGTTCCAGCAACCATCGCCAGCGTCTGATAAACATGGTGCAGGAATATCTAGGGGCAAGGTCAGACTTGGACACCTTCCCCACCGAAAATCCTCTGGCTTACTGGGTCTTGAGGATGGATCACTGGCCAGAGCTTGCACAGTATGCAATTGAGCTACTGGCCTGTCCTGCATCCAGCGTTCTTTCGGAACGCACATTCAGTGCTGCTGGAGGATTTGTCACGGATCACAGGGTGCGCCTGTCCACCGACTTGGTTGATCGACTGACTTTCATCAAGATGAACCAGTCTTGGATCACCACCAGCTACCACACACCTGATGCTGATATAACAGACTAATTGATTTTAACATGTCACATCCCTTCAAGACTGATGCTGATGCTGAGTGCCTGTGCTGTTATGTTGACTGGCTATCCTCCTCCTCCGAGTCCTCAATGATACGATTGATGATGATAGCTTGTAAGATCATTTTTGTTTATGGGTGCCGCCACCAGTGCCTAACGCCCAATTTTTCAGCCCCTGTTTAACAGGGGCGTGTAATTACAATTTTTGAAGCAATACTTTGCAACAGGGCTCATTGCTGTGCTCCAAGTACAGTATCTGTGAGGAGTTGCAGTGTTGTGCCACCAGTGCCTAAGGCCCAATTTTTCAGCCCCTGTTCAACAGGGGCATGTAATTACAATTCTTGATCTAATAATTCACAGCAGGGCCCATTGCTGCACCCACCAAGAGTAACTGTCAGGGCTTACAGTGTTGTGGCACCAGCACCACCATCAAAGGCCCAATTTTTACTACCACTGTTCAACAATTATATGTAATTAAAATTCCTGATATAATAGTTGACAGCAGGGCGTTCCAGCACCAACCAAGAGTAACTGTGAGTGCTTACAGTGTTGTGCCAACACCAACAACTAAGGGGCCTATTTCTGCAGAGTATATACGGCAGGTCCCTACTTTCAAACATCCAACTTACAAACGACTCCTACTTGCAAACGCAAGAAGACAACAGGAAGTGAGAGGAAATCTACCACTAGGAAGGAAAATTCTCTCCTGTAAGAATAAATATGGGAGAAAGGTGTCTCCTCTGTACTGATGCTTTATCAGCAATCCTTGTTTCAAGAAAAAGACCACATTTCAAAAAGAGTTGTCATTGGGACGGAAAGTGAGGTGAAATGTTCTGAACAGGGGCACAGACAGCAAAACAAATGTTACAGGGGTGATAACCCTTACCTATGTTTTCCAAAAAGTTTAAAAATAGATTTTTGGTCTGGAGCTACACTTCAACAATGTACCTGTTCAAAATTACAAACAGACTCTACATAAGAACAAACCTACAGTCCCTGTCTTGTATGCACCGCCTGTATAGGGCTGTTCAGAGTATATAGGGCCTTTTTTATTTTATGTGCGGGGTTCCCCTTAATATCCATACAAGACCCAAAGGGGCTGGTAATGGGCTGGGGTAGGGGGGGGGCATGGGGTAGCTATGCCATTTTTCTTAAAGAATTTCATCCATATTACCGGGACCAGACATTACATTAAAGCCGCAAGCAGTTTTAAATGGCTTTTTTTTCCTTTAGAAGTGTCATTTTGTGCAGGGACAGTTCTAAACACGGGAAACACGTGGCACTTCACAGGCATACTTTAGACACCCCCCAGGTACGATATTTAAAGGAATATTTGACTTTTTTTTTTTCACTTTATGCATCATTAAAATGACTGCTCCCGAAAAACGACCGTTTTTAAAACTTCTTTTTGCATTGATACATGTCCCCTGGTGCAGAACCCGGGTTCCCAAACCCTTTTTAGGACAATAACATGCATAATAGTTGTTATAATTAGCACTTTAGAATTCGAACGTTCGCATCCATTGTATTTAATAGGGTTCTAATGTTCGTTCGAACTTTCGGTCCGTTCGCGGGTTCTGGTGCGAACCGAACCCGGGGGTGTTCGGCTCATCACTAATAAGTACCTTGGTTTGTCTTTATATAAGCTGACAGGCAGTGCCGGGACAAGGCCATCCAGCACCCCGGGCAAAGATGCCAAAGTGCGCCCCTCCTTCACTCAGGGTTAGGGTCAGGGCACCCACATCCCTGCAATAAACCACTGCGCCCAGGGCAGCCTCCCCTCCTGCCCACCCCTTGTCCTGACCCTGCTGTCAGGTATCCTTTGCATGCAGGCCATATTGGGAGAGGAGGGGCCAGTACAGAGAACCAATAATGCTCTGCTGCTTTAGGGATTGCCTCCCCAGTGCGCTGCTTCTGGGCGGAATTTTGGATCACAAGACAGACTGAACAGAATTACAAGCCTTTGGGTATTGAGGGCAGTTCACATAAATGTATTTCAACTGTACATTTAGTTGTTTGACAGGGGTTCATAATTAATTATGAATGCAGAAACCTAGTTGGCTGCTTTAGGATTACACCATATTTTAAATTTAATCCACTTTTAATAAATCTTGTCATTCTTATCCATTTTTTTAATAGGGGATGATTACACAGCAAGCCAATACCATGTTCATCTATACAATCTATATATCTATGCAATCTATTTGTTCTGTCCCCGCTACATATTTCCCTGTGTGTAGCTCAACATGCAGCTAAATCCTCCTATTCTGCAATAAGCCAGACTGAGTGTTATTAACAAAACAGGGTGGGGTGAAACTATTGAGAAAAAACAAATACAGATACATATAATAAGTATAGGAATTATACAGAAGTACAATGAATAAGCTAGTCTGTAGATGGCGATATGCCCCGTACACACGATCCGATTATCGGACGAATGATCGTCCGTTTTTTTTTTGTTTACTAAAGTCACGAAAGTCACGAAAATTCTCGTACGACAGAATAAAAATTCGGAAGTGATGTCATGTGTTGTAATGCATTTGTATTGCATTTTCGAACGATGGCTGTACTGCTTAAACGAAAATCGTACAATCTGGCATCATACGAAAAAAAATTCCGTGTATGTCCAATAGAATAATATCGGATGAACTGTCCTGGTCGGCTCTCGAAAGCTCTGTACTAACGATCCAATTATCGTACGATCGATTCGAATGCGGTATTTTTCGTACGATTTTCGGATCGTGTGTCCGTACGGGGCTTAAGTAATTCTCACCAGTGATGCTGCATTTAGGGGATGCAAGTGTTAGTCCAACATGTGCTCTGATAGCTGGTTCCTTCTTTCAGTCTCTAAGATAAAGTCTGAGTTCCCAGGATGAATAGTACAACTGTGTATAATAGGATTTTAAATACCCCTCAAATAAGCACAACGTACATCGATTATGATAAAAATGTACAAATCTTTATTTTATCCAATAAAACACTTTGATAAAAACATATATTTCTTGTGCATTTATACATTAATACCCTCAGTTATTCTGCACCAAATGGATATAATCCATGGTGGTTTTATAGACGAGACAGGAAAGATAGGGTCAACGCGTTTCGTGGGGTCACCACTTCTTCAGGACCGCCTGTCTCTTACATGTAAAAAGGGTAAAGTACACTCTGAAAGCAAAAAATACATGCTTGGTTTACAATACAGCAAAAACAAACACACATTTTAATACATAATAGCAAAAATACACGTACTTATATATTTACTGTCCCCAGAATTGAGAGAGGAAAGGAACAGGGAGAAGAGAGGGAAGAGGGGGAAATAAAAAAATAAAAAAATAATAATTATATATACAGAAGTACCTTGGATTACGAGCATAATTTGTTCCAGAAGCATGCTTGTAATCCAAAGCACCTGTATATCAAAGCGAGTTTCCCCATAGGAATCAATGGAAACTGGATAATGCATTCCAGTGCCACTGCTGGTGTATGCAGTACTGCATGTGACCAGAGGTGTGGGGGTGCCAGATACACACGGAAACTCTCGGAGATGCTCGGAGACCACTCAGAGACACTCGGGAGCGGAGTGTCTCCGAGGGTCTCCGAGAATACCCGAGTGGTCTCCAAGCGTCTCCGGCATCCCCTCACCTCTGGCCACATGCGGTACTGCACATCCCAGAGGCTTGAATCCTGCTCGTCTTGCGAGACAACGCTCGCAAATCGAGTCAGGATTAAAAAAAAAAAAAAGCTTGTATTGTGAAACGCTCATAAACCGCGTTGCTCGCAATCCGAGGTATTACTGTATATACTTTTCCATGAGATGTAAATCTGCACCATATACAATTCAACTATTCAAGTCATCAAAAATTGTATAATATTGCAATGAGGAGAACTCATATAAGTCAGGTCCCGCCAGCCCGTGGGAGGGTGAGTTCCCAGGATGCACCTGTTTCTCTTCCTTAGACCGAAGAATGACGGGACGTTTTATTAAAGGTGAACAGTTTCTGGTTGCTACAAAGACAGTAAATTTACCACTGGCGTCATCCTGTGGTAAAATCTGATACTGCAGAGAAAATAACTTAAAGTGGAGTTCCACCCAAAAATGGAACTTCCACTTTTTGGAATCCTCCCCCCCTCCGGTGTCACAATTGGCACCTTTCAATGGGGAGGAGGGAGCAGATACCTGTCTAATACAGGTATTGGCTCCCGCTTCCTGGCATAGATCACCGCAGTGATCGCGGTGACCTACGCCACTTCCTGCACCTACACTGTCCTCCCCCGCTGTCTTCTGGGAGACAAACAGGTCCCAGAAGATAGCAGAGACCAGTGAGGATGCACAGCGCGACTCACGCATGCGCAGTAGGGAATCAGGCTGTGAAGCCGCAAGGCTTCACTTCCTGATTCCCTCACCGAAGATGGCGGGGGCAGCAGCTGAGAGCCGAGCGACTGATTGGCTTCGGCTGCCGACATCGCGGGCACCCTGGACAGGTAAGTGTCCATATATTAAGTCAGCAGCTGCAGTATTTGTAGCTGCTGGCTTTTAAAAAAATTTTTAGGCGGACCTCCGCTTTAATATTCTGCTGGAGGCAGAACACTCTTTATTAGCAACATTTTATATAATGCAGTTCAGGCTGACGCATTTTGGACAATGAAGGGACCCTAACAGTAGTCACGATGGAGTCTATAGGCAGAGAATTTTAAATCGCCCCCCCCAAAAGAAAAAAACAGTTAGACCGACTTTTTCTTTCTTGATAAACTACCACAAAATTTCAGTAAAAAAAACACACTTAACCACTTAAGCCCCGGACCATTTGGTAGCTAAAGGACCAGAGGTGAATTCAGAATTTTGCACTGCGCTGCTTTAACTGTAAATTGTGCGGACATGCAATGTTGTACCCAAACGAAATTTGCGTCCTTTTCTTACCACAAATAGAGCTTTCTTTTAATGGTATTTGATTGCCTCTGCGATTTTTATTTTTTGCGATATAAACGGAAAAAGACCGAAAATTTTGAAAAAAAATGATATTTTCTACTTTTTGTTATAAGAAAAATCGAATAAACTCAATTTTAGTCATACATTTAGGCCAAAATGTATTCAGCCACATGTCTTTAGTAAAAAAAATGTCAATAAGCGTATATTTATCGGTTTGCGCAAAAGTTATAGCGTTTACAAACTAGGGTACATTTTCTGGAATTTACACAGCTTTTAATTTATGACTGCCTATCTCATTTCTTGAGGTGCTAAAATGACAGGGCAGTACAAAACCCCCCCAAATGACCCCATTTTAGAAAGTAGACACCCCAAGGAAATTGCTGAGAGGCATGTTGAGCCCATTGAATATTTTTTTTTTTTGTCCCAAGTGATTGAATAATGACAAAATAAATAAATAAATAAATAAATTACAAAAAGTTGTCACTAAATGATATATTGCTCACACATGCCATGGTTATATGTGGAATTGCACCCCAAAATACATTCTGCTGCTTCTCCTGAGTACGGGGATACCACATGTGTGGGACTTTTTAGGAGCCTAGCCACGTACGGGATCCCGGAAACCAAGCACCGCCTCCAGGATTTCTAAGGGCGCAAATTTTTGATTTCACTCCTCACTACCTATCACAGTTTTGAAGGCCATAAAATGCCAAAATAGCACAAAACCCCCCAAATGACCCCATTTTGGAAAGTAGACACCCCAAGCTGTTTGCTGAGAGGCATGGTGAGTATTTTACAGCTCTCATTTGTTTTTGAAAATGAAGAAAGAACATTTTTTTTTTCTTTTTTTTTTCAATTTTCAAAACTTTGTGACAAAAAGCGAGATCTGCAAAATACTCACAATACCTCTCAGCAAATAGCTTGGGGTGTCTACTTTCCAAAATGGGGTCATTTGGGGGGGTTTTGTGCCATCTGGGCATTCCATGGCCTCCGAAACTGTGATAGGCAGTGAGAAGTAGTGATGAGCCGAACACCCCCGGGTTCGGTTCGCACCAGAACCCGCGAACGGACCGAAAGTTCGTACGAACATTAGAACCCTATTAAATACAATGGATGCGAACGTTCGAATTCTAAAGTGCTAATTATAACGACTATTATGCATGTTATTGTCCTAAAAAGGGTTTGGGAACCCGGGTTCTGCACCAGGGGACATGTATCAATGCAAAAAGAAGTTTTAAAAACGGTCGTTTTTCGGGAGCAGTCATTTTAATGATGCATAAAGTGAAAAAAAAAAAGTCAAATATTCCTTTAAATATCGTACCTGGGGGGTGTCTAAAGTATGCCTGTGAAGTGCCACGTGTTTCCCGTGTTTAGAACTGTCCCTGCACAAAATGACACTTCTAAAGGAAAAAAAAGCCATTTAAAACTGCTTGCGGCTTTAATGTAATGTCTGGTCCCGGTAATATGGATGAAAATCTTTAAGAAAAATGGCATAGCTACCCCATGACCCCCCCCCTACCCCAGCCCATTACCAGCCCCTTTGGGTCTTGTATGGATATTAAGGGGAACCCCGCACATAAAATAAAAAAGGCCCTATATACTCTGAACAGCCGTATACAGGCGGTGCATACAAGACAGGGACTGTAGGTTTGTTCTTATGTAGAATCTGTTTGTAATTTTGAACAGGTACATTGTTTAAGTGTAGCTCCAGCCCAAAAATCTATTTTTAAACTTTTTGGAAAACATAGGTAAGGGTTATCACCCCTGTAACATTTGTTTTGCTGTCTGTGCCCCTGTTCAGAACATTTCACCTCACTTTCCGTCCCAATGACAACTGTTTTTGAAATGTGGTGTTTTTCTTGAAACAAGGATTGGTGATAAAGCATCAGTACAGAGGAGACACCTTTCTCCCATATTAATTCTTACAGGAGAGAATTTTCCTTCCTAGGGGTAGATTTCCTCTCACTTCCTGTTGTCTTCTTGCGTTTGCAAGTAGGAGTCGTTTGTAAGTTGGATGTTTGAAAGTAGGGACCTGCCGTATATACTCTGCAGAAATAGGCCCCTTAGTTGTTGGTGTTGGCACAACACTGTAAGCACTCACAGTTACTCTTGGTTGGTGCTGGAACGCCCTGCTGTCAACTATTATATCAGGAATTGTAATTACATATAATTGTTGAACAGTGGTAGTAAAAATTGGGCCTTTGATGGTGGTGCTGGTGCCACAACACTGTAAGCCCTGACAGTTACTCTTGGTGGGTGCAGCAATGGGCCCTGCTGTGAATTATTAGATCAAGAATTGTAATTGCATGCCCCTGTTGAACAGGGGCTGAAAAATTGGGCCTTTCGTGGTGGTGGTGGTGGTGGTGGTGTTGCCACAACACTGTAAGCCCTCAGAGTTACTCTTGGTGGGTGCAGGAATGGGCCCTGCTGTGAATTATTAGATCAAGAATTGTAATTACATGCCCCTTTTGAACAGGGGCTGAAAAATTGGGCCTTTCGTGGTGGTGGTGGTGGTGGCGTTGCCACAACACTGTAAGCCCTCAGAGTTACTCTTGGTGGGTGCAGCAATGGGCCCTGCTGTGAATTATTAGATCAAGAATTGTAATTACATGCCCCTGTTGAACAGGGGCTGAAAAATTGGGCCTTAGGCACTGGTGGCACAACACTACAACCCCTCACAGATACTGTACTTGGAGCACAGCAATGAGCCCTGTTGCAAAGTATTGCTTCAAAAATTGTAATGACACGCCCCTGTTAAACAGGGGCTGAAAAATTGGGCCTTAGGCACTGGTGGCACAACACTCCAACCCCTCACAGATACTGTACTTGGAGCACAGCAATGAGCCCTGTTGCAAAGTATTGCTTCAAAAATTGTAATGACACGCCCCTGTTAAACAGGGGCTGAAAAATTGGGCCTTAGGCACTGGTGGCACAACACTCCAACCCCTCACAGATACTGTACTTGGAGCACAGCAATGAGCCCTGTTGCAAAGTATTGCTTCAAAAATTGTAATTACACGCCCCTGTTAAACAGGGGCTGAAAAATTGGGCCTTAGCCACTGGTGGCGGCACCCATAAACAAAAATGATCTTCCAAGCTATCATCATCAATCGTATCATTGAGGACTCGGAGGAGGAGGATAACCAGTCAACATAACAGCACAGGCACTCAGCATCAGCATCAGTCTTGAAGGGATGTGACATGTTAAAATCAATTAGTCTGTTATATCAGCATCAGGTGTGTGGTAGCTGGTGGTGATCCAAGACTGGTTCATCTTGATGAAAGTCAGTCGATCAACCGAGTCGGTGGACAGGCGCACCCTGTGATCCGTGACAAATCCTCCAGCAGCACTGAATGTGCGTTCCGAAAGAACGCTGGATGCAGGACAGGCCAGTAGCTCAATTGCATACTGTGCAAGCTCTGGCCAGTGATCCATCCTCAAGACCCAGTAAGCCAGAGGATTTTCGGTGGGGAAGGTGTCCAAGTCTGACCTTGCCCCTAGATATTCCTGCACCATGTTTATCAGACGCTGGCGATGGTTGCTGGAACCGATCATACTTTGGGGCTGCGGACTAAAGAATTGTCTGAACGCATCGGTCAGACGGCCACCTTCCCCACCGCTCCTTCTTTGACTGGCCGAAGCCTCAGCAACTCGTTGTCCAGGACCAGGAGTTTGTAACCTCCCAGTCTCTGGGAACGCGTTGCACAGACCTTTCTGCAAGGCCTCCCGGAGTTGTCTCATCCTCTGCTCCCTCTGCGACGGTAACATAAGGTCCGCAACCTTACCCTTGTACCGTGGATCAAGGAGAGTGGCCAGCCAGTAATGGTCCCTCTCCTTGATCCGAAGAATACGAGGATCATTCCGCAGACTTTGCAGGATCAGGGAGGCCATGCAGCGTAGGTTTGCTGAGGCATTCGGTCCGGAGTCCTCTGGGTCACTAAGGACGACATGATCCGCAGCCACCTCCTCCCAGCCACGTACAAGTCCACTGGTTTCTTGGGACTGTAAATCATCCCTAAAAGACTGCTGCTGATGATGCTGAGTGCCAGCCTCCACCTCCATGCTGACACAATCCTCCTCCTCCTCCTCCTCCTCTTCCTGTGCGATGGGTGGGACAGAAGGAACACTGTCTGGGTAAAGGGGGCCTTGAGAGGCAAGGAAGTCCTCCTCTTCCTGCCTCTGTTCTGCCTCAAGTGCCCTGTCCATTATTCCACGCAGCGTGTGCTCCAACAGGTGGACAAGAAGTACAGTGTCACTGATGCATGCACTGTCACTGCTCACCATCCTCGTGGCCTCCTCAAATGGTGCCAGGACAGTGCATGCATCCCTGATCATGCCCCACTGGCGTGGAGAAAAAAAACCAAGCTCCCCTGACCCTGTCCTGGTGCCGTAGTCGCACAGGTACTCATTGATGGCCCTCTGCTGCGTGTGCAGCCGCTGCAGCATGGCCAACGTTGAGTTCCACCTGGTGGGCATGTCACATATAAGGCGGTTCTTGGGCAGGTTCAACTCCTTTTGCAGCTCAGCCAGGCGAGCACTGGCATTATAAGATCTGCGGAAATGCACACAGACTTTCCTGGCCTGCCTCAGGACATCCTGTAAGCCCGGGTACCTGCCCAAGAACCGCTGCACCACCAGGTTAAGGACGTGAGCCACACAGGGCACATGGGTCAGTTGTCCCTGTCGGAGGGCGGAGAGGAGGTTGGTGCCATTGTCGCAAACCACCATTCCTGGCTTAAGCTGGCGTGGCGTCAACCACCTCTCGGCCTGGCCCTGCAGGACCTCTGCCCCAGTGTGGCTTCTGTCCCCCAAACACACCAGCGCAAGCACGGCATGGCATCTTTTTGCCTGCGTACTTGCGTAGCCCCTTGAATGGCTACGGAGCACCGCTGGTTCAGAGGACAAAGCACAGGAAGAGGCCATGGAGGAAGAAGAAGAGGAGGGGGTGGAGGAGAGAGGTGTGTCACAACCAGTAGTAGCATTTTGGAGGCGTGGCGGTGGAACAACCTCCAACACTACTGCACCTTGTCCTGCATCCTTCCCAGCTGCCAAAAGAGTGACCCAATGGGCCGTGAAAGAAAGGTAACGTCCCTGTCCATGCCTGCTGGACCATGAGTCAGCGGTAATATGCACCTTACCGCTGACCGTCCTGTCCAGCAAGGCCAAGACATTGCCTTCCACATGCCGGTAGAGAGCCGGAATAGCCTTCCGTGAGAAAAAGTGGCGTTTGGGAATCTGCCACTGAGGAACCGCACATTGCACAAACTCACGGAAGGGGGCCGAGTCTACCAACTGAAAAGGCAGCAGTTGAAGCGCTAGCAATTTAGCCAAGCTAGCATTCAACCGCTGGGCATGTGGATGGCTGGGAGTGAACTTCTTTCGACGGTCCAGCAGCTGGGGCAGGGAAATTTGCCTGCTAGAATCGGACGTCGGTGTACTGCTAGCAGAGTGGCCGCAAGTACTTGGCTGTGACACACCTAATTCTACACCTTCATTCCTCTCAGTGCATGTTTCAGAGAGGACTGAAGTTATAGTGGGGTTGGAGATCCCAGCTGATGCGGTGCAAGGAGAGGTCCGCTTTGTTCTTTGGTGTGGGTCTTTGAGGTAGGCTTGCCAACGAGCTGCATGGCAGGTCAACATATGTCTGGTCAGGCATGTGGTACCCAAGCGGCTGATGTTTTGGCCACGCGATATACGCTTGAGACATATGTTGCAAACAGCAGCTGTGCGATCTGATGCACTAGCCTCAAAAAAGGCCCACACCAAAGAACTTTTTGAATGACGGGCAGAGGCAGCGCCCTGCACAGGCGGAGCTCTGCGGTGTGATTCCGTCGGTGTACTGCCCTTACGCTGGCCACCAAAGGGCATCCTGCCTCGTTGGAGATGTGCCTCCTCCTCATCCTCCTCCTCCTCCTCCTCTCTCCTATTAGGCACCCACGTGGAGTCAGTGACCTCATCATCCCCTCCCTCCTCATCACTGGAGCCAATCTGGCAGTATGCTGCAGCTGCTGGAACATGACTGCCAGATTGGTGTCCTTCTTGAGCATCCCCTCTGTCTGCTCTCACGCTACTGCCTTCCTGTAGCTGGGTTTCATCATCAGACCCTTCGAAACGCTGGGCATCCTCCTGGAGCATGTATCCAACACTGTGCTCAAACAGTTCGGGGGACTCCTCAGGAGGAGGACATGGTGGGTCTAGGGAAGGAGTGACTGATGATGAGTCTGACATTGATACCAGGGAAGAGGACGCTTTGGCAGCTGCTTTGCCAGTACCCTGAGCCTGGGTGAGAGAGGATGAGGAGGAGGAGGAGGGCTTGGTCATCCACTCTACCAAGTCTTCGGCATGATGTGGCTCAACATGTCCAGCTGCCGAAAAGAAGGACAAGCGTGTCCCATGGCCATGTGCTGATGACAATGCACCGCGTCCACGACCAGCACTGTTGCCCCCAGACACAGAGCCTGCTTGCCCTCTTTTATTGCCTCCTGAATGTCTGCCTCTCCTTGTTTGCCTTCCAGACATTCTAATAGATGGCCTGCAGGGAGATGGGAAAAAAGCAATAAGGGCTACCTTCAGGTGTCCTTCTCTGTCCCTTTACTTAAGGATTTCTAAATATGGTTGAGGATGATTGCTTTCGCACAGAATAGCACAACGACAATTTCCCTGACTGTCCAAAAAACAAGGATTTCAAAGATGGTTGATGAGGAATGCTTTAGCACAGTATAGCACAAGGAGAATTTCCCTCACTGTCCTTCCCTGTCCCTAGAAACAAGGATTAGCACAGTGAAAGAAACTGACACTCTCCCTACCTATAGTTTTCTGTCCCTAGAAAAAATGTTTTTTTAAAGATGGTTGATGATCAATGCTTTAGCACAGTATAGCACAAGGAGAATTTCCCTCACTGTCCTTCCCTGTCCCTAGAAACAAGGATTAGCACAGTGAAAGAAACTGACACTCTCCCTACCTATAGTTTTCTGTCCCTAGAAAAAATGTTTTTTTAAAGATGGTTGATGATCAATGCTTTAGCACAGTATAGCACAAGGAGAATTTCCCTCACTGTCCTTCCCTGTCCCTAGAAACAAGGATTAGCACAGTGAAAGAAACTGACACTCTCCCTACCTATAGTTTTCTGTCCCTAGAAAAAATGTTTTTTTAAAGATGGTTGATGATCAATGCTTTAGCACAGTATAGCACAAGGAGAATTTCCCTCACTGTCCTTCCCTGTCCCTAGAAACAAGGATTAGCACAGTGAAAGAAACTGACACTCTCCCTACCTATAGTTTTCTGTCCCTAGAAAAAATGTTTTTTTAAAGATGGTTGATGATCAATGCTTTAGCACAGTATAGCACAAGGAGAATTTCCCTCACTGTCCTTCCCTGTCCCTAGAAACAAGGATTAGCACAGTGAAAGAAACTGACACTCTCCCTACCTATAGTTTTCTGTCCCTAGAAAAAATGTTTTTTTAAAGATGGTTGATGATCAATGCTTTAGCACAGTATAGCACAAGGAGAATTTCCCTCACTGTCCTTCCCTGTCCCTAGAAACAAGGATTAGCACAGTGAAAGAAACTGACACTCTCCCTACCTATAGTTTTCTGTCCCTGGAAAAAATGTTTTTTTAAAGATGGTTGATGATCAATGCTTTAGCACAGTATAGCACAAGGAGAATTTCCCTCACTGTCCTTCCCTGTCCCTAGAAACAAGGATTAGCACAGTGAAAGAAACTGACACTCTCCCTACCTATAGTTTTCTGTCCCTAGAAAAAATGTTTTTTTAAAGATGGTTGATGATCAATGCTTTAGCACAGTATAGCACAAGGAGAATTTCCCTCACTGTCCTTCCCTGTCCCTAGAAACAAGGATTAGCACAGTGAAAGAAACTGACACTCTCCCTACCTATAGTTTTCTGTCCCTAGAAAAAATGTTTTTTTAAAGATGGTTGATGATCAATGCTTTAGCACAGTATAGCACAAGGAGAATTTCCCTCACTGTCCTTCCCTGTCCCTAGAAACAAGGATTAGCACAGTGAAAGAAACTGACACTCTCCCTACCTATAGTTTTCTGTCCCTAGAAAAAATGTTTTTTTAAAGATGGTTGATGATCAATGCTTTAGCACAGTATAGCACAAGGAGAATTTCCCTCACTGTCCTTCCCTGTCCCTAGAAACAAGGATTAGCACAGTGAAACACACTGACACTCTCCCTACCTATAGTTTTCTGTCCCTAGAAAAAATGTTTTTTTAAAGATGGTTGATGATCAATGCTTTAGCACAGTATAGCACAAGGAGAATTTCCCTCACTGTCCTTCCCTGTCCCTAGAAACAAGGATTAGTACAGTGAAAGAAACTGACACTCTCCCTACCTATAGTTTTCTGTCCCTAGAAAAAATGTTTTTTTAAAGATGGTTGATGATCAATGCTTTAGCACACTATAGCACAAGGAGAATTTCCCTCACTGTCCTTCCCTGTCCCTAGAAACAAGGATTAGCACAGTAAAACACACTGACACTCTCCCTACCTATAGTTTTCTGTCCCTAGAAAAAATGTTTTTTTAAAGATGGTTGATGATCAATGCTTTAGCACACTATAGCACAAGGAGAATTTCCCTCACTGTCCTTCCCTGTCCCTGTTAAACCTTTATTGGGTTATATACGGCGGGTGCCCTGACACTATAAAAAGCAAACTAACTAACCAGCGTCACCCGTAACACTTATATGATGATCACTGGTGAAAGGGTTAACTAGGGGCAATTAGGGGGTTAAAACCTTTATTAGGTAATATATGGGGGTACCTGACGCTATATAAAAACCTGACGGCGAACCTAAAAAAAAATTACTGGCTACCTATCGGCATCACCGACACTAAGACAACGATCATAAAAACTATCGCTTAGCGACAGTGGTGATAGGGGGTGAAAGGGTTACCTGGGGGGCGATCAGGGGGTTAAACCTTTATTAGATAATATATGGGGGTACCTGACGCTATAAAAACCTGCGGCGAACCTAAAAAAAATTACTGGCTACCGATCAGCATCACAGACGCTAAGACATCGATCAGAAAAATGATCGCATAGTGACGGCGGTGCTAGGGGGTGAAAGGGTTACCTGGGGGGTGATCAGGGGGTTACACCTTTATTAGGTAATATATGGGGGTACCCGACGCTATAAAAACCTGCGGCGAACCTAAAAAAAATTACTGGCTACCGATCAGCATCGCCGACGCTAAGACATCGATCAGAAAAATTATCGCTTAGTGACAGTGGTGATAGGGGGTGAAAGGGTTACCTGGGGGGGGCGATCAAGGGGGTTAAACCTTTATTAGGTAATATATGGGGGTACCCGACGCTATAAAAACCTGCGGCGAACCTAAAAAAAATTACTGGCTACCGATCAGCATCACCGACGCTAAGACATCGATCAGAAAAATGATCGCATAGCCACGGCGGTGCTAGGGGGTGAAAGGGTTACCTGGGGGGTGATCAAGAGGGTTAAACCTTTATTAGGTAATATATGGGGGTACCCGACGCTATAAAAACCTGCGGCGAACCTAAAAAAAATTACTGGCTACCGATCAGCATCGCCGACGCTAAGACATCGATCAGAAAAATTATAACTTAGTGACAGTGGTGATAGGGGGTGAAAGGGTTACCTGGGGGGCGATCAAGGGGGTTAAACCTTCATTAGGTAATATATGGGGGTACCCGACGCTATAAAAACCTGCGGCGAACCTAAAAAAAATTACTGGCTACCGATCAGCATCACCGACGCTAAGACATCGATCAGAAAAATGATTGCTTAGTGACAGTGGTGATAGGGGGTGAAAGGGTTATCTGGGGGGTGATCAGGGGGTTAAACCTTTATTAGGGGGGGTTAGGGGGCTACACTGGACCTAAAACTAAATGTAGTGACACTTTTACAGTCACAAATGTCACTGATTGCAGTGATCACTAAATAAATGGTCACTGCAATCAGTGACACTGTGACTGGGGGCTGGGGGGCTGGGGGGTGATCTGGGGGTGTCTGGGGGGGCCTGGGGGGCGATTTATGTGCCTATGTGTCCTGGTGTCAGTGTGCTGTTTTGTGTACTAACCTGCATCTTCTCCTGTACGGCGCTCGGTATATGTGAGCGCCCCAGGAGAGATGACATCACTTCCTCCTTCCTGGCAGGCAGGGGAAGCTCTCTCATTCGCCGGGAGCGATTGAGAGGGGGTGGCCGGAATCGAACGGCCGTCCCCTCATGCCGGATCGCTCCCGAAGGTAAAACGACCGCTCACTGTAAAGAAGGGGGGTCCGATCGGACCCCCCAATTATACAAAGGCAATCACGTACATATACGTGATTCTGCCTGTCGGTGCCATTCTGCTGACGTATATTTACAGTGGGCGGTCGTTAAGTGGTTAAGTGGCTTTTAAGGCAAACAAACGCAATAAACTACCCACATTTTTGGTAAAATATAAAAGACGAGGTTGCACCAAGTAAACAGATACCCAAAATGTCAGACCTTAAATTTGTGTGCGCTCGTGAAAGTACTCTACACTTTAGTGTTATGGAGGAGGCCTTGGGCTAGAATCATTGCTCTCACAATGATGTGCGCGGCGATATGTAACATGTGTATTGCAATCAACGCTTTCACGTGTAGGCGCCCCTGAAGCGTGTGTTCACGTTTGTACGTGTGTGTGTGTATATGTGGGGGATCCAGGGCCTCAAAATGTTTTTGGGAGGGAATTTTATGTACTTGGGTGTAACTTTATTTTTTTGCCAAAAAAAAAATAAAAAAAAAATGTAAAAATAATTTTTTTGCTTCATTTTTTTCCCATCACATAGTGGACAAAAAGTAATAGTAATAGTGAAAAAATTGTAATAGTTAAAAAAATTGTAAAAAAATAAAAATGTGTATAAAAATAAATGTGATTTCTTAGGGCCATTCACACCACATGCTATGTTTTTTTTTCTGCATCAAAAACGCATAGAAACAAGAGATTCACACCACAAAACCGCACTCCAGATTCATTCCGGATGCTTTTTTGCATGCATTCCAGGTGATTTTTTTCTTCTGGTGCATTTTTGATGCGTTTTACTGCGTTCCAGTACAGTCCAGTGCAGAAAAAATGCAGCATGTTCTACTTTTTTTTCTGCAACTGGAAAGCCCTGGAACTGACTGCACTGGTGTGAACTATGCCATTGCAAACCATATAACTTACTTTCCATGCATTTTTGATGCAGAAAACAAAATGCACTGGACTACATGTGGTGTGAACTGGCCTAAAAAAAAGGAAAAAACGCACTGCAATGCACCAAAAACGCATTAAAAACGTGCATGCAGAAACGCATCCAGAATGGATCTGCAGTGCATTTTTGTGATGTGAACCAGCCCTTATGCCGCGTACACACGACCGTTTTTAATGACGAGAAAAATGCAATTTTTTAAAATGGTCATTAAAAATGATCGTGTGTGGGCTTCAAAGCATTTTTCACGACGTGAAAAATGCCCATGAAAAAATTGGAACATGCTCTAATTTTTCTCGTCGTTTTTCTCGTCATGAGCGTGTACGCTTTAACGACGTGAAAAAAAATGCACATGCTCAGAAGCAAGTGATGAGACGGGAGCGCTCGTTCTGGTAAAACTAGCGTTCGTAATGGAGATAGCACATTCGTCACGCTGTAACAGACTGAAGAGCACGAGGCTGAAAAGCGCGAATCGTCTCTCAACAATCTTTACTAACACGAGGATCAGCAAAAGCAGCCCAAAGGGTGGCGCCATCCAAATGGAACTTCCTCTTTATAGTGCCGTCGTACGTGTTGTACGTCACCGCGCTTTACTCAAGCATTTTTTCCCACGATAGTGTGTAGGCAAGGCAGGCTTGAGAAGAATCACGTCGAGAAAAACGCAGTTTTTTTCAATGACATTAAGAACGGTCGTGTGTACGCGGCATTAGAGTGCTTTCACACTGAAAGCGCCCGGGCGTCAGTGGTAAAACGCTGCTATTTTTAGCGGCACATTACCGTCGCTTTAGCTGTGCTTTTTGGCCGCTATCGGGGTGCTTTTAACCCCCGCTAGCAGCCGAAAAAGGGTTGATTTCAATGGGCTAGCGGCCTGTAAAGAAGCTGCTTGCATGACTTTTCTTGGCGCCCTGCCAGCGCAGCGCCCCAGTGTGAAAGCACTCGGGCTTTCACACTGGGATTGCAGTTGAGGCTTTTTTCAGGTGCTTTACAGGCGCTATTTTTAGTGCTAAAGCGCCTGAAAAACGCCTCGTGTGAAAGGAGTCTTAAAGAATACATAAATTGCTTGAAAGCTTTTTTTTTTTTTCAATCTAACAGTAGTGTTTTAATGTCTGGGTAACACTATTCCAAATGCTACAAGTGTCACCTAGATTGTTTTTGCATATAATTGTAGGGTGATGGATGATATTTGCCAACTTAAAATATATAATTAGAGTTCCATCTTTCAAAATTTCCTTTCTCGCATTTTTGTTAACAATCTGTATGTATCTGGAAAAAAAGGATCACAGAAGAATTCACAAAGGCAAAAATCTCTTGTGTGCCTTAAAAAAAAAAAAAAAAAATCAGAGTGCATTCAAAAGCTGGGACTACTGAAATGTGCCCATGTCCACAGCTGTCTAAGGAGTTGTAGAAATGATTCTTTCATTGGTGCCTGAGGTTTCCAATTGATGGAGAGTAAACATCTTACATCTGTCTTTAAAAGTGGAACAATGAGTAGGCAGGAGAAGCCCACCCTGGTGCATTATTCCTTATCTGAAGATTAGCATCTCTCCAATCATTGTATCATGTATGACCAGCCTTGTATTCAACTGATAGCATACAAAGGTAAAAAAAAAAAAAAAAACTCTGATCACTGATTAGTTTGTACTGTCACTTCATGTACCCTAAATTCACTGTCAGGAGCAGCAGGAAATGCTGTGACTGATGTATCTAAAGACAGATGTCATTTAATTAGGAACTATTTAATTAGTGCAGCTCATACAACTAACAACAACATGCATCCACAACAAGCATTAATCGCTACACCATTCCTATGTGATTGTCTTCAAACCAGATCTCACCTGCAGAAGTTCCTACCATTCTGCTGGAAGAATATGATTCTGGACATTTGGAATCTAAACTGATAAAAGGGATTTTGTTGGTGCAGTTCAGCGTTTTGAACACAACACATACAATATTATTATTATTATTATTATTAATAATAATACTAACAATAACACCAACACTTATTAATAAATAATAATAACAACACTTATTATTGTGTTGTTATAATAATAATAATATTGTATTATCAGTAGTAGTAGTAGAAGTAGTAGTAACAATAATTTACATCATTAAGCAAAATAATAGGAAAAAAAATATGAATAATAATAACAACAAAAATAACAATAATAACATAAATATATAAAATAAGAAGAAGAAAATTAAGAATTAGAGGAAGAAGTATTACAGTAATATTACTATTTA